>OU015497.1:95425407-96025407 GCA_907164885.2 Dolomedes plantarius | reverse complement strand
GAGAGGGCTTCAAATGAGATTCATATATTAACATATTTCTCAAAAATATGTTAATATATGAACTGTTTGCCATATAAAAGTAATTGTTTCATATATAAAAAAAAGTCATAAGCTATATCAAATTTCAGAAGAAATATTGTTTTCATAATTTTTAAATTTTAATTTTAAAAAACTTGTAATTAAAACATGGGGTAAAAATAAATATTTTAAGTTAATTTATTATTTGGGCCCATATTGTTTTATGTAGATCATATAAAATATATTCTTTTGTTATTTTAATTAAATGAAATAACTACCATGCATTTGTCTACCCGTGATACATAGGCTTCATTATGAAGTATTCCCTAGTGTAATTATGCAAAACCATAACTCTAAAATATTTATTTACTCCTGTACTTAAAAACCATTGAATAATAATCAAGTATCAGAATTCAATCACATTTTTTTTAAATATCTTTTGCTATGAAAATAGTGCAGAAAGTGATGTATATTTAGTTTCTAATTATCTGCAGGCTGTAGTTATCATAATGTTATTAATTGCAGTACAATTAATTTTTTTCTTTGAACATTCGTTAATTGATAGTGGCCTTTTAAATTTTCTGCTAACTTTAAAATATGTATAATTTATTATTTGCTCTTATAAATTTTGTTTGAAATTATGTTATCTTTTCATCATTTACGGGAAGTATACTGCCAGTGCTGTATAGTTTATTTTATATAGCATTATAAGTTGATAATTTTTCACCATAAAAATATTTCTGAAGCATAGTAAAGCAAAGAAATTACATCTAGAAATTTTATTTAAAAACTATAGCATATAAAGGTGTTTAATATTTACCTGACTTTTGTAGGAGCTATATCTTAAAATTTTCAATATAACGTCATGTGGCCTTGAGAAGACTATATAAAGAAATCTCCAAAATTTACTTAAAAATAAATAAATATTTAATATAAAGTTATAACTTACAAGCGAAAAAGTAAAGGCCCTTTTAAAATACACTCTTTTTTATTTCTTTCGCACTTTTGCATTCAGCTTAGCTGTTATTTGCCAGTTGATTGATTATATTTGCTTATTTATTTCAGGATTTTCTTCGGCGTTTACATATACTACAGTGAATGGAAAAACTATACTTTACTTAGAAGAAGGTAATCTTTTGTACTTAAAAAATTTCCTTGATGAGCAATTTTTCAATTTTTGTGAATTTTAAAATGAAATTTTGAATTTTAAGGATGAAACTATTATGGTATGTAGATAGATATATAATTCTAGCATTAATTTTTTGAAATGTTTTCATCTATCCTCTTTTAATACAAAATAATTATGATCAATTCTGTATTTTTTGTCAAGTAGGAACCTTCAGTTAAACATCTGGTTGTATTTGTTTTGTAAAGTTTAAATTTCTTTTAAGCTGTAAATGATCAAAATCAGTTTCATGTTTTATGCTATATAACACGTTATAAAAAAAAAAGAATTTTGTTCCTTTAATTGTACAAGATATTGCAATTAGTTGGCAAAAAAATTTGAATGATTATTATTTTTAAATATATATATTAATTTATGATCACTTTATTTTAAAATCACTTAATAAGAAAAGATCACAATTTATGGAATTCATAAAAAAAACAGCTTTTGAAAAGTAAAATTCATTTATAAGAAGCTTTCTGTCTAAAGAGAACAAAATTTATTATTGTGATAAAATCCATATTGGTGTGAAACATGGGTTAAGTAAACTTTTGTCTGAAACTTTTGTTTTGTGCTTTTTTAGTGCTTCTGTTCCAAATGTTTGAATTTGTTATAGTTTTATGTAATAAATTGCAGGTTTTCTGGTTGGGCATGGAATATACTTGATTGGGTTAAGTGCCTGTGATGGTAAAGGAGCTTGTGGAATAGCTAATTTAACTATTCATGCTGTACCAGGGATAGCTTTATGCAAACTGGAAGCTGATCCATTTGTTGAGTATGAAATGGTATGAATTTTGCTAAATTTTGTATTGTATCATATAATGTCTTGCTATGAATTCCTATTGATATAACCATCACAGACTAGTTAATAACAATGGCAAACCAAACTATTGTTTCTATATAGATCTACTACTCAGTGTCTTTATGAATAAAAGTAAAGGTATATGTGATTTTAGTATATTTTCTGTGAATAATTTTACAATAAGTACATCTGTTGAGTTACAGTAGATTAAACTTAATTGAAGAACTGTTAGCTTTATACTTTTTAATTGGCAAATTTTTGTTTTTCAATACTTTTATACAATACTTTCATACAGTCCTTAAAAAATTTATTTTTCAATACTTTCAATACTTTTTACACACAATTTTTCAATACTCTCATACAGTCCTTAAAAAATTTATTTTTGTTGTTCATTGAAAAGCAATAATAAAGTTTTTATGGACTGTATGTACTGGAAAAGTAAAAACAGTTGTTATCTCTCTCTTTGGGGAGGGGCTAAAAATGGTATGTCTGAGATGTAAATTTCAGTTTCCTGAGACTAATTATGATTTTTATTTATATTATAGAGATGCACATATCTTGGTATATATTTGGTTTCTACTTTAGAGACCAAATTCAGTTAAGATATAGATGTAATAAACAAATAATTTAAGCTATTTTTAGTAAAATGTGTATGTTAATATAAAAATATCTGGTTTTTCTGCATTTAGCATCAGATATTTAATTTTGAGTTTTTAAACTTTACTTACAAAATGATCATATAAAAATCACAAAAACTGTATAAAACCTAATTCTAATATCATCATAATTGGCACGACATCCCCACGTGGGCCCTGGCCTTCTCTAGAGGTTTTCCCCAGACTACCCTCTCACCAGCCTTGGATCTCCAGTTCTTGACCTGCATGGCAAAGTCTGAACCCAGGGCAGTCCTTCCATCTGTTTTTTGGTCTTCCTCTCCGTCTTTCACGGAAGGAGACTACAGTAAAACCTTTCAATGGTGCTCTCTCTGAATCCATTCTCAAAAGATGACTTGCCCATCTCATTCTGTTCTATTTCACAAATTTCACTACATCTCATTTTAAACAGTTTGTATAGTTCAAAATTGTGTCTTCTTGGCCAAATACAATTATCAAAGACACCACCAAAGATAGCCCTCAAAACTCTCCTTTCAAAAATTATCAGAGCCTTCTCTTCCCTTGATGTCAATGGCCATGTCTCTGAGGCATATGTTAGCATTGGTCTTATGAGAGTTTTATATAGCAAGATCTTTGTTTTTCTTTTGGAATTCTAATATAACTGGGATTATTAAAGAGAGTAACTCATGCTATAATACTTCCCAAGCCTCAAATGTAGTTGTCACCACCATACGGATAGATTTTGCATGAAAACTTCCATCGTACTGTCATTTATTAAAGCAGAGAGAGTTTGGATTTCGTAGGGAGTGGAGACCTCCCGGTCTGATGCCCAATTTTAGACTATGTTAGGTTAACTTGTTTTTCTCTAAATGTTTTTCAATTGTTTTGTAATGTGTAATGTAATCTGTCCCTTGTAACTGTGATTTCTAGAGTAATTAAACATGTTCTAAACTTTACCCCGAGATTTTCTTGATTACTTTTGGTTTAACACCAGTAATTACATTAATGACAGTTACAAGAGTATTTATTTATACTGAATATTTTAAATTCTAATGTGTTTTAATTATAAAATATTAAACTTTGAAAAATACTTGTTATATCAACAATCATCTTAGCCTTTTTTATTTGCCTTTAGGTTAAAGGTGTTGTCAAGGGATGCTCCATACCCCTTGGAAGACAACCGGTGACGTACCAAATTTTTCTTCATACACCAGAAACTGTTTTTCCTTTGACTGCTCCTCAAACACCTACAGTATTCAATGTCATAGGTCCTGCCTATCAGTCAAGTAATGGAACTCAGATGTCTGTAGAGGTACTTTCAAATTACTTTCCTAATGTTTATAAATATTATTTTATAACTTATTAAAAACAATAATTCTGTAGCTTTGATCAGGCAAGCTTTGTGATGGTTTTCCTCTCATCAGGACTTACATATACAACAGTTTATAAGTCTATATTTCACCCACCATCTTGTTTTGCATATAGGATAGTTTTCCTCAAAGAAGCCCCATCCAAAAGGAGTCACTTACAATAAAAATATCAAAAATGAAGAAAATTCACTTATGATGAATTATCTATGACATACAGATTTAGTATAGGATAATTATTATAAAAGTTGGTATGTATATTACTGACATAAAGTGTGAACATTTCAATCATCAGGGCTACCATAAGCTTCTGAAAGTTTGAAATTACTTGAATAAATTACATATATATGTAGATCTTTTGTATGTATATATAAATACTAGCTGAATACCCGTGTTTCACTACGGAGTACATTCAAATTAAATACAACAGTCAATGTATACAATTAATGCCAAAAAAAAACAAAAAAAAAATGTAACGAATATTTTTATAGTCAAAATAAGGTAGAAAAAAATATTCATATTAAATCTAATAGAACATACTAAAGAATATAATACAGTTAATATAATGCAGTTTGAGGAATATTCCTTTTACTGTATTTTAATATTTTTTTGGATAATGTCCAATCGTCTGCCACATTAGAAAGAAGAAAAAAAAATTTTTTGTCAATTTATTTTGTTGTTATGCACATGATGCAAAATTAATTTAAATTATCACAAAAAGAAAAGATGATCAGCATTTAATAAATTAAATTCTAAAAATTAATCTTTTAAAATTTCCCAAAAATCAGAAAATGGAGGCAAAGATTCAAATAAGATTTCATTTTAAAGGAATTTTTATGACCTTTCTTGTGATATAAATTTTATAACCCTCAGATTATTATTTTAGATGCAAACTTTAAAGAATGTTACAAAAATAGCTTAAAAATTTAATTAAAAAAAATCTAAGAAGAATTTTTCAAAAATCTTTCTTAGTGCACCCCTACACTATAAGAAGAATCGATATGCAAAATTTCAACCTTCTAGATCCAGCAGTTTGGTCAGTGCGTTACCTCTCAGTCAGTCAGTCAGTTACGGAACTGTTTTATAGATATATATATATATATGCACATTTATGTAAAATCAAGCATTCTGTTGTGATTACTATCTTCATTGTAGCTGTTATTTATTTTTACCGTCTTATCCTAGTTTGTGGTTATGCGGACATTCCATGAGTAACGGAAAGACATTTGGACAAGAATTCACAACATATATCGCAGATTCTACTAACTTAAATATTAAAATAAAAAAAGAAAATAGGGCAAACTATAAACATCTTAATGACTTAAAATGAAAAATACAGAAAATTTAAAAGTATACATTACCTATATTTAAAAAAATAGAACTTTTTTTTGTGGTAACGGAATGACATATTTTGGACATAACAAATAAAAACATTCATTAACAAATAAAAATTCAGCCAACTGTTGCAGTAACAAAACAAAAAAATAATGTCAGCAGCAAGACCTGATTCAGTATTAAAAGTTTCAGTCATTTTCAACATGAAAATAATAATTAGTATTATAAAATTCATTAGACTTAATGAAATCGTGGTAACGGAATGACAAAATTCTGTTACCTGCAAATACTATCAGAAAAATTAACAATATTAAAGATACAAACTTATTATATTATTTTAGATTTAAAGAATGCTTTAAAAACAAAAATTTAAGTTTAAATAAATAAAATTTAAATAATCACCCAAAAAAGTATTTGTTTTTTGGTAACGGAATGACACTCTCATATCATATATAATTAATTACCCCCTCAAATAAAAAAATAAATAAATAGCAAAGATTTTGATGCTGCATTTATAAGAAAAAGGGTGAGAAATCATAAACAAATAATTGTTAGACTTTTTAAACATAAAATAAGCACCACAATGAGTATGCAAAAAAATGGGTTTTTATATCAATAATTGTCTATGCAAAAAGAGTATTTTCTATTGTATTTTAAGGCATTTTTCCTGTGAGAAAGGGTATTATTCTTATCAAATTACAAAAATTCAGTTATTTCTGAAATTAATGATATATAACACTTGCAGAAAAAAACATTTTAAATTTTTTCATCTGATGTCCACTTATTCATGGAATGTCCCTATGACAATTTCTGCTTGTACAGTTCATGTCAGCATACAGATTCTCAATCCATGGTAATAATCGTGATTTTTAGTGAGGTGTATTAACCAGCATTAATATTTTCCTTAAATTATTATGAAAATTAATATTTTGATCCCTTTTTTTACTATTACTCTTTTTTAGGTTTGTGACAAATACTCATTGTGTAAAATGTTTCCTGGTCCTAAAGTCAAAGTAACTAGAAGTGAAAATTTGGAAGAAGATAGACGCATGGTTTTAAACAAAGCTATGCAGGCAATGAAGATAAGTATGTAATATCATTTGTATCTCATCAAAACATTGTTTAATTTATGACTAGTGTTACTTTTTTTTGTTATATAGTAAGCTTTATTTTTTCTGTTACTTACAACTTATGTAAATGACACTTGTGGAGTATGCAAAACAGATTCACAGCTTCTTTAAAACCACAATGATATCAAGAATGCCAACTAGTTTTTAACTCATACAGAAGGTCATTTGCACTTTATGGACATGATTTTGATAGTTAAGTTTTATGTATAAATGCCATAATTTATGCGATGATTTGCTTCTATATGATAGCCATGGTTCTTGACAATAGCTCTAGCTCGAATTTTCCATGAAAGTAAATTTTTGCTTAGTACTGTCATGTCAGTTTTACCTCATTCCTTTTGGACCGTTTTCCAAAGTCCGTTCAGTGTTCTTAGATGCTGTTTTCCTAAGGCTCATATTAAAAAACCAAAATCGCAAAAATCCATTGGAGAAGAGTCAGGTAATTTTACAGGTATTTCATTAAATGGGATACATTTTATTCCTGTTTCTGATTCTTTCTTTGCTAAATAAGCGGCAGTTGATTTAGACATGTGACTAGAGGCTTTGTCCATAAGAAACTTAATTTTATCAGTGTCCTTTCTGTATAAGGCTGAAATTTCTTCTTCAAAAATTGGTTCTAAAATATTCTGCTGATAGTAGAGTGAATTAATTTTGGCTTTACTTGAGACTTTTTTTATTTTTAATTTGTTGTTGTAACAAAATCCTGCTACTATCATGAACTCCTTTGAGAACTTTTCTGTACATTGATGTAGCCATTTCGTACGGTCATTCCTGTCAGTTGAGCAATAGAAGATTGATCTTTTTTTTGCTACAGTCCCTTAAATACAACCATTCGAGTGTTACCACAAATTTTCATTTTTCAGCAGCTAGGTGTTTTTCATATAATTTTCTACAATTTGTTTTTCTTTCAGCAATATGCTTTGGCAAAAGCAAATGAACTTTAGGTTTAAAGATCTTTTTTAACTTCAAATCTGTATGAATGATTTTACTTATAGTGCCAGAAGACATTCCTAGTTTCAATGCAACGGATCTTTGAGTTGTTGTATTTTCTTTTAGGATCAGAGACTTCACTTTCTTGATATTTACCTGTGTTCGAATAGTCTTAGGATGAGGTTTAGTGGTCATGTTTTCATTTTTACTTTCAGTTAGATGTTTTTTCCCTTTCAAATTTAATATATTATAAATATCTATTTTTAAAATGCCATAACCGAAATTTTAACACTGCTTTATAATTTGTTGATACTCCCCGGAAAGTGCAGTTACTTAACCTTCGAGCCATCTATCAATTTTAGGAGGCATTTTCAAAAGAAATATTTTTTTTTTTACATTCCAATCAGAGCAAAACAATAACAGATGATTATTATGAAGTTCCCAAATATTTATCTCAAAATGCAAACGCCAAAAACAAATTACAAAATCGTTTCCATAAAGTGCAAACGAACTTCTGTAGATATAATTTATCTGGTAGCTGAGGCATGGATATGATTGTCTGTATGGGCTATTCTCAAACAGTGAGCATACGTAGTTCTCTGTACAGAAAATAAATGCTAATTATTTTGACTTTTAGTATGGTAAATGTGCGCAAAACTCTAAATTTTTAGATTTTAATTCACACATTTTAAGGTAATGGGAAAAGTAAACACCTAGTATCTTTGTTCAGTTATCTGGGGACTCAATTTTCATGAAAACCATTTCAAGTACTAAAATGAGTTTATTATCACATACCAATAACACTATTTTCTTTCACAAATTTTCTTTTTTTTGATTTCAGAATATAAATTTTGAAATTTATTGAGCTCTAATAATAAATTTTATTATTTCTCATTATTTTGGCAGAAATGGCTAGTTATGTTCCAAAATGCCTATTAAAATTTCCCATTCCTAAAATTTTTTTATTATACATTTTAATAGAAAAATATTAAATGAGAATGAAAACTGCCAACATTTCTGCTTTTGGATATTATATTTTAAGATGGTTGAACTATATTGTTTAATCTCTAAAATCATTTGATTTTATCTTTTTTTTCCATATTCAATTACAGGAAATAAGAAATTAAACTGACATATTCTTTAACTTTTGTAGCTTATGGTTATGCACAAATTTTCTTTCTTTTGATTTCAGATTATAAATTTTGAAATTTATTGAACTCTAATAATAAATTTTATTATTTCTCATTATTTTGGCAGAAATGGTTAGTTATGTTCTGTAATGTTATGTTAATAAATGTATGTTATGTTAATAAAGCAAAATAATAGTTCAGATGCATCAGTATTATATTTTGATATATTTTGTCTGTACAAATTTAGAAAACGAATATAAATTTCAGTGAAATAAATTAATATGTATTGACTAGTTTTAGTATTGGGTGGTAATTTATTGTTTTAAGAAAAATTTTAAGAATAGCTTTGATATGAAACATACTCAATACTTTTGCAAATAATCAAGCTATTTATATCCATACAAAAGAGACTGGTCCATTTTTTTGTGTACATTAAAGTATGAAACTTTGAACTAAAGTATTAGGTATGTAATTTGTATCAGGCCAGTATGTAGTTAAAAATATGAATGAAGCTTTGTATTTATTAGTAAACGTGATATATGCCAATATATATTTTTTTTCTACCAAACAGATGATCCTTTGACTGCATTATCTTTGTTCTTGACTGTTGCTTCAGGCCCAAATGCAAAACTCACTGAAACTGAAACCAATAACATGTTGAATTCTGCAGCTAAAGCTAGTCAAAACCGCTTTCTCAATTCTGGACAGTTATCACTTATATATAATGCTATGTTACCATTGGTCAGGCAAGAAAACAATAAGATTAAAATTAAAGCTTTAGATGTCATCAAAAGAGCCACAAAATTAGTATTTGCTCATAAGGTAAGTTTTCATGCAATATATCAAAATGCTTAAATAAAAGAAAATGCTGAATAAAAAAGAATAGAAAATCACATTTCAGTTTTTCTAGGTCAGTGGTTCCCAACCTGTAGAGGTCTGCAGATCACTAAGCCAGAAATTTGACCATGTGCAGAACCCCACCTCTCCCCCCCCCCCCACTTACACACACATACCGACTTGAGGGGGGAACCTTCCAGGGGGGGTATAGAATATCCCTCAGGCAAAAGGGATACAGGATTAACGTACTCACTTTTTGTTTCAACCTTGTTTTCAATCTTTAGAATTAGATAGCCTAAGTCATTTAAACATACATAGGTTACCCTAATATTACCCTAACATTTAAACATACATAGGTTATGAAAATTATTTTGTATCATATTGTAATAATAAAATAATTATGTTAAACTTTTAAGAAATTTTAATTCAACACCTGATAGTCATCGGATGTATTCGGCCCATCTAGTTCAATGAAAATTGCTTTCAAAATCCCCATTTTTTTTTTTTTGCAACTTTTTTATATGGGGTGCCGGACCACTCCCGAGGCTCTCGCGGACCACCAGTTGGGAACCACTGTTCTAGGTCCTTAGTTTTTCCTTAGGAAAAAAATATTTGTTTCAAATTTGTCCAAAAAGTATAATTACTTATTTTTTATGACACTTACAACTTTTTTTTTCTCTTGTAATGAGTCGTTAACTGTAGTTCTTGCTTTATTTATTGAAATTGAAATTGTTGGAATGTGGATTAATCTTATTAAGTTTATAGAATCTAAAATGCTATAATAGGATCCCATTAAAGTTGGTTCTTAATTTCATGGCTGAATGGCTAGGGTGCTAACAATTGAGGCGTTCCTGTTGAAGAGCGGGTAAGTGCCAAAATTTCTGAAGAATATTTTTTCACTGATACAAGGGTTTATTCCAAGGCTAATGGTGTGGAAAAAGAAGTAAGTGCTTAGATAGTTTGTTTTAGTTCTGACCTAGGCACTTTCCTCCTTTTCCATGCCATTAGCCTTAGAACAAACCCTTGTATCAGTGAAAAAAAAACTTGTTGGAAATTTTGGCACTTACCCACTTTTCAACGGGAACGTCTCAATTAGTACCAGAGTCTGTGGGTTTTAATTCCACTATTGGTATGGATGTTTGTTGTCATTCAGAATCAATTTTTAGCAGTAGGTCCTGGTCTAATTAGCCCTCATGTAACAAAAAATGTCTATAGCACCCTCATGCAAACCTAAATTTTACTATGTATTTATTTATTTTGATTTTCTGTCTTTAAATATTTTATTTCTTTCAAGTGTTTTGAGAATAACATAGTTTTTGTAGCTTGTAGTTTTGAATTTAAGGAAGAGTATTCTTAAGTTTCATTTCAGAATGTCTTTCTATACACACGTTATTCATAAAATTGTATTTCAATAGTAACATGCTGGAGCAAAAGCTTAATATAACATGACTTGCATTGATCCATAAAAGTCCAAAATTTCCCATTCCTAAAATTTTTTTTTTATACATTTTAACAGAAAAATGTGAAATCGGAATAAAAATTGCCGAAATTTCTGCTTTTGGTTATTATATTTTTAGATGGTTGAACTATACTGTTTAATCGCTAAAATTATTTGATTTTGACATTTTTTTTCCATATTCAATTACAGCAAACTAGAAATTAAATTGACATATTCTTTAACTTTTGTAGCTTATGGTTATGCACAAATTTTCTTTCTTTTGTGTTCAGATTATAAATTTTGAAATTTATTGAACTCTAATAATAAATTTTAGTATTTCTCATTATTTTGGCAGAAATGGTTTGTTTTAACTATTCATATATATTTTTAGCTTTATTAGTATATTTATATTTTAACATGAATTGTGCAATTGGTTATTATTCAGAATGAGATCAGAAAGAGTAATTTTTGAGGAATATATTTCATTGTCATACAAAATGTGTATTCAATTTTTACAAAGTATTGAATTTATTTAAAGGTGCATTTCTGTATGCTTTTTTTTATTTACTGCCTTTTGTATCATTTAATTACAATTTTTTTGTTTGATTTTTTTTTTTCTGAAAATTTTGTATGTGAAGATCTTAATTTTTGCTTTGAGAATTGAGTGTGATTGCTATTAATCTCAACTTTTCATATACATATTAGAAGCATAAGATAGTTATACTCATAAAGTTTTGCCATAGCTTTTTAATGATTAATTTTATATCCATAAAAATATAGCATCATGATTAAAATAACACAAAATTTTCTGCTTAAATGATATTTTTTTCTTCTGAGATTTTGCTTTCCATCATAAATTATCTGCAGGTAACAGGGATATGCCTGATCATGCTTTTAATGAACTCAATTCAACTGATTTTTTTCATCATAGTAATTTATCAGTGTTACTGCCAAAAAATTGTGAAATTATTAGCATAAAATTAGTTATAGTTATTTATTTACATAATGGCATTGAAATTTTTACTCACCAGGGTAAAGTTTTTTCTAAATTAATATATACAGTGCTCCTCTTTTCTTTGTTTTATTGTAGAGATTTGTTCTTTAATAAAATTTAGTCAATTATAACCTCTTTCAATAACACTTAGAGCAAACTGTTTTTATTCTCTAAAACAATGAAATATATATATATATATATATATTTCTGTCTTTTTAGGTCAAAGTACCTTCATCTATACTGTCACAAGGACATTCTAATGCTGCTGAAGCACTTGTAGCACCCAATACAGATTCTGCAGTTGTTAGTAAAGTAAAGAATGTTTTGGATTACTTTGTCCAAAAAATAAGTGCCACTGCACCTCTTGGAAGCAGAATACAACTTTCATCTGAAAGTCCTGGATATCCATCAAGCCTCATATTTAGGCAGTTGCTTGATCGGAGCCCAATTTACATCAAAACTATGACTAAAAATGGATTAGTTGAAGGATCTGTAAGATTCGAAGAAGCTATCAGAGAAAAGTATAATATTAATTACCCATATACCAAATTTAATTTTTATTCATTTTTAAATATAATGCAGTATATTCCTTATAATAAAGTCACATTTTATTCTGTAGTTTTTAAGATCAATGCTGTATTATTTACTTAAAAAAAAATTTCTTAGTTGGAGGGATCCCTAAATGCTAGAAAATAAATATTTCTACTAAACCCAAGAGTAGTCATAGGCCTAAATTTTACTGTGGCCTAGTGGAATTCTCAGCATGGTATCTATAAATATACTGTAGAATCATAGAAGGAAGAATTCTTTCCACTGTGAGTGAATGGTGAGAGTAAATTCTTAAGTTAAGAACTTAGTTTTTGATAAGTAATTTTGTTGTCTTCGGAATATTTGTTGTCCCAAATGGGCTGGACAGGGCCTGTTTAGCATCATGACATAGAGCATGACATCATGACACTGAACATCAGGGCCGCCATCTGCTGAGCCAGGGCCCGGGGCAAAATAATACAGCGGGTCCCCTTCCCACTCAATATTTGAACATTATATACATTTTTGTAGTCAACTCTTATTTTAACCGGGCCTCCCGGAAGCCCGGCCCCGGGGATTTTGCCCCACCCTGACGGTGGGCCTGCTGAACGTCATGACATCATGTTCTACATCACGACGAGACTTTGAACAAACTCGTAGTTCAAATGTATGAGTTGAACGTAGTGACAAAGCCATCCAGATAAAATCCTTTTTGGTAGTGGTAGATTATAGCAGGTGTCCACCCTTCCTACACCAATACAGCAACTACCCCATCACCCTACTCCAGGAGGGGCTGCACAATGTGGGAGCCACATGAGCCTGTAGAAAAGAAGCCACAGACAAACATAAATTTTTAAAAATTTGGAATAGAACATGATGAGACAAAGGGCCAGAGATGCTTCTGAAAGGGAAAGTTGAGAAAGCCAGAGGCTAAGTGACAGCAAAATTAGTTTGGGTTATGCAACAATACAGAGGAGAAATAAATAAAGCAGAGAAAAAGAAAGGTATAAAGTAGGGGTGTGCAACCCACAGCCTGTGGGCCGCATGCGACCCAAAGCAAGTATTAATGTGGCCCAGTAAGAGCTCAAAGTGAAAAAAAATATCAATAGCCCTCCTCGGCGATGATGACAGGCGGCCATTACAGATCCTGCTTTGTTGAAAAATAAACAGTTGTTTTGCATCATTGCTACTCCATTTACAGTCGATATAGATATGCTGCCAGCAAATTTTCAAAATGGAATGCATAGATTTGCAATATGATATCCAACTTAAAGAGAAATTCAATCAAGTCTCTTTGTTGGACCTATGTAAATCATACCTGCCCAGACATAAATCTCTCCCTGCATAGTCATGCATTTTTCCTGCCATTATTATTTGGAAGCATGTACATCTATGAACAACTATTTTCACAAATGAAGCATGCTAAGAGTCGAATTAGAACTAAAATATCGGATGAAAATCTTGAGAGCTCCCTGAGAATTGCAACCACTTCAATTAACCAAGAATTGATGCATTAGTCTCACAAATTCAATGCCAAATATCACATCAATTTTATGACTCCTATAGTTATCTTTATAAATAAAATTTATAATGAAATAAATATATTAACTATATACTATACTTTTTTACTATTCAACTAATTTTAATGTTAGGTATATTTTTGTGTGGTCCAAAACAATCTGTCTTCTTTCAATGTGGTCCAAGGAAGCTAAAATGTTGGTCACCCCTGGTATAAAGGATCAACAATCGAGGAGCTAACCAATGGCCTAAATTTGGAGCTGGTCAGTATTGGAGAGGGAACACATGTAATTCTAGTCCCATGGATAGTTTTGGCTATCTTTCTGTTATGCGGTGGTAGGTCCATAGGTAGGTCAGAATTCCTAGGAATGACTAAATCTCCTGGCTTTGTTAATGCATGTCATGTGCCATATTACTCATCATAGCAGTTCCCAGCTTTATGCCCAACCATGCTCCCTTTGGTTAGACATTTTTCTGTAGAACAGGTGTCCATCACTCAGACAGGGAATTCTTCAAGCCAAAAGGAATATGGACTGGGTTGATTTCAGGGTGTTATAAGCATGGAATTACAATGATAGCTAGGGGAAAGATAACTACTTAGATAACTTGGGGGGGGGGGGATACAATGGCAAAAATCTACATTCCATCTTCAGCACTTCCTGCAGTGAACTATCCATCAGTATACACATGAGATACTATTGTCTCAGACAGAGTTTTTATGATTTTGAAACTTGAAAAGTTGAATTATTTATAATGTTGATAAGCATATCGTATTTGATTAATTTCCTAATAATAATTCTATTTTCTGTATTTATGTTAATAAATTGCTTTTAATTTTAGAGTGAGGAATAGAGAATGTCAAGGTAGTCGATGTGATGGCATTGTTGTTGCATTAACTCTCTATCCTGATAAAAATCCTTATATTAGTGAACTAAAAAAAACTTCACCTGTCATGGATATTACTTTAAGAAAGCCAGAAGATGGTGTGTATGACTATTTTTTTTTGTTAACCCTTTCCTTACGGGGTGGGATAGCATGTATCTCAAGATTACAGGCCCAAGAATGATTATATATATATATATATATATATATATATATATATATATACAGATGGCTCTCTGTTTAACGACGCTCTACTTAACGACGATCTCTATTTAAAGATGATATTTCCCAGTCCCGGCCCCTCCGACATTATGGGAAATGTTATTTTTTCACAAATTCTGTTTAAGGGCGATCTCTACTTAAGGACGATTTTTCATGGTCCCTTGAAAGTCGTTAAACAGAGAGCCATCTGTGTATATATATATATAACCCCCTTAATGGCCATTCTCACAATGGAGGTATGAAATTTCCTGCTCTAAAGAGGGAATTGGAAAAATGGGCCCCGTAAGCTAAAGGTTAATATATTTTAATTTTCACTTCTCATGAATACAGCTTCATGTGTATGAATTGCTTTTGCATGTGACAACCTTCTTGGTGTTCATACTATTTTTCAGTCTCTCTTTTGGTTTAGTATTAAAATTCCATAATATGAAAAAAGATTTCTGACAATCAGGAATTTTGAAACTGCTCTTTGAATGAGGTATTTGCTAAGACACTAGCTTTTGAATTAAATAATAAAATTTTGAAGTTGTTACTGAAAGTTACAAAGAAAAACTTTGAACTCTGGTGAATCAAGAATTAAAGTAGATAGTTCAAATATGCAAAAGTGTTACACCTTTTAATAAAAGTATTTTAGTTTTAAGTTAATCTAAATTACAAAAATATTCCTTATGTTAAATTAGTGTTACCTTAGAAAGTGATTCTTTACTACACATTTAATAATAGTTCAAACTGATTTTTGTATTTTGGTGTTGATATTATTATTATTATTTTTATTTATTTATTTATTTATTTATTTTGTCTAGAGTTCAAACATTATACCTAAATTTGTTGTTATTGTAAATATTAAGAGGATATAAGATATAGCTGATGTGCGACTGAGAAAAAAAAAGAAATTTTACTCTTTTAAAAAAAAAGGAGAATTATTGATTTAATCACATCAAAGTTTAAAAGATGCTAGAATTTTCTTATTCTGAATTTAATTTCTCGCCATTGAAAAATTAGTGGTGAGTGAAAATGTATTTAAAAAAAATTCTGAAAATGAAAATAAAATTTTAGCTATCTATTCTGATTTAAGTTTCCTAATTTGAAGTGTAATACATTTTTTTTTCATACACATATGTCTCTGTGGTTATCTATTTCTTCATCCTTACACAGCATAATTATAAAAAATATTAATGTAAAGAACTCAAAGCTTCTTCTTTATAATTATTTTGATATGCATGTAATATTTGTTAATGTATTAGTTGCAGTTTGAAATAGACTATTTTAAAATACCCTTACAAATCTATTCGAGGGGGGGGATGTTTTTTAATGAGTCTAAATGCAGTTTATTTTTTTAATTTATATGGTTGTCTTTTCATTTAGGACAACCTTTTCGAGTAGCACAAGTTCCAAATGCTGTTAGATTAGCCTTAAGTCATAGCGTCAATGCCTCTGATGCAAACAAAGGTGTTAACTATAAGTGCTCTTATTGGGATGAGGAAACAAAAGAGTGGACTCAAGAGGGCCTAGTTACTTTTGGTGTTGATGGAAGTGTTATGAGATGTTGGTCTTCTCATTTGACTACTTTTGCTGTGGTTGAAACATATGATGGTATGTATTTTGTTGTGTTTTTCATTTTCTTATACCTAATGCATTTTCTTACCTCCCTAAATGTCAGTATCTAAAGTAGTATAATTTAAATACCTCTAATCTATGGTTAAATATTCTATGGACTGAATTTTCATAACTTAGGAAAAATTAACCAAATCTTTTCTAAATATCTTAAATCACTCTCTAAATTTCAGCATCTGAAGTAGTATAAATACCTCTAACTTATGATTAAATATTCTATGGACTGAATTTTCATAACTTAGGAAAAATTAACTAAAATCCTTCTTTTTAAAATTTTATAAGCTGAAAGTTATCTACCAACCTTTCTATAAGAAATGTGAATCAGGTTTGTAGTATTATCCTGTAATGTTTTACCGCATAGAAATGTGCATTTTTTAAAAAAAATTATTTATAACTATAGGAGCAGATATTGAATCATTCTTTAAAGAGTCTAATTATAATCAAGCTTGGGAACTTTTACAAATCTTTAAATTTTGTGTTTGAAAGACTTACATGCAAATATCCCTGTGTATATATATGTGTATATATATGTGTATATATACATGTAAAATAAAAATTAAAACCAAATACACCCTTGCAATAGAAAACTGCAAACCAAAATAACGGAAATTTAAGAAGGTTTTGAAATTATTTTTATATTAGGCAAATAATGAGGTAGTAATCTATGAAAGTAAATATAAATTGAAGGAAGATTTTATTTTCATTCCACATTTTGTGTATGTGTATAAAGTCCACATGCTACATTTACTGGTGTTGAGGGTGCAGAACTACCACAAAAGTGAAAAATCTACAAATATTACTAGCTCTTCAAAATCTTAACTTTTAATACTGTCAGACCATATTTAATACAACAAAAAAAAATTTCCCTGTGCAGTCTATTTTATAGATTCAAAATTACACTATCAACCATATAGGCTAACACCAAACTCAATAAAAGAATGGCAACAGACTAAACATATATATATATATATTTCGAACATGGAGGCACTTGTCGCTAGACATTCACCTGTATGTACACCGTGAAACTGCTGGCCATTCATTTAAGGGGACACCATATAGATGACCGGCACTACGCCCTATAAGCCGGTCCCGTAATTTAGAACCAAGTCAAGTGATGAGATTGGTACATGACCCCACACCTCCAGAGGTAAATTTGAGAACTTGGAGGACACTGCAGCCACAACAGATTTTTTGTGCATCAGCTGCCATTAGTGTACATGGTGGTGGATTTTGTCAGCTACGGGCATTGAACCAGTGACTTTCAGATCACTGGCTCATTGCCTTTACCAACTGGGCTATCTTGCCCATAATTATGTGACACAATAGATGTAGAATATAAAAAAGGACAGCAAAATTATTGAAGTTCACTATACTCAGTGTAGAATAATGCTGAAAAGTGTGGAGCAGAACTGTGTTTTATAAACTTTAATTTCAATATAGTAGTTGGCTGCAAAACTAAAAAAAAGAAAGATACAAAAGTTAAACTGATTATTCACTGTAAATGTGGAATAATCTAATTTACAAAAGTTGAGGTAAACTGTAATAATTAAACTAATACTCTAACTATATGCTAATACTCTAATTGATTTAAATGAGAAAAATGAAAAGTCTTGGCATTGTTTCTTTATCAGTAGTGTCAATAATTCTAATAAACAAAAATAAAAATGTGAATTGGATCAAAAGAGTACGGTCTCAAATTTACATTAAAATTACACTGTCAAAATCAACTTATAGGAACCCATGTAAGCAGAAAATTTGTATAACATACAAAATAAAACAATAACTTCAATATTTAGGTTGAAGTTGCTGTTTTTTCTGGTTTGTTTACCATCTTAGTCTTGTTGATCTTAAGGACTCTTAAGAAGCACGCCTTTTTTGTCCATTAATATTACTTGTGTTACTTATGAAGAAATGCTGCACATGACTGATTTTTAATTTATTGTGCTCTTAATTATAATTATTTATATATATATATATATATATATATATATATATATATATATATATATATATATATATATATATATATATATATAT
Source organism: Dolomedes plantarius (assembly GCA_907164885.2). Lineage (NCBI taxonomy): Eukaryota > Metazoa > Arthropoda > Arachnida > Araneae > Dolomedidae > Dolomedes > Dolomedes plantarius. Next base: position 96,006,846 of record OU015497.1, on the reverse strand, counting down.
ATATATATATATAAATATATATATATATTCAGGGCTTTTTTTTTCTGGGGGTACACGAAGATATGGCATATCTCCACTTTCTTTTTTTTTTTTTTTAAATATTATTTTGGCTTAACTTAACTGAAATTTTAAGAAACTTACAAATCAATTGTTAATATATAGCAAAAAAAATTTTTTTAATTTCCAAGTTTTTTGTTCCCTTGTGGCATGTAATATAATGATACTAGAATTAACGCAACTTTATTTGAGAAAACAGTATACCCACCTAATGTTTTAGAAAAAAAGTATTGTATATATTAGATATTAAAGAATAGGTGCATATGTAATGAGTAGTCTATTAATATCAAGAACAAAAATATTTCTTTCTGTGGTATATCTCATCAACAGCTACTATAGGGCTCTTATTCATTTATCTATGTGTTTAAATCTTGTGCTGTGAGCCTATAAAATGAAGTTAATAGTTGCCTATGTTTATGCAAAATGTGTAAAGACCAAAGATATCAAAATCACAATTTAAAATTCACTATGGCTTTTGTAACTTAAAATTGTTGTTACATAGATAGATTAGAGCTATATTTTCTCCCCACCTGAAAAAAAAAGTGTAGCCTCTGGTAATAATATTCTAAATTACTAGACTATTTTACATATAGCAGTTTAAATACATAACTGCTAATCATTAGTAAAACAATATTCTTAATTTAAATGAAATGCCTTTTCTAAAGGGGATTACATTTAATATCCTATTAATCCTGTCATTACTTTAATTTATCTAAAAACATTAAATTTTTAATGAATATTTTTTTTCTTAATGTTAAATTTCCATCTTCCAGTCTAAATATTTTTTTCCACAGAGTTTCATTTAATATTTATCTTTTTTTTCATATCACTGATATCTAGCCATGTGAATTTTTGCTAAATATTTCCTTTAAACTTAATATGATATAAAATTTTATTAGAGTATATACTTATTTAAAATTGTTATTTAACATTTAATTATTTCAACACAAAATGTATATACAGCTTTTGTTTCGAATTGTTGTAAATAAGTATGCTTAAATCATTATGTATATTCTTGTATTTTAAATGTAAATAAATATATATTTGGTTAATTTTCACTGTTTAATTTCTGAGAATATTGGGCAGTCTATACTTTTTGATATCCATTTATGTATGTACAGCTTTTGTTCTTACCTTATATTTATGATTTTACTTTTGATATTTAACTTGAAAAATACAAGTAAATAAATATAACTTTTAAAATACAAGAATATACATACTGATTTTGATTTTACTTAAATCAGTATGTATATTCTTATATTTTAAATATAAATAAATATATATTTGGTTAATTTTCACTTTTAAATTTCTGAGAATATTGAGCACTATGCTTTTTGATATCCATTTATGTATATACAACTTTTGTTCTTACCTTATATTAATGATTTTACTTTTGATATTTAACGAGATTTGTTTCTTCTTCACCTTTAGGCCTCTCTGCGGGTTCAATCGTTGGTATTGTGGTAACTGTTTTAATGGGAGTGTTTATCATCATGATGCTCGCATTCTTCTTTTTCCGAAAAAAGCAAGCAGCCAAATCTAGAGTGTCTAGTGAAGCTTTACAACCAAAAAGGGGGAAAGATAAATTGGGTCTGAATGGTTCCCGTGTTCGAGTGAAAACAGTCACGCCATGACAATAATGAACCTGTGCAAATTGTGATCTGGTTAATGCAGTTTTGTGTGTTGAAGAAACATTACAGTTTGTACTTATGTTGTGATCCAAAGAAAACTTTATAACTTTTAAAACTCCAGTCATTTATCACTAAAATATATTCTGCCTCTGTGCAACAAGACTCAAAAATATGATGCATTAATATACTAAGCAAGAAAAAAAATCTCCTGCAACTGACTGAAAAGAAAATTTATGGTGAATTTTTTTTTGTTTAAATGGATTTGGTATTGATCAATAGTATGATGTTCTATTGCATCATTATATTCTACTGCATCATCATTTAAAAATAAAATGATGATTTTTCAAAAGCATCTTTTTCAGGCATTTATCACAACTATCAAATCATTCAGAAATCTATCAGTTTTTAATAATCTTAAAAAAATGAACTTGTGGTCATATGGTTTTGTTAAAAACATTTCAAAAACATCATTGAAAATTGCAACAAAATAGTGTCTAGGGGTGATTTCTGTCAATGCTATAAAAAGACTGTGTTTTTTTTTGTTTTGTTTTGTTTTGTTTTTTGTGATCTCTCATCTTGTTTGTGATGATTACATAAGCAACAAGCAGCTGCTCTGTTTGTGAATGACATCATTAGCAATTCATAATATACAATTTTTAGGACATTCAAGATGCATTGAGATTTAAAACCTGTGAAACGAAGATTTTAAAACATGAATCAGATAACTGTTATTCGATCATTCATACAAATCGATTATTCTTTTATCTGACTAAGATTGAAAAAAGCCTTCATTTGAACTGATGGATTTGCATCAAAGTATTTTCATTTCATTCAAGACATTATCTCAGAAATTATCATAAAAGTCACTAAAATAGTCAAGCATGAAACATTTGGGGTGCTTTCAATACTTTCATACTAGTTTCATTGTCATGGGTAAATGAGAAAAAAAGGCATTTATTAAATGCTATCAGTGACTCTGTTCAGAAGAAAGCAAATCATTCATTGGCTCGAGTTCATCTAATTTAGTTGTTTATTCATATGTATAAAACACTCCCAGTAAAAAAAAAATCATCTATACATGATTTTATGCTATATTCTATCCATTTTGCTGCTTTTAAAACATTTGATAAGAATATTTTTATTGGTAAATTGTTCTCTTCTTCAAAGCCTTACCCTTTTCAAGTTATATATTAGGTGTAATTTTTAACCTGATGGAGTTGATAAGGAATTATTTCATAAGCTCTCATTTATGATTTTCTCCTTCCTATAAAACAAGCAATCACTTTATTTGATGCATATAGATACATAACTGCTAATCATTAATTAAACAATATTCTTAATTTAAATTAAATGCCTTTTCTAAAGGGCATTTCTTTTAATATCTTGTTAATCCTGTCATTACTTTTATTTATCTAAAAACATTAATTTTTAATGAATATTTTTCTCTTTTTTTTCTTAATATTAAATTTCATCTTCTAGTCTAAATATTTTTTTTCACAAAGTTCCATTTAATATTTATTATTATTGATTTTTTTTTATTATTTATTTATTTATTATTTTTTATTTTTCCATTTCACTGATATCTAGCCATGTGAATTTTCGCTGAATATTTCCTTCAAACTTAATATGATATTAAATTTTATTAGAGTATATACTTATTTAAAAACTGTTATTTAACATTTAATTATTTCAACACCAAATGTATATACAGCTTTTGTTTCGAATTGTAAATAAGTATGCTTAAATCAGTATGTATATTCTTGTATTTTAAATGTAAATAAATATATATTTGGTTAATTTTCATTGTTAAATTTCTGAGAATATTGAGCAGTTAATTTTTTTTAGCAAGTTTAGGTAGATTTTTATAAGCTGAGCTTATTAAAGTGTTCTTATACACTGTGTCTGTAAAAAGAAATCTATTATAGCTGAGTCTGATTGTCTATACTTTTTGATATCCATTTATTTCCTGCTTTCATTTTCCCATTGTTGATCATCATATACTGATCCATACTATGAATTATGTTTAAAATAAAATAATTTCTATATGGTTAAAAATAAAAATATCAGTTCTGTGGTAAGTTTTAACTATTATTGTAATTTCCCAAATAAATAAATATATATGTATGCGTGTGTGTGTTATAGTTCATGATTTAGGAAAATAAATCTTCTACTAATTTCAAGCATACAATATTTTGCTAATATGTGATACAAACTGTGTATTAAATTAATAAAAGCAAGGTGTTGTTGAACATCATGTTTATTAATATTTTCTAAAAGTATGAAAATGTAACTAAAATCCATAGATTATTGTTACTATTTTATGACAATGTATTTTTTTTTTCCAGTAAAGTTTCTTGTTTGTGCTATAATTTTTAGAAAAAAATTGTTGATATGATGTAGAAAAAAAGAAATATGAAGGGTAGTAATTGAGAATAAATAATACAAAACCCATAAAAGTTGGGTTTTATTTTCATTTATTAATTTGTAATTATTTGTTTCTTATGAATTTGAATTAAGGCTTCCACTTTAGGCTTCCCAGACTAAAATCTATTCTGGGTTGCTAACAGCAAAAACAAAAAGAAAATTATTGTTTTAATAAGAATATTGTTGTTGTTGACATTATCTAACATTATTTGACATTTTGATTTAACATTTAACCATTTTTCAGGTATTACAAATGAGAGGATAAATTGATATTTGTTGAAATATATATAATGACATAACACATATTAAAATATTAAACCTTTCATTGTGTTTTTTTTTAACTATCCTATAATAGCTTAATTACAGAACTATATGTTTTTATAGATAAAGAATTTGCACCAAAAATAAATTTCATGAACATTTTGATTAATATTTTCAATATTTACTAATTACTAGGTAATTTAAGGCTGTTAAATCTTTTAAATTTTGGGGGTGGGTGGTTTTTTTTCATCTTGTTTCAGCCAAATTATAACTTTTTACAAATATGGTATATTGATATTTACAAATATGGCATTATGGTATATTGATGTATGACAATGGGGAAATATTTATTCTAATACAGATATATTGCTTACATGAATTTCATGTTGAAAAAAATACATATTTTTAATTTTTCAGGTACTACAAATGAGAGAATAAATTGATATTTGTTGAAATATATTTATTATAATTCTTGTTAATATTTATGCTTATATAAAAATAAGATACTTGTGATTTCATCTTTAAAATTTATGAAGTATTTGATGGTTTAAGTGGAGTCTGTGTGAATTTTTTTGATCAGTATTTCATTTCCTTATGGGCATTATATTGATTTTATAAGTCTTTTCTCACTTATTGTATGCATTTCTTTATTATTTGTCTATGTACATTTGTTTGTATGATATTTTTCTTGATTCTTTTCTATCTAGTTCCTATAATTCATACATTCTAAGTCTTTGTTTATGCATATTATTAATAAACTCTCAAAGATATTGTGATTAAGAAAATACCTGATTCACATACAAAGGAATACTTCCATATAATCTTTAAAAGAAATGTAATATCTGACTTGTTTTCAGCCTATTATCAAAATATTGGATTTAATATTTAATAAATAGCTATACAATAAAATAAGCTATAAGAAAAACCTCTTCTAATTAAGTCCATAGATAACTTTCATATTGAGAACTTCTGTTTAGAAATTGGAGACAAAAATTTACATGAACTTCGTTTACAATTTATTCCAAATACTTTCCTTTTGAAAGTTGGAAGACTAGGGGAAAGAATCGATTATAATGTTAAATAAAAAAACAACTGTAAATTCATTCTTAACTTTACATATTAATATCTCATAACAGTATTGCAATAACAGACTATTTCCTGGAACTTAGGCTCTTCATGGTCTATAATGGACAGTCAGTTAATTGTAGGGTCACACTACATTTCTTCAAACTATACTGCTTCATGCAGTTGCATTTTATCGTTAGGTTAGAGCTAAAAGTTAAACATTGATATCAGTTTTGCTTGCCCACTAATGCATAGGCCTATCCAGCCTCCATGTAAGAAGACTAAGACCTTATTGTCAAGCTTTTAAATGTAAAACAACTGTGTATATATATATATATATATATATATATATATATATATATATATGTGTGTGTGTGTGTGTGTGTGTGTGTGTGTGTGTGTGTGTGTGTGTGTGTGTGTGTGTGTGTGTGTGTGTGTATGTATGTGTAAGGATAGATGCATAGTTGAATATAAATGCATGAAGTTTGAATGATTACTCTAAATGGCTTGTTGTGTTTCATACAGAAATAGTTTTTGCATTGTGCAAGAATATTGGTTTCTCCTAGGCCAGATATGGGCATGCTAAATCTATAGACTGGAAAGTACTTGTATGAGGTCAGGGTGGGTGGGAGAAGGTACAAGCTCCCCAGGTGTCACACCTATGGATATTTAGTCTAAATTGTGGAGGCAACCTATTCACTGGTAGAGATTCAATCCCAGAAGGCCTTAGTTGCTATGATGGGCAGTGTCTGGTGCATTGAAAACTGAAATTTATTTTGATTTTATTATCAACTACATTTTAGTTCATTTAATTTGAAAGTCTTGTAACATAACTAAATTGTATTTGAGAAAGTGTGAGGTAGAAGTTTAGAATAAAATGCAAATTTAAAAGATTTAGATCCTTCATTTTGCAGGTGTATTCAATGAATGAAGTAAGAAAAAGTTAATGATTTAGATGATTTTGCTAATGCAGAATAGTCTTCAGTGATTCATCACTCACTAATGATAGAGTATTCGGGAAAAAGTCTGGCAGTGCAATACTGCTATTAAACATACAAACATTTTTATTTCTTTAATTTAAAAACAGCTACAATATTTAAATCTATTAGACTTTGTTTTATCTGTTTTTTACTGTATAACACTTAAAAATTTTATTCAGGCCAAAGTATTTAATATGATGTATAAATTATTTCAGTTTGTTTTACCTGATATTTTTTCATTATTTTAAATGGATTATATCATTTTTTGTATCAATAAAAAATTAAAACAAATATTGTGCTGAGTTAAAAATATTTGGATTTTGACTGTTCCTTTCAGCTTATACGGCTGAATTTTCTGTTATTATATCGCCAATGGCTAAGCCTTCAGCAAGAAAAAGAGAACTCATCCCTTAAAATTTTCTTAAATATGTGTGGAATTCCTCTTGAGAGAAAAAGAAACTGTGCATGGGAGTGTGGACAAATACAGGTGGTCCAAAAGTCACAAGACCATTTCAAAATACAAGATGCGGCCATTAATTTCCAGGACTGATCTAATAACTCCAGAAAATATTACATGAAATACATATCCATTTAATATGTTTCGAAGTAACTCCCACCTGCCGTAATGCACTTCTGTGCTCGGCTGTATCAGTTTCGGAAACAACTTTTAAAAGTCCTTCGGAATGCTCTTTAATGTGGACGGCACGCTTTCTTGGTGGCTTCGACATCCTTAAATTTTGTTCCCTCCAGCAAATCTTTCAGTTTTGGAAACAAGAAAAAGTCTGCCAGTGCTACGCTCGGAAAGTATGGAGGATGCTGCATCTCCACGACCCCATGCTGGGCCAATTTGCTGAAGGGAACAAGATTTGAGGATGTCGAAGCCATCAAGAAAACGGTGTCGTTCACATTAAAGAGCATTCCGAAACTTGCCGAGCACAGAAGTGCAGCCGAGCACAGAAGTGCATTACGGCAGGTGGGAGTTCGAAACACATTAAATGGGTATGTATTTCATGTAATATTTTCTGGAGTTATTAGATCAGTCCTGGAAATTAATGGCCGGACCTTGTAGTATAATTCTTTTATTTATAAAAAAATTCACATTAATAACACTTCTTGGAAATAATTTTTGACTAGTTTTGTAAATTACGTCTTTCAAATATCCACCTTTTTGTTCTCGACAGTGGCAGGCTCTTTCTAAGGAGTTCTCCATCACCTGTCGTAATGTTTCTTGGCTTATTCCTTCATTTTCTTCACGGATGTTGATCTTTAATTGCTGGATTGTTCAAGGTTTGTTACGATATACTCTGTCTTTCAGATATCTCCCAAGGAAAACGTCTGGAGCCGAGTAAAATAAGTTGAGTATCGCTTGTTTAGATGGTGGATTTCTGACCCCAAAATAACGATTGTAAGTTCTTTGGGTTAGTACAATTAATCGTTTATTTTTTTACATAAAATTCGATTATTTTTACTTATTGTTCTGTCATGAATTTTTCCATAATTATTTTCCAAGGATGGGCTCGAGGTAGTCTTGTGGTAGCGCGCTGGGTTTTGGTGCCGATGATGCCCGGATCGAATCCCGACAAGCGCCAATAAATACTTCCGTGTCTAGGCCGGATATGAGGACGTTAAAAGTCCTGATCACAAAGAGTCCGTCAGCGTCACTCGTATTGACATATTCTAAACCAATTACAGGCCTTAACAAGTTTGTCGCTAATCGTTTGGAGGTTTGTAATTGGTTAAATACATTTCAATACGAGTAACGCTGACGCTGACGGATTATATGTGAACAGGTCCTAAATCCGTAGACCGGGAAAGTCCATCTATGAGGTCAGAGAGGGTGCGATTCCCCCCCCCCCCAGATGTCGCCGAGGGGGGGGGGGGGGGGCGCTCGGTCAAAATTGAGGTGACACCTGGCTAAATCGGACTCCGACCCTTGTGGTGCTATATAAACCGGAGCCGCACATTTCAGCCCGATGCCTAGATAGATCTGGTGGGAAACTTCCAGCCAGGGGACATTAGAAACAACAGATGAATAATCTGAAACAAATATTCTGAAAAAATAACGGCAAAGTTGTTATATTCTAGAATGGTCTAGTGACTTTTGGTCCACCCTGTATTATAGGCAGTGGCTAAGGCATGAGTCAAGGGGATTTTACTCGCAACCCCAGGAAACAAACAAAACAGAATAAAAAAGCTTATAAGTAAATAACAAAACCAGCATACCATCTATCGGACTGAAAGCTTACATGAAAGTTCTAGAGCAACATTTTATCAGGAATAAAGAAAATAGATATCTTGTAACACCTCCTTTATAACAGAACTAGCCTCCTTTATAACAGACTTTGTCCGGGTTGAACAAAATATTATACCAATAAATTTCCAGTTGATAGCCAATAAATTGTAAATCTTTTTTTACCTTAAATGTCCAATAAAAAGCGTAGTTCCAAATGTAGTTTTCTTCAATAAACCCTTTAACGTTGCCAGTTTCAAAAATCCTTTTTGTATTTATCAATACCTCCTCTACTTGAATCTTAAAAATATTATACCTTTTCCTTACGGGGTGGGATAGCATATATCCGAAGCACATACTCACGAAAAATACGGTGTGATGTCGGCAGAGATATAGTCTCGAATTCCACTTCGTTGTGACTTTCCTAACGTCTTTGCCCCCAAAGAACAATTGGGTGACATTCTGGGAACGGAGGGTCAATCTTGCCGAAAAGGACTGAATAATAATCTTTTGTCGTTCTAGCTAGAGGCTATTTCTTTTCAGGCGAGAGACATCACAAGGGCGGTTCACCCGCGGTTCATCAATTTTCAGCCTTTTGAGAGATGAAAGAGGCACGGAGTGCCAATGAACTACTATTGAAATTCTTCTTCAATAGTAAGAAAGCAATTAACCACTCTTTCCCCTGACCACCCACGCTGAATGTCCCCCACGTAAAATGGGGATAGGAAGTAGATAACATTTTCCCGTTGTAAAGAGCGATTTCGAAAAACGGACCCCGTAAGCTAAAGGGTGTTGCTATGGTTACTTGACTGCGGTTGACAAAGGAAAAGATGTAAGGTACATTTTAATGTACAAAAGTTGTACATTACCCTCCACATACAAAATCTGCTCTCTCTCTTTGTATATTATAATAGAAGTATAGATACACATTGGTATCCCAAAATTAGAATAAGAGATGAAATAAAAATACAAAAATAAAAAAGGATTTTAAGTAAAGAATTTATTTAAAATTATTTTAAGCACCTAAGATAATATTCAAATTAATATTACGTTATTTATTAATTAAAGTTAATTTTTTAAAAGAAAGAGGTGTGCTTGAGACCGTAGTTTTATCTAATATATAAAAATGAATGTTTGTATCTCTGTAATTGTATAGAAATCCACAGTTTAGGAGCAACGATCGTGAAATTTTACATACAGGCGTCTTTAAAAACAGCCGAGGGTCTGAAAAACTTCAAAAATCGAAATTAATTACCGTTGATTTTTAATTAATAAAAAACCAACAATTTGTAAGCTGTTACACTTTGTGGAATCACCCCTCTGAATATGGCGTCCACGTTAGGGTTAGCTGGCAAACAGCGAGCGAAAAGATAAAAATAAATAAAATCAAAAAGTTTCAAGTTATATATTAAACCAGAATAATAAATGAAAATAATAATCTTTCAAATCAGATTTTATACTCTAAAATAAATCGGATCCAACGGCATATTGACACTCTCACACGCGATGGAAAATTCCAATCAAACACGCTAAGTGTCACGATCTTTTTTAATCGCTACTGCAACCCCCCTAGCTTATGTCTTTGTGTCTATTGAAGAGTTAAAGACTAAGCTTCTATCCTGCTAACTTATTTCTCATTTAAAACTCCTCTTACTCCATAAATGTATGTATATTCACCAACCCATAGCAACTTTCCAAAAAACTCATTGCGTATATTTTTTACTTTACTCAACAGCGTTGTGTATAATCGTGGCGTGTTCGTTAAAACTGTTCATTTGGTACACCGTAAGACTCGGGTTCGAGTCTGGGATCGTGTAAATTTTGCTAAACCTGTATTTTCAGCTTTTTATGAAGGCTTTTTTATTTCAGCTTTTATTTTATTATTTTTTTTAATTATTATCTTTATTTTATTTTATTATTTTTAAATTATTATTTTTATTTTATTTTATTATTTTTTAAAATTATTTTTATTTTATTTTTTTTCAGCTTTTTTATGATGAAAGACCGAATATAGCTGAAATCTGAGGAGTTTATTATACATTTATATATTTTTAATTGGTTTTCATATTATTAATGTGTATAACATTTCGTATGCTTTTTTTTCTATGTTATTTATACTGTGTTTAGTTTTTTAATGGATTTTGGTAGGTTTATTATAAATTTATATATTTTATGTTTCACTTTCCAGGATTTTTTGCTCCAATGATAAAGGCTAAATCTTTTCTATGTTATTTATACTGTGTTTAGTTTTAAAATTGATTTTGGTTAACAAACATTCATCAATAATTTATTTCTGGGCATTGTATTGCTAACAATTAGGATAACGAACAATTTTTGACGGATGTGATTCTTGATTCACAGATGTTCAATAGATGGCGCCACTATTTTAAACTTTTAGTATTCCATAAACCAACACTTCCTAAACGTTCGTTTAGGAGGTGTTCCTAAACGAACGGTACATTCAAATTAAATACAATGTCAGTGTATGCAATTAATGCCAATATATATATATATATATATATATATATATATATATATATAATAAATACGACGATCAATGTATACGATTGATGTAAAAAAAACAAAAAAATATATTAATAAAAAATCGTAAGGGATATTTTTATAGACAAAATTGTAACGTCCAAGAAACGTGCCCGCGAGAAAAGTTGAGTTTTGCACGTTTCACCAATATTGTGTGATAATTATTATATTTTATCCCACGTGCCGGCATTCATATAAATTACTATTTTTCAGTGTGACGTAATGTCATTTGCATGTTTGGTTTTCATTTTATTTTTTTGTTACGTTACAAGTACTGAGTGGCAACTTCGATAGATTTTGCTGAGTTTTTGAGATATACGATGTACTCGGTGAGAAGAGGTTGTAATAGTACTTTGATGTTCTGATGAATTTGTTAAATTTAAATAAAAAAATGTTTGTTTAAAGTTTTAAATGTTCAATTTGAAAAGAATCTTGTGAAACCGAGTCAACACCCTCACTGCATGTGGAACCCAAAAAGGATATCGCCCCATTAACTTAGGCGGGTGATTTTTTACAATATTGACTACTCCATGCTCGGAGTATGAAAAAGAAAAAAAACCGCTCGGAAAATCTGTGAATATCTGATATTGCGTCCTTGGACCAAGTACGGTGTTTTACATCTGGTGTCAGGAAGTTGGGTCCATGCGAGGGTGAGGAAGTTTTGGAAAAATAATTTTTTTTGATTTCTGCTGAGGATTCCAGCAGCGACAACGGACTTCATCGGAAGACGCAAATCTAAGGACCGGGAGCTTAACGGAGAGGACAAGAAGTGGATGTGTAGCGGAGGTGAAGGCCAAGTATTCATCGACTTCTGACCGTTACAGCGGATACCAACGGACGGCGGAGCGTCGGGAAAAGTATTGCAGACCTCAGCTACCGACCGTTATAGCGGAGCGTCGAGAAAAGTGAGGCAGACCTCAGCTACTGACCATTACAGCGGAGCGTCGGGAAAAGTGAAGCAGACCTCAGCTACTGACCGTTACAACGGAGCGTCGAAAAAAGTGAAACAGAGTGTCGGAAACAAAACAGAGGATGTTTGTGATGACGAAACGATACCTGTAAGGATCTCGGATGTCGTCTGACAAAGTAGGGTGCATGAATTGTTACTCGTTTGTCCCTCATATTCTGTTCATGGCTAAGTTGATTTTGGGTGCTTAGGAACGCGTGCGTTAGGTTAATTTTTTCTTTCTCTACGGAAATTTTATGATTTTATGTTCTTTTGTATACTGTGTTCTTGCATAGGTTAATATTGCTTGCATATAATGATTAATAGTATTAGTGTTTTATATGAAGTAAATTTCTTCTTATTGAGTTAAAATTCTCTAAAAGTGCATAGTGTTTTCTGCTTTGAATAATTGTTATTTGTGGAAGGGATATTTGTTTAGTGTAGGAAAAAGCTAAGAGCTGTTTTCTGGATTTTATTTTGTTTTCGCTCGTGTATTGTAAATTAACATTCAGGAGGAATGTCTTTTTTAAATACAGCGAGGAAAACGGATCTCGTGCAATTGGCTTGCGAGATGGGTGAGGTAGTCACCGAGGAAATGTACAAATTGCAAATAATTAAAATTATTAAGGGAGGGGAAAACTATGCGGAAACTTTGGCTAAAGAATCGTTGGAAACGATTGTGGACGACAGGAAGGAACGAGAACGACAGAAAATAGAGAGTCAGAAATTAGAGAGAGAAGAAAGGGCACGGGCATGGAGTCAGGAATTAGAGAGAGAACAAATAGCTCGGAACCACGAGTTAGAGTTAATGAAGTTAAAAATACAACTTGTTCAAGGGGAAAACGATAGGTTACGGTTGGATAGAAGTAGCACGAATAGTGTGGAATCTCTATCCAGTGAGACGGGGTCTCATGTCCTGGTAAACCAGGGAGATTCTGGGACTAGGCGGAAAGAATTTGCGCTGGAAGGTGACAGGTTTTGGGCGGCTAAGGGGCGCAGTTACGCTTTCGAACCACGGGGTGGGACGATAGCGGGGAACAATGAAAGCGTCAGAATAGCCGGGGAGCCCAGGAAAGAATTTACGCAAGAACGTAATTCGGACTGTTGCATTTGCGGCGCGAAGGATCACTCTAAGAGGGATTGCCCAAAAGTTAATAAAGAGGGGAACCACAAAAAGACGAATAAGGTGGCTAGAATAAATGTAGCTAAAGAGTTGCAAGAGGAAAATGAAAACGCAAGCGTAGAAACTATATCGAACGCTGAAAAAATTGAGGATTCGGAACATGTAGTAGTAGCAAGGGTGGATTTGTTCCAAAGGAAGGAAAAGGTGCTTTGCTATGGGAAACTACAAAGGGTAAAGGTCAAAATAAACGGAAAGGCAATAGAGGCGTTACTTGATTCAGGCTGTGAGATAACGGTCGTAAGGAAGGATGTTTTGTAAATGGGAAATACGGAAGGGTTATCAAGTATATATTTGAAAGACGTATTTGGTCCACCAGTGAGATGCCCACTAGTTAAAGCGAGTCTAGCATTAGATGAGGGTGAGCATACTTTATCCATTCCTACGGAAATTATTTGCGCGGTAGCGGTACAAATGGAAGACCAGATGTTGTTTCCACCTCAGATTTTCGAGACATTAGGGGGAGAAAATATCACGCTAACCTGTTTAAACAATGAGACAGAGGTGAACCTCAGTATTGAAGCTAGCGGGGAAGAAAAACAAAGGGGAGTGATTCTCGAAAAAGAACGTTCGGCGCAGAGTAAAACCCTTTCGACTGAAGGAGAAGAGGTAATTTCGGAATCGGACAGATTTCTTCGCGAACAAGAGAACTGTCAGCAGATCGGAAAACTGTGGGATTTCGCTAAGAGAGGAAAGGGGGATTATTTCATTCGTAACAAATTGCTTTATCACCGAGACAAAGTTAAGGTGAAAATGAAAAGGAGTACGAAATACTCCGGGGGACAGCATAGGGGTTTCTGTAAATTTTGGAAACAAAGAGAAGGGCAGAATTTTGTTAAAGCAAAATTTAAGGGTTCTGTTGGGTTACGGATACCTAGTGAAAGGTTTCCTACGAGGAGTCAGACCAGGTGGGACTACACCATATCTCACAGGCCAGGCGCACTGCACAAGGCCGCCGATGCCATATCAAGGCTCGCGGGTGAGGAATAATGTAGTATTTTTTTTTTTATCTTGTAAAGTTAGGTATGTGTAAATATAATTCAGCTATTTTATAGCATAAGTTAATTTGTGTAAGTTTTCTTTGTTTTGAATATTTTTTTTAGGTTAAATGTAATGTTAATGTATTTCAGTATATATTATTTAAATGCGTCCTGATAAGATTTAACTATTTAGTTTAGAGTCGACAGAGGATTATAGTAAAGTTCATTTTGTATATTCTATGCTTCGCTATCGTGAATCATTCATCTTGAGGAGCGATAAGCATGTTTACTTTTCCCTAGCACCTAGCCATGAACGGGTAGGCAGGGGGGAACGTGTGTCAATTCCGTCACCAGCAGCCGGCTGACAGTGTTGGATGTTTGAAATTTTGCCTGTTGGCAGGCAAATTTTCAAGTTAGCGGTGGGCATGTAACGTCCAGGAAACGTGCCCGCGAGAAAAGTTGAGTTTTGCACGTTTCACCAATATTGTGTGATAATTATTATATTTTATCCCACGTGCCGGCATTCATATAAATTACTATTTTTCAGTGTGACGTAATGTCATTTGCATGTTTGGTTTTCATTTTATTTTTTTGTTACGTTACAAGTACTGAGTGGCAACTTCGATAGATTTTGCTGAGTTTTTGAGATATACGATGTACTCGGTGAGAAGAGGTTGTAATAGTACTTTGATGTTCTGATGAATTTGTTAAATTTAAATAAAAAAATGTTTGTTTAAAGTTTTAAATGTTCAATTTGAAAAGAATCTTGTGAAACCGAGTCAACACCCTCACTGCATGTGGAACCCAAAAAGGATATCGCCCCATTAACTTAGGCGGGTGATTTTTTACAATATTGACTACTCCATGCTCGGAGTATGAAAAAGAAAAAAAACCGCTCGGAAAATCTGTGAATATCTGATATTGCGTCCTTGGACCAAGTACGGTGTTTTACAAAAATAATGTAGAAGAAAATATTCAAATTAAATCTCATAGGACATACTAAAGAATATAGTACAGTTAATGTAGTACAGTTTGAGGAACATATCTTTTACATTATTTTAATATTTTTTTTAATAATGTCCAATCGTCTGCCGCATTAGCAAGAAAAAAAGTAATTTTTTGCCTATTTCGTTGTTATGTGAAGATAAATTTATTTAAAGTAACGGAAAAAGAAATCACGTGATCAGCGTTTAATAAATTAACCTTTTACATGCCAATGTTCCTTTTTTGGAACACCATCTTTAATATTTTTTTAAAAATAAACTGTGGTATCTGTCAGTTTGAAAAAATTACCGTATATTATAGAAGGCATGATTGATTTTTTGACTTTTTTTTTTTTCAAATATGAATATTTTAGCGTAAAAAAATTTCTAAAAATCAGCTTTTTTCACAATTTTTACAGTACGTAAGAAAAAAAATTCTATAAAATTCCTAAAAATTCAAATCCACCCAAAAATTTCCCCATCGTACTTGCAAAGGACAAGTTTAACGAGTTAATAAAATAAATTAAAATAATAACAAGAAATATTTCCTCAAGACTGCGTAAAAATGCAATGTTCCAAAAAAGGAACATTGGCATGTAACGATATACAAAAGCAGTGATATCACACGTGATCAGTGATTCTGCCGTCAATCAGTGATTCTGCCGTCTGATTACGTAGAAAATTCAGCCGAACTTACAAAGCTGTACGCCCTACAAAAAGGAGACTCTTTAGACGTCGACGCAAATGACATTCGGCAGTTTCTTGGATTACTGTTGTTTAGTGGCTACCACTCAGTACCTGATGAAAATACATATTGGAGCTCTCAGGAAGATTTGCATATCCTAATTGTTAACAATACAATGCCCAGAAATAAATTTCGGATGTTAAAAAAGTATTTCCACATTGTTGATAATAGTAAATTGGAACCAGGCGATAAATTAGGAAAAATTTCTCCCTTTTATAAAGAGGTTGGAAAAAATTTTCGTCAATTTGGATTTTTTCATGAAAATATGAGTATCGATGAATCCATGGTTCCGTGTTATGGGCATCGTTCGGCTAAGGTGTTCATACGTGGAAAGCCAATTCGCTTTGGTTTCAAAGTTTGGATGATCTGCTCAGCAAATGGTTATTCTTATGCTATGTCTATCTACGGTAGAAAAAGTTCGAAAAATGAAAATTTGCCACTTGGATCAAAAGTTGTCTCCGAACTATTATCTTTTATTGACAATCCAGAGAAACGCAAAATATTTTTCTATAACTTTTTTTACATCGTACAGTCTGCTGACAGATTTATCTAACAAAGGCTTTAAGGCAATCGGCACAGTGCGAGATTCCAGAACGGGACAATGTTCTCTTAAAACAGCAAAAGAAATATCGAAATTTCAACGTGGAGAGTTTGATTACCGATGCGATGGAGAAGTTTATATGTGCCATTGGAACGATAATTTTGTTGTAACTATTACATCAAATTTTATCACTCACGAACCATTAGGAAGAGCAAAAAGATATGTCCGAGCTAAAATAAAAGTTGATTTTCCTTAACCTTACATTATAAAATTATATAATAAAGGAATGAGTGGAGTACACCTGTTGGACCGACTTCCTGGAAGTTATCGACCAAAGTTACACAGCAAATTATGGTACTTTATTCCTTGATCATAATGTGGCATGTAAAAGGTTAAATTCTAAAAATTAATTTTTAAAAATTCACCAAAAATCATAAAATGGAGGTAAAGATTCGAAAAAGATTTCATATTAAAGGAATTTTTATGATCTTTTTTGTCATATGAATTTTTTAACCCTCAAATTATTATTATTTTAAATGCAAACTTAAAAAAAGTTACTAAAACAACTCAAAAATTTAATTTTAAAAAAATCTAAGAATTTTTCAAAAATCTTTCTAAGTGCACTCCTACACTATAAGAAGAATCGCCATGCAAAATTTCAGCCCTTTTATTTCCCGCGGTTTGGTCTGTACGTTGTATGTCAGTCAGTCAGTCAGTCAGTCAGTCAATCAGTCAGTCAGTCAGTTAGTTAGTTACGGAACTGTTTTATATATACATATTATTATTACTATCTTTATATCGTAACGTTAACTTCATGCGCACGCATTATTTTCCTATGCTTTTTTTTATCTTTATAATAGCGTAATTTTCATATGATTTTAAACAACAATAATTTTTAACTGGCATTAATTCGCTGTTAAAACTTTATATTTACACCCTATTTAAAAGAAGTAGGGTGTAAATTTTTCAAAGAGGATGTTTCAACACCCAACTTCAAAGAAGTAGGGTGCAAATTGTAGGGTAGAAAGTTGGTAAAATCAAAATTTTGTGCAATGTATTTAATTTCTCGATTAAAAGTAGTTTTTTTCTAAAAATTAATTTATTTCGCTTGAAAAGCTAAATATTTTATGCACGCGGTTTATATTATTATTACTATCTTTATATCATAAAGTTAACTTCATACGCGAGCATTATTTTCATATGCTTTTTTTATTATTATCTTTATAATAGCTTTATTTTCATATGCTTTTAAACAACTATCGTTTTTATTCATATTATGTTGGTTTTTTATTAATTAAAAATTAAGGGTAATTAATTTCGATTCCGGAAGTTCTTATTATCTTTATTTTCATATGCTTTTTCATTTACGAATTATTCAAATGTTGGTTAAAAAACTTATGTAATTCATACATTTGCGTGAGTTTAATTATTGTAATTAATAAATTTATATTTCTGGAGAGGATGTTTCAGGTTTTAGTGGTACTATGATGAAAGGCTGAATCTACCAAAATTCTGAGGAGTTTATTATGGAGAGAAAAGGAATTTAATATGTAGAGGATGTTTATAGGAGTTTAATGGGGAGAGGAGTTGAATGGTTTGCAGCCCTCAATCAAACACTTCATTTTTTAAGAGGCAACGCTAGAGTCATATCATGGTTCTATTGGAAATTTCAGCTAAACCTGTAATTTCAGCTTCTTTTTTTGCCCAAATGATAAAAGGCTAAATATAGCTGAATTCTGAGGAGTTTATTATAATTTTATATATTTTTTTTATTGGGTTTTCATTTTATTCATGTGTATAAGATTTCACATGTTTTTTCTATGTTATTTATAACGTGTTTAGTTTTAAATTAATTTTGGTTAGCAAACATTAGACAATTTGACATTTTTACTTTTCAGATTTTAGTGCTTCAATGATGAAAGGCTGAAATTCCTGAATTCTGAGATGTGTATAACATTTCACATATACTTTTTCTATGTTATTTATACTGTGTTGATTTTGGTTAACAAATATTGTTAAAATCCCGGGCAATGCCGGGTACTTCAGCTAGAATAAAAAAGAATTTTAAGTAAAGAATGTATTTTTAATTATTTTAAGCACCTAAAATAGTATTCAAATTAATATTACGTTAGTTATTAATTAAAGTTAATTTTTTAAAAGAGAGAGGTTAAGAGATGAAATAAAAATACAATAATAAAAAAAGGATTTTAAGTAAAGAATGTTTTTTTAAAAATAATATTAAATTTTTTTTCAAATAATATTCCTAAAATAATATTCAAATTAATATTACGTTAGTAAATAATTAAAGTTAATTTTTTAAAAGAAAAAGGCGTGCCGGAGAACGGCTAGGTACGAACCACTATCGTCACAACAGAAGCCCACCGCGATAGCACCACGCTAAGGATCGTTGAAGACTTCGGCACAAAAAGCGGTAGAGGACAGTAGCGGTAACAATGGAGATTGTTAGGATTGAGCCCCTAACTTTATTTCTACTGATCAGATATACATAATATATAGCCTATGTCCATCTGGAATAACGTACCTTTCAAACAGTGAAAGAATTTTTCAAATAGGTGCAGTGGTTCTGGAGATTACCCTCCACTACAAAATCGCTCTCTCTTTATATAAAAGTACTAGCGGCCCGTACTGACTTTAACCAGGTTGAACAAAATATTATACCAATAAATTTCCAGTTGATAGCCAATAAATTGTAAATCTTTTTTACCTTAATAATAACCTAAATAATAGCTTAATTAATTTTATGTTAGTTAATAATTAAAATAAATTTTTTAAAAGAAAAAGGCGTGCCGGAGAACGGCTAGGTTCGAACCGCTAGCGTTAGAACAGAAGCCCACCGCGATAGCACCACGATAAGGATCGTTGAAATCTTCGGAACAAAAAGCGGTAGAAGACAGTAGCGGAAACAATGGAGATTGTTAGGATTAAGCCCCTAACTTTATTTCTACTGATCAGATATACATAATATATAGCCTATGTCCATCTGGAATAATGTACCTTTCAAGCAGTGAAAGAATTTTTCAAATAGGTACAGTGGTTCTGAAGATTACGCTCCACGTACAAAATCGCTCTCTCTTTATATATAAGTATAGATAGATGATCAGATATACATAATATATAGCCTATGTCCATCTGGAATAACGTACCTTTCAAACAGTGAAAGAATTTTTCAAATAGGTGCAGTGGTTCTGGAGATTACCCTCCACGTACAAAATCGCTCTCTCTTTATACACTCATGGACAAAAAAATTAGCGCACCAAGAAATAATTGCGGGATCGTAACGAAACTTGCAATGAAGGTACATGTCGGGGAGATATGCAAATGATTAGAAATGCAGCGTGATTGCGCATTACGTATAGACGGTAGAGGGCGTTGAACATCGTACTCTGTGGAGTATAAAACAGGTAACCAACGCTTGTTTGAGTGTCCTGAATCATTTAAAAAGGAAGAGCTGAGATAGACATGCCATTACGCCGTGTTCGAAGACAATATAAGCAGTTGTCGCAGTTTGAGGGGGGAGAATCGTCGGGATGATGGAAGCTGGGTGGTCAGCTAGGCGAGTAGCTCGTCAATTAGGCCGCTCTGATTGTGTTGTGAGGAGGTGTTGGGACCAGTGGACCCGAGAGATGTCATGTACACGATGACCAGGCTCAGGACGCCCTCGACAGACCAGTCGTCGAGAAGACCGCCACAACGTAAGAAATGCACGCGTACAGCCAACTGCTTCATCGGTCGCCATCCAGGCACAGGGGCCTCTGTGTCTTCTCGAACCATACGAAGGCGCCTGGCTGAAGGACAGTTGGTATCGCGGCGCCCATTACGTGTGCTGCCCTTGACGCCCACCCATCGACGCCTCCGTTTGGAGTTTTGCCGCGCACGAGGAAACTGGACTGCAGCGGAATGGAACCAGGTCGTCTTTAGCGACGAATCCAGATTCAATCTCGGCAGTGATGACAATCGTGTTCGTGTGTGGAGAGCCCGTGGTGAACGCTTCAATCCTGCCTTTGCTGTACAGCGACACATCGCTCCCACAGCTGGTGTGATGGTATGGGGTGCCATTGCCTACAATACACGGTCACCCCTAGTATTGTTCCGTGGCACCATGACAGCCCAGCGGTATGTTCATGAAATCCTGCAACCACATGTGTTGCCACTCATGCAACGGATCCCAGGAGCCATTTTTCAACAAGACAATGCTCGGCCTCATACGGCAAGGGTGTCACAAGACTGTCTCCGCACTGTTACTACCCTTCCTTGGCCTGCCCGATCCCCAGATTTGTCTCCAATCGAGCATATCTGGGATCATTTTGGACGACGAGTTGGGCATCCCACGAGTTTGAACGAACTAGAGGCAAGGTTACAGCAAATATGGAACGAAATGCCTCAAGACATCATACAGAACTTGTATGACTCAATGCCGGATCGTATCGCATCGTGCATTCGCGCTAGAGGGGTCCAACGGAGCATTAACTCCTCCGTTCTTTTGCCTTTTTCTCTGAAATAAATTATCCTTTTTCTTTGATTTTCTTATCATTTACTTATATCAAAGTAGTCATTACGTATGTAAAATTTCGTTTCATTTTGACGACTCCTTCTTGGTGCGCTAATTTTTTTGTCCATGAGTGTATATAAGTATAGATGATCAGATATACATAATATATAGCCTATGTCCATCTGGAATAATGTACCTTTCAAACAGTGAAAGAATTTTTCAAATAGGTGCAGTGGTTCTGGAGATTACCCTCCAAGTACAAAATCGCTCTCTCTTTATATATAAGTATAGATATAGATTACGCTTATTAACTATGAAACAAGGGGCCGTGGCGGCCTTGTGGTACAGCACGCTGGTTTTCGGTGCTAAGGGTGCTCAGATCGAATCCTGGCGAAGCGCCACTAAAATGCCTCCGTTTGTGTCGTTCCTCCATAGGGGGCAAAGCTGGTCTGCCTATATGGCGCCCCCATAATAAAATGGCCAGCAAAAGTGCGGTGAATTATAGGTGAATGTCTTCGCGACAAGTGCCTCCGCATTGGGAGAAAAAAAATAATGAAAGAATCGTCCAAAAATTTTGTCTAAAGTAAAAATTATGATTTTTATACAATAAAGTTTAAATATAAATAAACTAATTCTGTAACATTTGATATACATTAAAATTAACGTATATAAGACTTTAACAATTTTAGATTTAAAGATTTAACACAAGTTGTGGGTATTATATTCCGTCAGCACTGCAACCAGAATACGTTTCTAGTGTGTGTGAGGGGGCGGGGGGGGGGGGGGGTAACCATGGAATTACTTTTTACTGTTGATTTTTTTATCTCTTTGGGTGGGGTTCGACCACAGATATAAACACTATATATACACCTATATATTCAATATATATATACCACAGATATATACACCCACAAAAAAAGATTTTAACTCGCCTAAAAAGGGGTGGGGGAAATAAGCAAGGGGAACGTTTACATTTCTATGTGTCATGTGTCATGATACGTACAGTGAAACTTCTCGTAATGGCCATATTTTGTTCAGAACCGATTCAAGACTCCATAGAGCCAATGTTATGGAAGAAATCTCTTTTCGACGGCCACCCCCGAAAACGGACCCTTTTTTTCGGAACCATTACTGGCCGGCATGGAGAAGTTTCACTGTACTTGAAAGGAGAAACTTCAAGATTCTTGGTAGGTTCAAATAGTATCGGCCAATATCGTGTACTGCATTAAGGGATGCTCCCCCCCCCCTCTCGGAAAAATTATGGGCAACAGCGAAGACACATTGTCATCGTAATTTTGAATGGTTTATCAGAAACAAAAATGGAAGCAAAGAGCTGGACTTGGCAAACAGTGCTGTTGAGTTTCTCGATATAGACAAATTGCATAACAAGATACAGTCTTTTGAGTCCAGTGCCTATACAAACCTCGTGATAAAAAGTTTAACGCAAGTATTTCGCTATCTGTAATAGATGTTCACACACACACACACACACACACACACACACACATACATATATATATATATATATATATATATATATATATATATATATATATATATATATATATATATATTTGTTTTCTCTTTCATCTTATTCTTATATATATATATATATATATATATATATATAAATGAAACGTGTGTGCGCACCATAGAGTGGAAACTTGTGTGTGTGCCACTCTACGGCGGCCGATAATGATTTCGATAAAGAGGGGCTGTTTCCAGGCGTGGCCGTCGTGAAGAGGTTTCTTCCATGGTTCTATGGTGTCTTTATTCGGTTCTGGACAAAATATGACCGATTAGAGAGGTGGCAGGCTAGAGAAGTTTCATTGTTTACATATATATATGTGTGTGTGCGTACAACTAGGTATTAAGCAATTTTTTAAATAATTGAATAAAAGTGGCTGTATCTATTCAGTACGAATATGTTTGCACATACTGGTACCATGAGGTCAGTGGGTGGAGGAAGGCATGGGCCCTCAAAATGTTGCCCCAGGGAATGATCGGCCAAAATTGAAGTGGCACCAAGGGAGCTCACCTGTATGGTGAGTGAACAATGCTCCCAGATAAAAAGTAGTCTGTAATTTCCCCGGTGCACAGAGCGAATGTCTCAGTGCCTCCACATCTTCACAAAAAGTACAGGTATATGACGCGATTTCTAATCGCGAAAACATTTCAAACTAGGTAAAAAGTATGCAAGGAGAAGGAAATGAAAAGTGTGATTTGGAAACGCTGGCTGAGTCGCGGTTCATCCCATGACATCGCGAAGTTGCTCGACCACTTTCGTTTTCTACCACGAGATGGCGTTTCGTCCTGTAACATTGACAACAGGCACCGCTAGCTATGGAGCATCATTACATCCAACTCACGTTGAAGTTCTCGATTCTCCCTCCGCTCTCGAACTTCATCCTCAACATCCAGGGGGAAGATAAAGAATACTCATTTGTTTCACTTTATTTTCCTGGGCATTTCCTCATTTTTTATTTAAACTTAAAGCTAAGTTTAGGTAATTATTCTCGTTATTTTTGAAAATAATGGTGTCAACTTCCCAATATGTGACAAGAATTTAATTATGAACTCATTTGACTTTTTTTGTAAAGGACATGAGGATATGTTTCACTAAAGTGAAAACTGAGAAGCAGAATTGTCAACTGGACTTTAGAAATGTCAAGAGCAGTTATCTGCTTATTTTTATTCTTCATAGGAATCACTGCGAACGGTGAGTAAAAAAAAATACAACTTTTTAATCTCTGTAAGTTAAATTATTTTTAAAACAAAGAATTATATTGTCTTGTAAATACAGTTACTATTCGACTGAATGGAAGAGAAACAAATTTTTCAAATTAAATGTTTTATATTTTTTTATAACTCGATTTTTAAAAAAAAGTTTTTGAGTTTGTTCACTGTTTGCACTTAATGAATGTTATTAGCAACTGAAGTTCTGATAGTTAAATTACTAGCTTAAAATGTTTAAAGTATATTTTTACCAAAGCATAACGTTTTCTATTGGTATTTTAATTTTCTGGGCAAGTCATGCTCGCGTATATAAAATGTGATAACTAAATTTCCAATCTGTTATTAAGATAGTTAAATCTGTGTAATTAATAATATTCATATAAGTTTATTTTATTACACATTTTATTTACATTCGTAATTGTGTATAATAATATTAACTTATGACGCGTATTTGTAAGAAAAAATACTTTCTATATAGCACATTCTTCAGTCTTTGAAATAGTAAAATAGTATTCTAAGACTTGTTACTGAGCTTTGTAAAATTTCTTAATATCTTTTTATGGTTGGAAAATTTCTCCTTAGGAAAAAAAAATCTAAGGAATGAGCAAATGAGTCTCGCTAGAATAAAGGATTAGGTGTTTGTTTATTTAAAGGAAAATATTCCTCGATTAGCTAAAAATGCCCTAATAGTTTAAGTAGAAGATACGATTGGAGTTAAAGTGGTAACAAAATCCTTAGAGCGACAAGTTGATGGAAATATCTAATCAAAAATATTAGTTCACCATGATTGCATTTTTAAATTTCATTTTTTTACTTTCTATAATATTTGCGAAATAAGTAAATCTAATGCTATAAACATGTGAGTTCAATTTAAGAACTTCAGAATTTTTAAAACATAAAAACTCGATACCGTCTTCTTGTAGAACTTTTAATTGTTTATGTTCTCGAGTATCGTTAAAGCTACTTGAAGTAATTTTTGGTATTTTTGAGGCTTTCTTTGAAGTCACCAAATATTTGAAACTTGGCCATATTAAGGCTCAAGACGTCGTCTTGTTCCTTAATATATCTGTACACTGAAGCACATTCTGACGAAAATAATACGAATCTTAATTTATCAGGTTGTGGATTCATTTTGATGCAAATAATACCCCATAATAAAATCGACTTGGATTTAGTATGAGGAAATGGCGTAACCACAGACGTAGTCGTGGTAGGGTTGAATCAGTATAAATGCAATCTTTTACAATTAGTCGTCTATAATTAAAACTAAACTTAGCTCTAAAAAAAAATTACGAAAATGGGGAAAAATATTTTTAGTAATATAATAAAATTAATCAGTTATATTATTAGTTAAAAATCAGATATATTTATAACTCTTGATTTTTCCCATTTTTCAAAAGGATTCAACGGGTTTTCTACTTTTATGACTGCACTATGGACTTCAAATTTTCACCTCAGACCTAACGTTAAACTCATTCTTACGAGTTACAGGAACTTGTGAATAATAATTACGTAAAACACACTTCTTCAATACCACAATAAATTTAAAAGTGGTGGCTACATATTTCCGAACTAATCAATAATTCATCATGAGACTGAGGGGTGTTGGTGTAATTAGTTCGAAACATGTAGCCACCGCTTTTTAATTTATTGTGGTATTGAAGAAGTGTTCGTTCCTACATTGTTCGGTCGCTGAGGAAGAAAATATTCATTTAACGTCAGATCATTTCCATATGTTCATCCATTTTTTACGAGTCCTAAAAAATTAAGACATTTAAAACATAAATTATCTGTTAATTTTAAATGCAACTAGTCTTTAAAAAAGCTCTCGTGCGATAAATAAAAAACTGATTAATTATTATTTAAAAAACTTTTCAGAATATCGTTAAATTTATCGTTATTACTGTCTCGACAGGTATGCATTCGTGTTGTTATCTAATACGTTTTGGTTTTCTCCACGGTCAAAACATATAGACCGGTATTTCATGAGGTTTGACTCGCAAGATTTTGAATTGCAAATAAGTCTAAAATATAAATATTTAAGCTTATGTTTATTTAACAGGAGGTGTAACTTATCTTGTTACTTTTATTTTAATTATTTATTATTTTAAACTCTAACCTTTATATATTTTTTAACAATATACAATGCTTTCTAAGCTAGGAATTTAAACCTTTTTAGAAGACTTGGAAAAACTCATGGTAATTTGAATCCAGGCAATGTCAGTGAAATTATAGCGAGCCCCTATTGAATGTATTTTTCAGAGTTAACTTGCAGTTCGTAACTGTTGCCACTTGAAAATTTGCACTTAAGAAAATATAGGGATAGACCAAAAATGAATTTAATTTTCAATATCAGACATAGCTAAATATATTATCAAAACAAATTCTGAAGTTTTGGGAGTAGTGATTGTATCAGGTATAAATTATGCTTACCTGAATACATAAAATAAGTTATATAAATATAGTATGTAAAATATAATAAATAAATTTACATTTTTTTTTCTTCTTACGAAACTATGAATAATTACGCCTGACGAAAATAAATCGGGAGGTGAAGGAAAAGACTAAGTAGAAACATGTCTCAGGTAACAAAATTTTGATGGCTTAGGTCTCACTTGATTTTCAGGCTGGGATAGAAGGGAGTGGGGATGGGGGGATAGTCTGGCGCCGTAATTCCTTAGGGTCCGAAAAATGACCCAATGCATTCTGTTTAATATTTTAGCGGACCAGTAATAATCTTTCCATCGGATCCGGCGTCGATTTCCGACACCACTGTGCATTCTATAAATAATGGCGTCAAAATAAAGTTAGCGACTAAACGTACGTAGAAAAAAAAAATTTGATATTTTAATAAATAATTTCTCTGAATGATTCAGTGCAGTTTTTTACCTTTAATTTAACATTCTGCTGCTAAAGGATTATACCTCTATATCGGAATATTTCCTAGGCCATCATTGTGCCACAATCTAAGACTCAAAATACGACATTGAAAAAATAAATTAAATTCATTTTGATATCATCTCTGAAATATATTTCAACATCAGTTTTAAACATTTTGAGAGCTCGAGGTACCCTTGTGGTAGTGCGCCGGCTTTCGATGCTGAGGGTGCTCGGATCAAGTCCCGACCTGCGCCGTTAAATACTTTTGTGTCTAAGCCGGATATGGGCATATTAAATCCGTAGACCGTAAGGTCCTTCTAAGAGGTCAGTGGGTAGGGAAGGTACGATTCCTCCCTCCCCCCCCCCGATGTCGCCCTTGGGGGGGGGGGGTGCTCGGTCAAAATTGTAGTGGCACCGAGCCAAGTCGAACTCCGACACTTCTGGTGCTATTATAAAACCGAGGCGCACTACTTAGCCCGAAGCTTATATGGACCTGATCTGGAACAGCCGACCAGGGGGCATTAGGAACAAGAACATTAGTCATTTCTTGCCTTAAATGAATATTTCATTCTAAAAGACAATATAAGAGCATATTGAAAAAATTTATTAAAGGTATAAAATTTCAACATAATAAATTTACTTGATAATTAGATTGCTTGCATTTTATTTACATACATTGAATTAATGGACAGCAAACGAAATTACAGTTCATAGTTATCAACTGAAAATGTCATTAAACCGGATTAATCTTAATCTTTCTTTGCGAAATGCGCTTCATTAAGGCGGTGCATCAGTTTATATTGCAAATCTACAATCATCACCCTGTTAAACAAAAGGAATTTTCCTCCCTGTATGATTCTAAGTATAGATAAGCAAATGCACATATTTGAAATCTATTTTTTGCATATCAAGGTCGATTTTTAAATATAAAGCGCAAAGTAGTTAAACTTTTAAATTTTCCAGTAATTAACTTTTTTTAAACGGTATTAAATTATTGACGTTCTATCGTTAACACAGAATTAAAATTGCTTATTGAAAAGATTACTTTAAAACTGAAAGATTTTTGAAAAATGCGCGAATTGTATCGAAAGATATACAGTAAAAACTCGTTTATCTGGATTTACTGGGACCATAGGCAATCCAGACAATCTAAAATCCGGATAATCCGGGGAATATGGGTAATAAGCAAAACAAAATCCTTAACTAAGCAGATCGTTTATTACGATAAGAAACTGTTTTGTAACAAAATTACGTAGTATTGTTTACAAGACATTAAAAAATATAAAAATAACTTTTCACATCATTTCTTAACAAAGAAATGGTAAGTCTAGTAAAGCTTTCTTAAACTCAACAAAATGCATTTTATTACCATAATTTATTGTACAATCTATGCATGAACTGTACATTGAATCAAACTGAAAAGCGAATATTTGGCGTACTTGTAGTTACGTTCTTGCTATCATAGTGAAAAATTATTATCTAATGCGAACATTAAATAATAATAATGTCTACAAATCTTATCCGGATTATCTGGAGATCCAGATCAACGAGGGCCGGATAAACGAGGTTTTACTGTATATTTTCAAATGCAGAGTATAGAATTCAAAAGAATCCTAATCTGTGATTAGAAAAGCACTTTAAGTAAAATTGTTCACAGCTTAATTAAATATGGGACTGGAATTTCCGACGTCAACGGATGAGCCGCCTTATGCGAGATTCGGAAATATGTGTGAGACAATATTATTTTTAAGATTTTAACTCACGGCGATGCATCAACTAACCTTAGTTCAAGTGTTAAGGCTGCTGTGTACTAATTCTTTTGGAATTGCTCACCTCAGTGTTAACCTATGGAGAAAATGTGTCCAAGGATTGCTGACTTGGATTTACAGATTATTTTAAAAATTGTAATCCTTAATAGAGAACGAAATTTTACACCTTGGGGTATTTTTCGTTTAAAAAATCATTCAAATAATATTTTAAAACTCAAATTATTCTTTGAAAAAATCTGGTCTAGTGTGTTTTAAGAGTTCCTAAATTCCTTTGGTGGACGCAATTTATAAAATGAATCCTATTGAAAAGTGCAGAAAAGTTCGGGCTATCTAAAAATGCCGTTCTTATTGGATTACCAGCATTTATGTAGTTATAAATAGTAGAAAAAATTTTCCATAGGTCAACATTGAGGTGAGCGAATCCAATAGGGTTAGTACACAGCTGCCTTAAGTAATTGGGAATTTTCTACTCAGCATTCAGATTAGCAAATGTGGGATTTTGAATTCTGTTTACAGCATCTGAATATAGATCTTTAAATGCTGTGCGTGGGTTTTTCAAACATCTTTTTATTTAAACCTTTTTTAAAAAAATTGTAGCAATTAAATATTAATAAGGCCCTGTTAAAAATTTGTGACTAAAATTTGAAAAGTTAACTTTTTTTTAATTACTTGCTTTAGTTACTTAAAAAGTGCTTTATTTAAACGTCTACCTTCATACGCAGAAAACAGATTTCAAAAATATGTATTCGCTGCGTTTAGAAAAAAAAACAGAGAGGAAAATTCCTCATAGGTTAACATATGATTGAAGATCTGCATTGTCAGCTGGTCACCTTGATGCAAACAGGTGATATTCAAAGAAACCGCAATGTAGATAATGCTCTATAAAACGGAACGTAGTCATGAACGGGGTGAGTACTCCCTCCAAATTAGATCACCAACAGAATACGTACTACATTTTCTATAGTTAAAATAACTGATACTGAGAACCAGTGGCGCCCCCAGGGAGGGGGGGCAAGGGGCCCTGCCTCCCCCCCAAAGAAATAGAAATTGCATTATAAATATTGATTTTGTATTATAAATATTTTTCTCCGTTCATCTCGCCCCCCCCCCCCCACAAGAAAAATCCTGGGTGCGCCACTGATGAGAACTTTCCGATTAAATCTAATTTGCCCGTATTCTACAATAAGAAATTTCATAGCGCTGTCACATATATTTATCACCTCAGGGACCTTTATTGCAAGATATTTTGTGACTGCAAATATTTCGAATTTTAAAATTCGAACACGTCCATTTTCGAATATTTAGAACACACCCCATTATTTTTATTGTATGTGAACACAAACTTATCTACATTAGCCAAACAAGAAGGGCTTTTGATTTTCGGCTCAAAAAGTACAAGAGCTAAGCAATAATAGAGGGATTTCATCGCCTCCCATTTTTGGGTTTCGGACCGTAATTTTATTTTCTCTGAATCTTGTATTTTTTGCAAGCCTGTTTGATTTCTGAACTGGATTACATTGAAAACTTCTTCGTAACTCGTGAAGCTGAAAATTTGGCTAACGATAGCTTTTCGGTCCTTCGTATCAATGCTGCTTGGATGGTTACTATATGCAAATTTTTTCTCCTCCTTTTTACATCTTGTCTGGTATTCTGAGGCCTTCTCTATGTTTCCCGTGATTTCTTTACTCCATGGTTTCAACTGTTTTCTGCTTGTCAAATCCACCTTTCACAGTTTTGCTGTTCTAGAATGGCTACACATCTAGGACATTTGCCTGCCTTGATTTGCGGAGTAAGCTTTCTCTTACTGTGCTGCAGAGAAAGAATTTGCTCTAGAAATTCGAATTAAACCTTTTCTAGTGAAAATTATAGTAAATTAATCTAGGGTCTTTTTTATTTCCCAGTTTCCATCGCTGTGCTACTAATAGTTGGCGTAATTTAAAAACGACAAGTGGCTTTAACATACGTTGATAATCATACAAGTCCTTTATATACATATATATATATATATAAATATATAGCAGTGGACCAAGGCCGGAAGTGTCCATCTCCGCTTTCTTGACCGTGGGCTTGGGGTGCCATATAGCATATGTCTCAGTCAGGTGGTCAACCTGACGTGGGACTCCCGAAGTTTAGTTCCAAAGCATGCTTGGTCCTCATTTTATCGACCCACTCAAGGGAATATATATATATATAACTCATGGCGCAACAATCCGCAGTGGACCAAGGCCGGCGGTGTCCAAGTTATATATATACATACATACATACATACATAACACTAACTAACACTAACACACACGCACATATATATATATATATATATATATATATATATATATATATATATATATATATATATATACAGTGGAATCTCGATCGATCGTTTTCGGATCCATCGTTTTTCCGTATGTGTCGTTCATTTTATCCAGTCCCAACGATCATATTGCTTTGTTATGTTTCCGCATCTATCGTTTTCCCGCATTTATCGTTCATTTCAATCGGTCCCTTGAAAAACGATAGATCGAGATTCCACTGTATATATATATATATATATATATATATATATATATATATATATATATATATATAACTTGGTTTTGTCATAAGGACCAAAATCGAATTTTACAGCTACAAAAGTTTTGGGTGTTTTGAGAATGCAATAACCACGCAACAAAACAATAGAATTATGACAAAAAGGGATTGGGAGTTCTTGTTTAGTGAACAAATGGGTAAGTCATCTCTAAAGCTGATAGATTTAAATAATAACACCCAAAATGCTCACAAAATATTATCTTTTTACCGTATATATGATTTTTTTTCCTGCCCCCCCCCCCTCCACAAATTTTTAAGTTATACATGGTCTTCCAGAAAAATATGTTATTAGAAAAATATGTTATTAAGAAAAGTACTTTTAAGTTAATTTAATACAGATGTAACAAAAAATGCCGGAAATATGCTAAATTCGATAGTAAAATTATATTTTAGTATAATATATTGGTTTACTTTAAAAGCTTACCCTCTATGGCACTTTTAAAATTTTCTGAAATTAAAACGTTTAAAACAAAGGAAAAATGGATAATTAACTAATCTGGTTTGTGACTATTTATATAATACCCATATTTGAGTACTGATACCTCATTTAAAGACTTGGCACAGCATCGTCATTCAGAACGGAAAAAATACGCGTTAACTAGATTGATCAACCTAGGGATGTTTTTCGGAAGCAAAACAAAAATAATTAAGAGCTCTTTTATTTACTTCCTATGCTAACATTTTGTCACTAAAGATATACTATATACTTACTGGCACATTGTCCCCTATCTGTTTACATAAAACGAGTCAATTTTCAGAATGTTAAATGTGACCATTATTAACATTGATATTATGATTTACTCGACCATTGATTTACCATTACTTATACTTTATCATTGCCTATTCTTTACCATTACTTATTCTTTACCATTTTTATTCTTAATCATTCTTTACCGTTACCAAACGCAAAACTCTAATGCCATACAAATATATATTCTAATACCATACTACTATAAGTCTTTTCCCCATACTAATATAATTCTTTTATCTACTCACTATACTAATTCTTTGTCAGTAAATACTCACTAAATACTTCCTGACACTGTCTTCTATCTTTTTACATAAAACGAGTTAACTTTCAGAAAGAGAAACGTGACCATTATTATCATTTAAGCTACCATTAAGCATTTATGCGACGATTGTTTTACCATAACTTATCCTTTACCATTTTCATTCTTAATCATTCTTTACCATTACCAAACGCGAAACTCTAATACCATACAAATATATATTAATACCATACTAATATAATTCTTTTCACCATACTAATATAATTCTTTTATCGACTAACTATACTAATTCTTTGTCAGTAAATACTCACTTAATACTTACTGACACTGTCTTCTATCTTTTTACATAAAACGAGTTAATTTTCAGAAAGTGAAACGCGACCATTATTACCATAAATATTATTATTTAAGCGACCATTGATTTACCATAACTTATCTTTTACCATATTTTTTCTTTATCATTCTTTACCATTACTAAACGCGAAAATCTAATACCATACAAATATAATTCGCTTTATATATTCTAATACCATACAATTCTTTATCACTAAATACTCACTAAATACTTACTCACATATTGTCCTCTATCTTTTTACATAAAACGAGTCAATTTTCAGAAAGTGAAAACGCGAGTTCAGATTTCATTTCTGTCTTCGATTTTGACAGAAAATGCAAACAGTTTTCCCCGAGTAATAAAAAAAATTCCTTTTGTTCAGACACACCTCAATAAGTTAAGAGTTGGTTTTTTACCCTGCGCAAAATATCAAGAATTTAACGCCTTTAACTGTTTCCACCCGTAAAAGGTTTCTCAAATATCTTCAGTGACCCCGTTCCTCCCACTTTCTCCACTGTAATGCATTTCGGCAGGTTTCGGGAAAAACTGTTGCACAATTTTAACAATTATTCCATCACTAGTTTACTTCTAGGGCAAGCTCTGGTATGTAGATTAGGGTGGTATCTGTAGCATCAAAACGTACGAACTAAGTTTGTTACCCGCTATTTAACTTAATTGTTTCCTGAAACGGTGACGATTATATTCGGGTTGACCTTTTTTTCTCTTTTTAACTATACTAAGATATCCGTACAGCCTCCGAGAAAATTGATGCAGTTTGAATTTTGTTCTCGTAAAATCCATATTTACTTCTTTCTTTTGATTATTTTTTGTATTTTCTCTCAGAAAAGACATCGAAGACGAAACTTATTTTCGTGTGCGCTTATATTGTATGAATTTGGTCCGTGCAGCTTCGGAGATTTTTCAGTTGAATTTTGCTTTCTTAGATCTTCATTTATTTCATTCCTTTACAACTGCAGATTTTTAAAGAAGACATTTATGACCCTCCCCACACACACACATACATCTTTTATTTTGTTAATTTACATTGTCGAGATATTGTAAGGACTTTTCGCTGCGCTCATTCAAATCTATCTAGGCCCTTCAGTATCTCCTTATCTCCGGCTCCAGCGTCACTTTGATTAACTTAATCTCTGAATCTTTGACTTAATATTAACTCGCGTCCGGCGACTTTATATACCTTCGCTGAACATTCTAGAAAGGTCTGGAAAACGCCGCCTTTCTTTATTCAGTTATTGTTCCCAGACGACTACACGTCTCCGGTCGGCAACTTCGGTCTTTACGTCACTAAGACTGTCTGTCTCCAGCCGTCTAAATCAATTATGTGCACAAACCGCGCGTTGGTTGGTCTTCCCGGAATTTCCACGCACAAAATATTCGCTATTGGACGGGAGTCGTTACAATATTCTTAATGCTTCAAAGAAATTTTATAGAAATTATTTAAAATTTTGTCATCATACGCACCCATTTCCTTCATTATTTTACCATTTCCTTTATATATATATGTGTGTGTGTGTGTGCGTGTGTGTGTGTGTGTGCGTGTGTGTGTGTGTGTGTGTGCGTGTGTGTGTGTGTGTGCGTGCGTGTGTGTGTGTGTGTGTGTGTGTGTGTGTGTGTGTGTGTGCGTGCGTGTGTGTGTGTAGGGGAAACTTAACTATTTGAATTTTGCCCTAATAATTACATTTTACAAAGAATTTTGAAATTTGGTAAAATTCTATTGAAAAAATTAGTCTGTTTTATGAAAAAAAATTTCTTCAGCAAGAAAATAAATTATGAGAAGAAATTGAAGATTTCGGGCAAGATAACTCAAAAAGAAATACCAGTATACCGATAATTTATAAACAACATAATGACGATTGTAATTTCCTTTTAAACTCAGTCGTTTCTCGTTTTAAAAGTCGTATGAGAAGTTGTGACAAGCAAACACTGACGTATGTAAAATATTTTTTTTATTATAATCGCTTGAAATTAGACGGGAACTAAACAATCAAACAAAAAAAATCAGAATCTAGAACATAATGTATCATGTCTAGAAGGTACTAAAGATTAGTCGATTCCAAAGTGCATTTTTATGAAGAAACTCGTTTTCATTTGATCACGCTGCGCATAAATTTAATGTAATTTTAAAAACAGGGCATGTTCCTTTTGATGCAGATATCCCCGATGTAAATTAGACTTATTAATACCAATCTGACATCAGTGATCCGTGAAATTTCAATCTTTTATTAATACTTAAGATGGGTGATGATATAAGGTTGATCTACTATATATGCATAACATGACATATCAAAGTTTCTATATCTCAGATCAGCCTTAAGCTTTTCATCTAAAGCTCGAATAATTCTTATGCAATTCACGGATTAAGGGATAATACATTCAAAATACATTAAATGGCAATTCATTTTTAACGCTTGAGTTCAGTTCTAAATTACCTTTATTTCTTCCTAGTAGTTTACTTGAATTTAGAAATTTATCCTAACATGTAATTCATAGGAAGAAAAAGGTCAAATTCACAATCGATTTTAGAGGTTTTAGAGATGGAATAATGATTTGTAAAAATTTGATTAATCTATCACTAATCAAAAGTTTTGAGAACATCAGGGAAGCCATATAGTCACAAAATTTGTTTTAAAGAACGAGAAATGCGATATCTTTGTGCTTTATTAATCGTATTAAAAATTCAATTTAAAAACTGAGTAGCAACCTTGAAAAGAATCGAAGAAGGCGGTTGACGAAATCCATGCTGTAGCGCAGGGTTTCCCAAAGTGGGCGATACCGCCCCCAATGAGGTGGTGGGACGATTCAGGGAGCGGTAGTAGTCTCGGGGGCAGTTGGGGGCATTGGAGAAGTATAAGGGAGAGGTGGAAGCATAAAGAAAGAAGACGAGAAAATTCTGAAAGATACGGAAGCCATTGGACACGGGGGTCACGGGAAAGACCCTGGGCGAGAGACACTCAATCAGGCATTATGAAACTTGTGAAGTGTCCGGAGACATAATTTTAAAGTTTTGAACTTTTTAATAGTTCTGAGAATCTTGGACAGTACCCCTCATTTCGTATGTTGCAACTATCATATTTAGTTTTCTCCTTGCTTTTGTATTAAACCATCACCAATTGTCAGAAACAGACACCTGTTCGAGCATCGACATCTCTTCTTTGGGACAAGTGTCGATATTTGGCGAAGAGTGGGGGATGATTGGAGACAACCTCCTCCTCAACACCTTCTGTCTTTGGCCAGGTCAAGGGGGTGAGATCCCGTTGATCCTCACTTGTATATCACTATCCACCCCTCCTGGAAAAATAAACTCTCTTCTCAAGTGACTGCTCATTGAAGGATCAAATCGTTGAATGAGACCTTAGGTTTTTTCCTGTTGCACATAGCATAAAATCGATTTTCTTAACAATCAAAAATTAGAAAAAAAACTAGTGAGATGCTTACGAATGGGCACTGGATGCAGCAAAGGCATCAAAATCAACTTTTCGGATGACGAAACACGTAGGTGAGATAAATTTTTATCTGTAAGTCTGCCTCTTTCCTTGGACTTAATGTGTTGTATGACGGAAAAGGTGCTTTCACATGCATAAGTGTTGCCGAACATGGAACAAATTTTAAAACAAACTGACGTAAGAGGGGATACTTCTCCTGGCAAAAGTTTTCCAACATCTTCCCTCTCCTTGTATTACCAGTAAAATTTGGATCTGTCTGCAATTCACAATACCAGTTGTAGAGAGGGAGCCTATTCTTCAATATTCATTGCTGAAGGATTGTAAAATAAATCGGCTTGAGATCTTACTGTCCAAAGTCATCAAATCTTCTGTTAAACTCTGAAATTAAAATGTCCATGTGGGGCACAGAGGCACTGAATTTTCAACCTTCTATTTTTTTCCTTAAAGACTTAACACGTTCAAAATTAGTCAAATTGTTTTGTGTCATGAATTTTTTTAGTATAAGTGAGGAAATACGCCCTATGCTACACAAGTCAGCGTTTGATATTAGCACGAAAATTTCTTTGAGCAATAATACAGTGCTAAGAAGAACTGATGAAATGGCTCAAGATGTTGAAGACTCATTATGTGAGTAAACATTCCAGTTCTGTATACAACTTGATGAGTCAACCTTTCCAGGAAATTTACTTTCCAGGAAGCCTTACTTATATCATATGTGCAGTTCATAAAAGAAGAAAATAATTGCCAAGAATTATTATTCGCTAAAAATTTGCAGACCGATACAAAAGGAGAATCAATATTTCATGCATCGGAAGAATTTTTCAAAGAAAATCAAATCCCCTCTCAGAAATATCTGTTGCTACGAATGGTGTTCCAACAATGATAGGATGTTACAGGTGGACGGGGGAGGGGGGAAGGGTTCTTGTTGCATGTTAAAAAATGGCTCAAAATGTATTTGTTGAACACTGTACCAATCATAGTCAGCATTTAGTTGCCAAAAATCTGAGAGAACACTCACGTAGGTTATTACAGCATGTTTTTTTAAGCAATCAACAAAATCAGAAGCAATTCATTGGATGACAGATTGTACAGTCAACTTTGTATTGAAAACGATGAAGAATTCAATCGCTTGCTGATTCATACAGATGTTCATTGGCTATCAAAGCGTGCCGGTTTGGATCGGTTTTACAAACTCTTTGATTCAATGCTAGAGTTCTTAGAAAACAAAGATTATGCTTTACGAGCCAACTCATCCGATTCCAAACATGACATAGCTTATTTGATAGACTTGTTTAGTAAATTTAATGAAACATATCAAAAACTCCAAGGCGGTGAGCTGAATTTGATCAAAACAAAAACTATTATTTCCTTGTCTGTGGCAAAACTGCTTCTGTGCAAACGAAATTTAGGACAAGGGAAATTCAGCCAGTTTCAAAATCATGCAGAAGAATCTCCAAAAGTACAAGCAGAACTAATAGAAGTAACAACAAATGAGGATTTGAAATTCAAAGACAGCAACCAACAGTTCTGGCTGCAAAAACGTATCAACACTTTGCTCTGGAATATGAGCTATTGTAAAAAAGTTTTTAGCTGCATTTCCTTCATAATATTTTGTGGGACGTGTGTCCAATGCGATCACAAATCTGTGTTCTAAAAACAGAAACCGACGACAAAATAGCTTACCTGGGTGATTATAACAATGCTGCTGACAAAAATAGAGCCGAACATTAATAAATTGATATCAGCGCACCAAGTTCATATTTTTCATTAGAATTAGTTTTAAATGTTATTCGTAATTTTTACTTTAAGGGGGCAGTGGACTTTCAAAATTGTGAAATTTGTCCAAAAATTCGATTTTTTTTTATTTTATTGAATTGTGAAACTACGGACGAGTAGGAATGTGTTGCAAAAAGAATTTTTAATTTCTGTGATTACTTTCCTAGTTATAGGCATTTGTATTTAATTTAGATATTATGTGGTTACTAATAGCAATAACTTTAAATGTGTTTTTCTCAAAATAAAAATTTTCATGTCATACGAATATTCAAACTGCTCCAGGCGCATTTCTAATTATAGTATTGCTTTGAAATTTAAGTTTTATATACTTAACTGTATATCAAATAAATCTTATTGAAAAAAATTATGCTTCGTAGCTCAGAATTTCTAAATTTTGTACTTGAAAAGATGATTTATAGGTATAGGATGATTTATACGTATTGATTTATAGGCGTAATAAAAAGGGTGTTTACACTATTATTATTTTTTTCTCTTTATATTTTTAATGAATGCTTAAAATAAGCAATAAGTTTCATTGTTAGTTCTATAAGGTATCCTGTAAATGAAAATTACCATTTATTTGCAAAAGAAATGCGCATGTAACATTTTTAATTAGGCCAATTTTTGATATAATTAATAATTCATAATTCATAAATTATTAAGGGGACACAGTACCCTAAAAATCGTCAAAATATCGATTTTTTTTTTATTGACTCAAATTATTGTCCCAACCTTTCTATATATGATCACCAAATTTCAAAGCTGTATCTTGAATACTTTAAAAGTTATTTAGATTTTTATAAGGTTGTGAGAAAATTAAAGGGACAAGTGACCATTTAAAGTGGGCGTGGCATTTTTTTCCACTAGCCTAAAAACTTAAATTAATAATTAATTAATTATTTTTTTTGTTCACCAGAGCGAAAGAAGTAACCGTTAAAAGTAACTGTTTGGATTTTTTACACATGGTAATGGTAGTTCTGCACGTAGCTATTTATTTTCGGTTCAAAAATTGTAATCAGCTTTTTTTTTCTTGCTGAAGTGTATATTTTTAAGCTTGAACTTTACGCTATATTTCTACTCGTTATATTTGTTACCTATAAACCTGGGGATTTTAATTTAGTAAAATAAGTATGTTTTTAAAATTTTCTCAGAAAATGTGGTAGTAAATGGTATGTTTCATGAATAAAAATTACATCGATTTTTCTTATTTTTTTTAAAATTTTCATACTTTTACAACCCTAAAGGAAATTTTTTATGTTAAAACATGGTTGAAATGCTTTACATATGCATTACTTAGTACATCAAATCTAGTTCCACATTAATTTTATACAAATTTCAGGTATGACTTTCTCAAGTAGCATGATTTATTTTTTCTTAATGGTATCTTTTCTTAACTGTCATATATTGAGAACGTTATAATTTTTTTAATAATTCAGATAGAGATATAAAAGTTTTTATACATATTCTTTATTATACGCTTAATGAAACTTCACATGGAATTAACATTAAGATTTATTTGTTGAATTTGAAAAAAATTTAAACCAAGAGCAGTTGTTGTCGACTCTATTTTCTACAGTTCACTGACATGTTTTTTAAATTGCATAAAATATTTTATATTGAAGTTGGATGGATAAAATGTTATATATATATTATATTAATTGACTATTATAAATACCCACAAAATTTGTATATCATTTCATTTCAAGGGACTTTTTTTAACAAATGAAAACTTTAAATGGCTTTTTCTCCATGTTTGTTTTTTCTTGACATTCATGCAGTAAAAGTGCTAAAACTTTTTTTGTATTTAAGACACAAGTATTAAACTTTTAATACAGGTTTTCTATTATGCATAGCATAAAAATTCGCATGGAATTATGCAATAACATGCTTATTTCTCTTTTTATATTCAAAAATATACAACAAAGTGCCAGTTTTCATCGTTTTTCACTGCAAATGATAGAAAAAAATTTATATAAAATGTAATTTTAAAAGTATCTAAAAAACCCATGCCAATTTTTATATAGTAGACATAAATACATTACCTATAAAAAATTGGAGCAAAAATATTAATATTTGAAAAAGTTATAAGGATTTTAAAAAATTGAAAAAAAAATTAAAAAATTCAAATTTTAATTAAATTTACTGTTAAAATAAATTTTACCTTTCAGAATATGTTTTAAAATGACTGCTAAAGTGCAATACAATTACAATGTTTATTGAAATACTTAAAATAAAAAAATATTTTGACAGGGTACTGTGTCCCCTTAATATTTCATCTTCAAATTTTAACCACTTTTACATATGTATGGTACTAATTACATATTCAAATTAAATATTCAAATCCCCTTAATATTATCCTTCGTTATCTTGATATTTTGTGTGTAATGCGAATATCATTACAGTTGATTTTAATAAATAAATTTATAATTCCAAGCTTCAAGTTGTCTGATTTACAACATCTTTTTTTATTACATTCTAGGACATTAGGTAGAAATAGAATTACATAAAAGAACGCAACTATGTCAGTGCATCTTTGTTTGTTCACTTAAAAAGTTAATTTTCCAGGGGGGAGGGGGTAATTTTGTTCTCTGAAAAGGGCGCGGTAGGCCAATTAAGTTTGGGAACCCCTGCTGTAGCGACTTACAAGATACAAAATGATGTCAATATCTGATAGCTTCCTAACTCAGCGAGGCACAGTTCAATATACAGAGGCTGTTCACACATTTTTTAGACAATGTATATTGTATTCACAAAACTAAATTACATAAAATTCTTGTGTTTTAAATGTTCTATTTGACATCCCTTATTCTGAACTATCTTTCGACACCGCAATTTCCAGGATAATAATGCCTTTTGAAGTGTCAGAAGAGGTATTCTATCCCATTTCTCCTGAACAGCTTTCCAGAGTCCTGTAAGGGTTTTGGGACGACGTTTGGATAATGCAGATTTTAAAAGTCCGAAAGCACAAAAATCCATAGGTGATACATCGGGAGATTTAGTAGGGATATCAGTGAAGGGTATGGCCTTGATACCAGTTTTTTGTTCCATTTCTTTTAGGAAATTTACAGTGGATTTTGATGTGTGACTGCTAGCTTTGTCCTGATGGAGTCTCACAGATTGATGGCACTGTAGGTAAAGCGATGGTATTTCATTCAGAAAAATTGGCAATAAAATATGTTCCCGATAGTATTTGGAGTTAATCTTGACATTTTTTTCCACTCTCTTTATTTTTAACTTGCAATTATAAGAAAAACCAGCAACAATCATGAATCCCTTAGAAAAACTTTCTTTCGATTCTTTGAACCATGTACTTAAATTTTTTTCTCCCCTTTTATGATAATAAATGGCTCTTTTTTTGTTGCAATCATTTAAATACACCCATGATTCATCTATTGTGACAATTGTTTTCCATTTTTCTTTGGATAAGAGTTTCTCATATAGAATTCTGCAGCGTGTCCTGCGTTCAGCGATATGATTTGGAAGAAGACGATGCACATTGCGTTTTTTCGCTTTTTTAAGATTTAAATCAACGTTTACCATTTTGTTTACAGTGGACACCGAACATTTTAATGATTTTGCAACTGTCCTTTGACTAGGGGGATTTTCTTTTAACATTAATCAACGTACCTTTGCAACAGTTGAAGATGTCCGTTTTTTCCTTGGATACGTGTTTGGAATTTTTGTCCCACTTGAAGCTCCAATTTGAAGTTTTTTTCCTTTCTTGTTGACGATATTACCTATCGACGCTTTAGATATCACAAAACCATGACTCTCACATCGTTTTTGGATAACGGAGTATGCATATTTCTCTTCGGAAAGAGCATAAATGTAGCCTTCGAACCACTGCTTTGTTAAAAACGCCATTTTGAATAAAAACAAAACTTTCAAGCTGCAAATGATAATTTTGACTTTTAAAAACATAGTACAATTGCAATTATTTCTTTTGCAGCAAACGATTTTTTTATTACCGCTTACCAAATTCGTCTAAAAAATGTGCGAACAGCCTCTGTATATTCAGATGCTGTAAACAGAATTTAAAAGCACACATTTGCTAATCTGAATGCTGAGTATTAAATTCCCAGTTGTTTAAGGCTGCTGTGTACTAACGCTATTAGATTCGCTCACCTCAATATTAACCTAGAGAGAAAATTTTTCTACTATTGACAGCTACATAAATGCTGATAATCTAATAAAAATGGTATTTTCAGATAGCCTGAACTTGTTTGCACCTTGCAACAGGATTCACTTTATATAAATTTCGTACACCAAAGGAATTGATGAGCGTTTAAAACACACTATACCAGAATTTTTCCCCGAATAATTTAAATTTTAAAATATTATTTGCATTTTTAAAAAAAAACGAAAAATGCCCCAAAGTGGTAAAATTTCTTTCCCTACTACGGTTTACAATTAAAAAAAAAATCTTTCAATCCAAGTCGGCAATCCTTGGACACATTTTCTCCATAGGTTAACATGGAGGTGAGCGAATCCAACAGTGTTAGTACACAGCAGCCTTAATAATATCGATCATATTGAATTTACACCTTTAATTTTTGTAGTTACAATAATAAATTATTAAAACTTAAAAGTAAGCTTAACAATTTTTCCCCCCGAACTCTCTCTTTGCTCTTTCTGGCTTTCGTTAGTGTTTTGCTTAAATGTATCGACAAGAATATAAAAATAGTTATAGGAAATATCTATAAAATAGAGTTACAGATCTGAAGTACAGATGATGAATGTAGTTAATGAAACCGGTTAAAAATGA
The DNA here is from genome assembly GCA_907164885.2 of Dolomedes plantarius. Lineage (NCBI taxonomy): Eukaryota > Metazoa > Arthropoda > Arachnida > Araneae > Dolomedidae > Dolomedes > Dolomedes plantarius. The sequence goes on along the minus strand of OU015497.1, from coordinate 95,964,449 downwards.
TCGTTCCATTCACTGCTTAACGAGCATTCAGCGCATTTGAAAGCCGTTGATCCTCGAAAATTACAAACATTGCTAAAGAAAGTCGACATTAAAAATTACGTGAGCAAAGTAACATGTACCGTGAATGTAAAAATGGAGAATAAAATTACCAGAAATATTCAGGAGCTCTAAGTGGAAAATGCAATAACACATGGTCTACGGTTTTAGAAATTGATACTTTTTTTTTAAATTTATTTTTATTTTTTTTATTTATTTATTTATTTATTTATTTATTAAGGCAAGGCTCCTAGATATCCGAGCTGACGCATCAGACATTTTGTTGCCCACTGTCGCCAAATGAGGTTCCCAATTTGGTCTGAGAATTAAAGAAATGTTCTTTCCCTCTTTAAACTTTACTTAAACGTCTCGATTTGATTAAAAAAATAATATATTTCACGAAATTTTTAAAACTTATAAGAAAGAAGGTTGGGGTGTATTAATATTATAAATGTCACTCCATTATTCAAGCTCAGGTGTTAAATGTGGAATCTTCTAAAAACTTGTTACAGTTTGATTAAATTATTTATAGCGTATTTCTTCTATTAGAATTGTATTCGCATACATGTGTACAATGGATGTGCTTTAAGAGAATGACAATCGAATATGTAAAGTAGTCGGAAAAGGTAATTTAAACCGATGCTTTTTTAAACTGGCGATAAATATTTAACAAAGGTATTGAGTGCCGTGTATTTTGGCAATATTTAGAAACAAGATGAATGTTGATGACGCCAGGACATTTAAGAGCTCAAGTTTTACCCTTTACTTGAAAGTTTGGTCAAAGACTCTTTGTAGATAAAACGAAGGATCAAATTGAAATGAAAGCGGTTTCGATGAAGTTCCAAAAAAAGTATCTTCTGACTTTCTATCTTCGACCACCTTCATTGCTCTACTTCCACTCATTATCATTCTATTACATGCGCGTTCCCAAATGATAGGGTGTCAAGTCCTTCTATGAGGTCAGAGAGGATGGAAGAAGGTACGAGCCTACCAGAGAGTGGGTGCTCGATCAAAATTGTTGTTTTTAAAACCCGAGTTGTAAAAAATCGGTCTAAATTGTGTTGGTGATAGCCTATCCAAAGGCAGGAATTCAATCCCCGAAAGCCTTAATAGCTATGTCGAGCCCTGTCTAGAGCATTGGAAATTGCATATGATAAGGTGTGCTGAATAATTTTCAAAACTTCTCTAGAAGAGATTGAATGTTATTTCACGAGAAAAAAATCTACCCAAGATAATATTTTTCTAATACCTGGAATATATATTCTTTTGTAAAATCAGAAATTACTTGTAAAATCAGAAATCGGGAATTAAACGAACAAGAATTGCTACTAAGTTTTTAGACCTTGAAAATAATTTATTCACGGAAACTATACAGCAAAACGAAAATACAAAACTATTTCTAATATAATGCTTCAGTCGAGGGAAAAGGGAAAATCGTACACAATGCAAGGAAAATATCCTTAGTAGGTCTTGACTGATTGGAATCATCACGCGAATAAAAAAGTGTCTGTTCGTTGTTTCCTTTTGTACTGGAAGCATTAAGCATTTCTGGAAGTTCGAAATTTGAAAGAGATAGTTTTGTTTAGAAATCACTCTTTTTTCCACGTTTATATGATATATGATATGATATATATATATATATATATATATATATATATATATATATATATATATATATATATATGTCTGTGTGTGTGTGTGTGTGTGTATGTATATATGTATGTACACATTTATATGCATATACAGAGGCTGTTCACACATTTTTAGACGATGTATATTGTATTCACAAAACTAAATTACATAAAATTCTTGTGTTTTTAAATGTTCTATTTGACATCCCTAATTCTGAACTATCTTTCGACACCGCAATTTCCAGGATAATAAAGCCTTTTGAAGTGTCAGGAGAGGTATTCTATCCCATTCCTCCTGAACAGCTTTCCAGAGTCCTGTAAGGGTTTAGGGACGACGTTTGGATAATGCAGATTTTAAAAGTCCGAAAGCACAAAAATTCATAGGTGATACATCGGGAGATTTAGTATGGATATCAGTGAAGGGTATGGCCTTGATACCAGATTTTTGTTCAATTTCTTTTAGGGAATTTACAGTGGATTTTGATGTGTGACTGCTAGCTTTGTCCTGATGGAGTCTCACAGATTGATGGCACTGTGGGTAAAGCGATGGTATTTCATTCAGAAAAATTGGCGATAAAATATGTTCCTGATAGTATTTGGAGTTAATCTTGACATTTTTTTACACTCTCTTTATTTTTAACTTGCCATTATAAGAAAAACCAGCAACAATCATGAATCCCTTAGAAAAACTTTCTTTCGATTCTTTGAACCATGTACTTAATTTTTTTTCTCCCCTTTTATGATAATAAATGGCTCTTTTTTTGTTGCAATCATTTAAATACACCCACGATTCATCTATAGTGACAATTGTTTTCCATTTTTCTTTGGATAAGTGTTTCTCATATAGAATTCTGCAGCGTGTCCTGCGTTCAGCGATATGATTTGGAAGAAGACGATGCATATTGCGTTTTTTCGCTTTCTTAAGATTTAAATCAACGTTTATCATTTTGTTTACAGTGGACACCGAGCATTTTAATGATTTTGCAACTGTCCTTAGACTAGGGGGATTTTCTTTTAACATTAAACAACGTACCTTTGCAATAGTCGAAGATGTCCGTTTTTTCCTTGGATACTTCTTTGGAATTTTTGTCCCACTTGAGGCTCCAATTTGACTTTTTTTTTCCTTTCTTGTTGACGATATTACCTATCGACGCTTTAGATATCACAAAACCATGACTCTCACATCGTTTTTGGATAACGGAGTATGCATATTTCTCTTATTGTGGAAAGAGCATAAATGTAGCCTTCGAACCACTGCTTTGTTAAAAATTCCATTTTGAATAAAAACAAAACTTTCAAGCCGCAAACGATAATTTTGACTTTTAAAAACATAGTACAATTGCAATTATTTCTTTTGCAACTAACGATTGTTTATTACCGCTTACCAAAATCGTCTAAAAAATGTGCGAACAGCCTCTGTATATATGTGGTAACCAATTTACCACGGGGCAAATGCAGAAAAATACACAGACAATTAAATAAAATCCTAGACACTAGGCTTAAAACAAAACAACAATTATATTCAAAATAAATCGTTATGTAGCTCTCTCAGAAGCAAGCGATAAGAGCGGTCCCGAGACGACTCGCCACACCGATGGCGAAGTCCGTTCTCCTCCGTTAAACGATCTTTCTCTCCCTCGATCTCCTGCAGCCAGGGAGGTGAGGGGGTCAATTTGGCCCGATGCGTATGGCTCGTGCATAGGGCATCAGGGTCCGAGTCTACATTCTCAGCCCTTCCTGATAGGACACTGACCCCAGTGTCTGCTACCATATTGGAATATAACCTGGAAAAAACTAAAAATAACAAAGATTATAAAACTATATACAACATTTTTTCGAAGGATTCTCATCAACTGAGGTAGCTAGTCTTTCCACGGCTTCATAAAATCAGCTGCTGTAGTCGTGGCATTAGGTCCTTCATGCTGACCCACTTTCTACACTTCATACCGGTCATTTGGCTTGGCGGTTGTAATTTGGTATGGGTCATAGAACTTGGGTCGTAGATTGAGTCCACTTCCGTACTATGTACGCTGAATAGCTACGAACTCCCCTTTATTATAGATGCGTGCCTCTTTCCTGGTTTTATTGAAGCTTTTGCGGTTTTCGTCCTGTATTTTGAGGATGTTTTTCTTAGCTTCTTCTTGCAGTTTTTCACGCTCTTCCATCACTGTATTGATTCGTTCTTCTTCTAGGATCTTAAGTATATCTGCGTTTTCTTTGCCCCTCATTTTTACTCCACTGAGTAATTCAAATGGTGTTCTATTAGTGCTTCTTGAAATTGTCGCATTCATGACACGTTGCACAGCATCGACATGCTTATACCACTTCTCTGGGTCGTTGATTGAAAGTTTTGCTAGGATTGGTATCAGTGTGCCGTGCATGTGCTCAATTTGTCCGTTTCCTCGAGGTATCCCGGTGGTGATGCTTACGTGCTGAATATTTTCACTAGTGCAGAATTCTTCGAATTCCTTTGAAGAAAATGCAGTTCCTCTATCCGTAATTATTCTTAGAGGGTTTCCAAAGACAGTCTGCTGTTGTTTCAGCTTTTGCAAAGCATCTTGAGTGGTTGTCGATTTTACGGGATAGAACCATACGAACTTCGAAAAGGCGTCCACCACGGTGAAGATGTATTTGTAGTTTTTGTTCGTTGATGGTAAAGGCCCAATAAAATCGATATGATAAGTGCTTAACGGCACGTCTTCCTTCGGGATAGGTTGGAGAAATCCTTCACCCTTTCCTCTTTTCCTATTTATCAAGATGCATTCAACGCAATTAGCTACAACCTTTTCAACGCTCTGTCGTATGTTTGGGAAATAATAGTCTTGTTTGACTAAAGTCTCGGTTTTAGTCACCCCAAAATGGTTTGTATCGTGTATTTTCTTGATTACTTCCGTTTGCATAGCTCTCGGCACAACTAGCACATCGCGATCATTCTCTATCTTGTACAGTACTTGGTTTTTAAGAATGTACTGGTCAACTTTGCCCGCAGACATCAATTTTTTTATCGTGTTGATATATTAATCTGTAGTTTGAGCATGTACTATTTTGGATGTTATGTCATCAACTCTGACCATCATTATAGGGTAACGACTCAGTGCGTCAACATGTCGCATTCGAGTCCCTGTTCGATGCACAATTTCGTAATTAAACAAGTCCTCTAAAAACAATGCACATCGAGCTATTTTCGGTGTCAACTCTTTCTTCGTCATGGTTTGAGAAAAAGCAGAACAGTCTGTCATGATTTTAAATTTATCCCTAATAAGTAACTTCTGAATTTTTTTAGGGCTCCGATTATAGCAGGAACCTCTAACTCGTAACTGCTATATTTCTCTTCTTGCGGAGTGGTCTTCTTACTCGCGTAGTATACTGGGTGAAATTTATTATCATTAGCTCTTTGCATCAATATTGCGGCATACCCAAATTTGCTGACATCTGTATGTAATTCAGTGTCTGCCTCCTGTTTGAAAATGTGAAGTACTGGTTGTTTGATAAGAGTTTCCTTCAAAATTTCAAAAGCAGCGTGCTGTTCTTGCCCAAACGTAAATGTTACAGTTTTGCGTAACAGGTCACTAAGCGGTTTCTCAATGCTCGCGTAATTTGGGATAAATTTTCGGAAATATCCAGTAGGTCCGAGGAAACTCTGTACTTGTTTGACAGTCTTGGGTTTCGAGAAGTTTCGAACTGCTTTCGTCTTGTCGAGCGACGGTCGCACAGTACCGTTTTTGATAATGTGACCTAAAAACTCTATTTCCCTTTTTAAGAATTGGCATTTCTTCAGATTTAATTCTAACCCATATTTAGAAGCAACATCCAATACTCTCTTCAGTCTCTTCACTCCCTCTTGTTCGTCCTCAGATGGCACTATTACGCCATCCATGTAAACTAACATAATTTCTTCATTAATTAATTCCCTGAACACCTGACAGATATACCTTTGGAACATACTTGGACAATTCGTTAATCCGAATGGTGCTTTTTTGAGCTGATATTGCCCTCGGTGGGTGACAAACGAAGTAAACTTACGACTGTTTTCTTCTACGTCCAAATGAAAAAAAACATTCTTTAGGTCGAATTTGGTAAAAACCTTCCCCGTTTGTAACTGATCTAACACCTCTTCAATTATGGGAAGTGGGTACCTGTCTTTAACTGTTTTAGAGTTCAGTTTTCTACAGTCAATACACAATCTTTTTGTGTTATCCTTTTTTTTTCACTAGAACCACGGCCGATGCGTAATCAGAATTGCTATCTTCTATAATTCCCTCCTTTAACCATATTTGAATCTGAGAATCAACCTCTTTTTTTTCTGCCAAAGACAATCTCCGAGAACGATTACAAACTGGAATATCATCTGTTAAAACAATAGATAACTTTAAATTTGTGCTGCGTACTTTTTCTGGTTTATAATTATTTACAATACCTAAGACTTCTTTTCTTATGTCCTAATTCTTTACGTGGTCTAAATCGATTATATCTTTACTTTCACTATCACAAGAAATCGTGAAAATGAATCCTTCTGATTCTTCATTCATAACGTCACCGTCGCTAAAATTTTCACCCCGACGAGACTAAGTTCTTCTCCCACCCTCGCTTTCAAATTCGGTAAAAGGCGGGGGTTGTTGACTTTCGGGGCCAACGGTGCTCGGTTCTTTCCCCCCTGTTACGCATTTTTGAGGGGAATCTAGCAATTCGTAAACTTTTGGGCTTAGAATACAGTCTACGCATAATTTATCTGTTACAGCAGAAACAACTTCGATAGGATTGCCATTTTCTAGAGATATATTAAATTTTACGAGATTTGTTGTGGTTGTGCCCCCAAGATAATCAACAAGGTTAATTGTTTTGTTCAGTAATTTCATATTTTTGGTGTGTATACCTTTTATGACCGTGATTTGGGCACCAGAGTCTTTCACTGCGTTTACACGTTTTCCGTTCACATAGACATCAATATAATTTAATTTGTTTACAAAAATATCTTCGGAATTAGTTGTAACACACCCAATATCGGCTTCATTCTTCGTGGCGTTTAGTGAAGTCTGGGGATTGCGTGTTGGACACACTCTTGCGAAGTGGTTAACTCCGCAGGAAAAACAGACAAGTTTGTCCGAATAACTTCTCTGGTCGTTAATATCATACTTATAGTTTCGCCTAGAATTTTCACCCTTATAATGCTGACTGTTTTTGTTATCTGTCCTACGCGTGGAGTCGCCTTTCTGGTTACGATATGCAAATTTACTACTACTTTCTTTAGTGCGAGTCGTATCTCCCAATGATTTGTTCTTATTCACGAAGTAAAAATCAATCTCTTTCGCTAGTTGGACAGGACGATACCAAGAGTCACTTTGTTTCATTCCAATATGAAATAGCACATCGTTGTCCAAAGTTTCCATTAATTTGTCCGGTACTATTAAATCGTAGAGCTCATTGAAATTTGCTACTTTCCGCAGTTTCAAATAGTACTGGAAATTAGCAGTAAGTCGCGACGCAAATTGGATATGTGTTTCATCTGCATTTCGTTGAGCTTTTCGGAAATGATTTAAGCATTCCTGTGGTGTCGGCTGATATTCTCGAAGTACCAGTTCTTTAATTTTCTCGTAATCAGTTATTTCATCTTCGCTGATGTACCACAAAATATTGTTAGCTTTTTCGCCGAGTAAATTAATTAATATCTCTGCCTTGAAATTATTACTAACATATTTCGTCTTAAATGCCCTCTCCAGAGTCTGAAAGAACAAATTAAAGTTCTCTGGTCTTGTAGGGACTGGCATACTAAGAACACGAATGCTCTTTATTAACGATTCTAAAGTGTTCGTAACTATCGCTCAGAAGCTCGCTCAGGGTCGGTCTGGCCCGATGCGTATGGCATCAGGGTCCGAGCCTACATATATATATATATATATATATATATATATATAATATGAGGATTAATTTTTAAATAACGATTAATTTAAAAACTTTTTAGGATTAATTATATTAATTTGAAATTTGAAAAAAAAAAAGGAAAAATTTGAAAATTTTTGTACCTAATTTTTTTAGATTTTATAATTGGTATTTTTAATTCAAAATATAAAAATTTTATTGAAAGGTTAAAAATTCTTAATTTAATTTTATCAGACGGTTCCCGCACAGTTAATTCCATTTAAGTAATTTCTTTTTCCATCTTTTTTATCTTGGATATATTTTTTCATTTAAAGAAATCGGTGAAAAACAAATTTAATCAGAAACTTTTAAACATTTTCCAGTGAAACCTGTGAGGCTCAATTTGAAATATCCTGATATGGTTAACTGGTTTAATGGCCAACACCTCTGTAGGCTATACAATAATATTTCAAATCGATGATTCCCAAACGATGTGCCACGGCACTTTAGGGTGCCGTGAGATCGGCCAAGGGTGCCGCGAGATTTTTTGCTGGGGTAAACATAAAAAAATTAGTAGGGCCCACTAAAAATAAATATTAAGTTAAATTAATTCTCTAACGCCTGACAGATTGTGAAACAAATCCATGCACTTATTCTTGAAGGTGAATTAGCTACCCTCACGTCCACAACACTGTTAGGCTGGATATCAAACATGTATGCTCTATAAGTATCAATCGCAAGTCTCACATTAATAAAACAAAACTATTCTGAGTGGTTTCCATTGTAGTCCTCTAGTATAATACTATACTGAATCCCCTTGCTATTTTTGAAACTGTATTAATATATCCTATTCTAGGGTTTGTTACTTAAATCTTTTAATAAATGGATAAAATCAGCAATGGAGTCAGTATTTATTTGAACTTAAATTTAACATGTTCCTGAAATTTATTCCGCTAAATTTAATTTTGAAAAAACTGAAAAAAAAAATTCTATTAAGGGTACCCCCCTAGTTTCCTTCTAGTTTCCTTCCCAAGGGTGGAGCAAACATTAAAAGGTTGGAAATCCCTGTTTTAAATGAAGAAAAAATTTATAAATAGGAGAAAATATACAGGGTGTTCTAAAAAGAACCACCTGAAGTGAAATGAGTATATTGTGAAAAATACTGAACATAGAAACTTAAAATTAATTTTATATTACATGGCTAATCATAAAGTCTTTTGACGAACCAAATTAAAGGTGCTCAATATGCCCACCTTTGGATGCACGACATATGTCTATACGGTAGGCACATTCGTCCCAAACTTTTGCGAGCATGTCAGCATACACTTCTTCCACGGTTCTTATGCGTACACAGACAACCCGTGTCTTGGAATTGTTTATACCACCGCCTAATGCTCTGAGAGGTAGGAACTTCAATCTACTAGAGTTTTGTCGACGAAAATCACGCTGATGAGTTGTTATGGACTCACACTTTGCAAAGCGTAGAACACAAAATGATTTCTGTAGTGCAGTCGCCATCTTTACAAACACTGATGTGGCGGGCGAAGGAAGAGCGTTAGCGCTACTTGTTGGCAACTGTGTGAAACTCGAGATTTCCCTCTTTCAGCCTATACATTACTCGATCAAAACGGATTAAAAGATGAATAGTTATGATTTTTTTTAAATCGTATGATTCTTTTTGAAACATCCTGTATAATAGTGATGATTACAACGGCGTCAAAACGAGACTATTCAGAATTGTACTGGAATTTCTTACTGGATTCTCGTAGCTTCATGATAAAACTGCCAGAATTTTTTGTTTTAATTTGAATCTTATTGTTTGCTAATCGTCAGTCCTCTACCATGGGAAATAAGTATTCCACGTTATTAATACAAAATGTTTCACTTAATTAATTTACAGCCGGGCGATAACCGAATGGCTAGGGTGCTAGTATTCGGTACCAGAGTCTGTGGGTTCGAATCCCACTCTTGGCATGGGTGTTTGTACCCGTTCGGAATCGGTTTTAAGTGGTAAGTCACGGTCTAATTAGCCCTCATGTAGCAAAAAAATGACTGTAGCACTCTCGACTATCAAAATTTAATTAATGAATTCTGTGCTCATGTGGCAAAATGTTATAAGTCACTTTTTTTATTTTTTTATTTATTAAATTTTCGTGACAGAAATTCTAAGATTCAAGATGTCATGAAAAATCAGTAATTTGTTTTATATTTGTATTATATTGTATTTATATATGGATTAATAGTTGGCTATTACTTACAGTAGTTACAGTAAAAAGAAAATATCGGCGAACGAGAATCCGGAATGGTTGGTTGGTTGTCTGGGATTTGATGGCGCAAGATGCAGAGAGGACATGCTGCGCCAGAATCCGGAATGAGAAAAACTCTCATTCCGGTTTTTTTTCCGGAAAAGGTTTTTTTTTTCTTTTTTTTGTTTTTAAGAAAAGTGACTTATAACATTTTGCCATCTGAACACAGAATTTAAATATTCAGTTTACGTTGGTTAGTTGGTATGGATCGCTAAGGTCATTATTTGCAACGCAAGAGTTAAGCAAAATTATCGTTAAAATTAAAAAATCAAGACACTTATAAAATATATCATTGTTATATCCTTGCTCACTTATGTTCACATCCTTTTTAGGACATATATAAATGTTTTATTGCGTGTGTTACATCGGTGGTTTAGAATGGAAGGCTTTCTTTAATTTGAAGCATGAATCTGTTTGTATCATCAATTAATACTTTATTGCAAAAAATGTTTGTCTAATTTAATTAAGTAACTTCATAATTACAAGATAAACTTTTTATATACCATGTTTTTAAATTTTCTGTTGAATCATATAAACTTGACAATTCTGTGTATTAATAGATACTTATTTTAAATTTTTTGATGAATTATCCCATCAACTTGAAAGAAAATGAAGTTAATTGGAAATTAACTTGCGTTTAACTTTTCGTTCCCGTCCCGGTCGATAGATGGCTGCACCAATCTACAAAACAAAATTAACCGAAAATGAATTCAATGCTGCTTAAATATGGCTAAAAGTATTAAAATAATGCATTTTCATCGTGTTCTGAGCTATTCTAAACGTTTCAAATGTCTAGCTAGTCGGGAAGTTAGTTAAAAATCGATTGCAAGATTTGTACTGGACAAACACACACACAAACAAACAAGAAAGCGAGTTAATTAAATAACAAGGCATATATAAAATGTATCATTGTTATATCCTTGCTCACTTATGTTCACATCATCCTTTTTAGGACATATATAAATGTTTTATTACGTGTGTTACATCGGTGGTTTAGAATGGAAGGCTTTCTTTAATTTGAAGCATGAATCAGTTTGTATCATCAATTAATACTTTATTGCAAAAAAATTTTGTTTAATTTAATTAAGTAACTCAAAAGTGATTTAACGTAAACCATGAATTTTGTCTTATTTTACATGTAAAAAGATATAAACTTCAGTAAAATTCAATTATTTTAACGTTTAACAGTAAGATTATTTTTTATACGGTTGAAATGAAATTTTATGTCGATTCGTCAGGGAAACCTAGAGAAGAGAGGGTGAAAAAGTGCTACCTCATTATGATTTCTGCAATGGAATTCAATTTTATTCATTCTGTGACAAAATTAAATTTGCAGCATTAGAAATAAGAAAGGCTAAAATGAACGCTGTTATACATTAAAGCTTTTTTTTTTCTCCCTTTTATTTCAATATAAAATAACTATCTGGTGAGGGAATCTTTATAGTATTAATTGAATAGAAAATTAATATGAATATTGTGCGCAGAGACCATACCAGTTTTCGCATTAGGTTTCTTCACTTTAATTTCAAATTATGAATTAAATATACTCAAAATAACGCGATTAGATGCTACTTATTTAAGATACAGCTTTTCTTCTTATTACTCGGGAACGATAACTGAAAAGTGATCAAACTTAAGAATTGCTAGCCACCTAGCACAATAACTACATTAAAGCGAAACCAATTTATAAGAATTTTTAACGTAAGATCACGTTCCTCCATAACGGTCAGACGCTGAAACCGTCCATCCGTACCTCGCGAGTTATAATTTTGGCAGCGCGCCAAACCCAGTCTGTATCGCTTGGACAAGCAGTAAAGAGTTAAACAGAAAAGTACCAAAATGCGTCAAAATTTTGGCATATATATATATATATATATATATATATATATATATATATATATACACGTACATATATATAGATACATACAAAAGAGGTAAGCAACGATTAGTAATCCCACGTTAATAACCCTCGGCAGTTTCGTTAGAAGAGACTACCTGAAATTTTTTCGTGTTTTCTTTCAAAATATACCGATTAGATTATTTAAACCTTACTATACAGTCTCATGTTGAAATCGTGACGTAAGAGTAATCCCCACGAACCTAATAGTAAATATGCTTATTATAATTATTCTGAACGTTTTAAGAATAATGATTATATTAATGACATGGAGTTAGCAGTTCGGTTCAACAGCACTTTAACAGTATTTAAGACGGCCGAATGACATTCATTAAGTTAATAAGCTACAATATCATGCAAATTTTTGAAAAGGAAAATTATGGAGGTTTCAATAGCAGTGGACAAAATTTCAACATGCAGTTAATAAGTAAGTGAATGCGCAACACCATACAAGAGGTATTACTCACACAGAACACGCAGTTATTGTGATGCAGCATAATGAACACATAAAAAATATCATTAGGTAAATTCGAAAGATGGCAGTATCTTGATATCAGTGAAGCATACACAAGAGAGAATTACAAAAATGATCATAAACAATACTCAGTCGGGGAGGGAATGCGGGCTGATATGTAACGTGTTGCTCGTGCTCTGGGACTTCTTTTAGGTTCAGTGACTCAGTGATTGCCTGTTGTAAACAGCACTTGAATCGAGCAACACGTGTATTGCTTAAACTTTACAGAACAGAATTCATGTTTATCCTTATCATATTTGGGGGGGGGGGGGTCGTAGAGTCTTGCAGACAGTAACAGAAACTGGGAGGCTTACGATCTCTTAAGAAATTATTATAAGCTCAAAATAATATATCAGATCACACAATGGGGATTTTTAGAGGGCAATATTTTAAAAAAACGGTCCTTGCATTTATTTCACACATTAATTCAGTAATTTCCAAACTATTCAAAGAAAGCCAATGCAATTTCGCAACGCTCAAGAAAACAAACCATTCCTTTGTGACTTTGCTAAATAAGTTGTCAGCAGGGAAAATAGACATTCTATATTTGTTTTACAATGGTTCTCTTTCCATCATCTTTCTATAATGCCCGCAAATGCACTGGAAATTAAAAAAAAGAGAAGCAAAAGAGACCACTGTTTTCAGTAAACACATTTCCTTAAATAAACTTATCGGATAATAATTAGAGATACGTAATTTTCATATTTGTGAAATAGATACGAATAAATGCGAAATTTGCCGATATGAGAGAATAAATGCGAAAAAAATTTTGTTACTACTTTTCGGTGAAAACTCTATGATAAACAGCTTTTTAAGCGAAATTAGGTAATAATAGTAATAATTTATTAATATAATTGCTCATCTAAGACCATCCACGATGTTTAAGGGACCTGAGAGATCTCACTCTCGAAATTTGCTTATTACTTATTGCTAAAGACTTAAGGAAACGAATGTAGAGACTACTACTTTGTTAGCTTTTAACTGAGAATTTTGATACTTACCTAACCAAGTAAGTAAAATTGTGATTTCCTATAATAAATGCGAAATTTTAGACTTTTTTAAATATATATATATATATATATATATATATATATATATATATATATATATATATATATATATATATATATATATATATTGCGAATAAATGCGAAATTTCATATACTGTAATATATATATATATATATATTTTTTTTCGAAATTTCGATATTTTTTATGCGAAATTTACGTAACCCTAATAATAATACTTAATGTAAGACTATTAAAGAAAATGAAAACTTTACAGCTAATATCTTCAGCTTAAAAATAAGTTTTCTTCGATCATTTCTGTTTTGTCTTCCAATGAAAAGACTACAATAAAAAATAAATAAATAAATAAATAAATAATAAATAATAAATCTTCACTTAAAAACACGCTTTTAAAAAAATTTTAATTATAAACACGGCATAATAAACATTTGAACTCTAGAAAGATACACTTTTGATTTCGTCGTTGTACAAAACCTACAATGTCAAAATTTCAATTTTTCGCGCAAGTGAACAATTTTAAGGTTATTCTCTGACTTACCGGGATTTTATCCATAAAGTTACCTCAGACAAAATTTCACATTCCTTTTTTGAAGTTCATTCAAGAATAATCAGAGCGAACTCCTGTAGGAGAACAGTAATCACGTCAGACTAGCTAATAGGAGATTCCTTGTTAGGGCCTGTTCACATAGGAGTCCATTGCGTTGCGTTAAGGAAAAGATGACGTTGAGACGAAAATAAACCAATCATAGGCCTCCAAACGATTAGCAATGAAATTTTTAACGCCTATGATTGGTTTATATTCGTCTCAACGTCATCTTTCCCTTAACGCTACGCAACGGACTCCTATGTGAACAGGCCCTTAGTCGATATTTTAGTACAGGGGAGGGCAATTGTGGCTCGGGGGCCATTTTGTGTAAGAGGGGGTTAGCGGAGGGCCGCACCTTTTAAAATTATTACATTTATTAGTTTTATTAGTTAACTTTGCATTTCACAAAAGGTATAAATTGTATCATAAAAATCTATAAATATAAATTAAATAAAATATTGGCAGTTTTTCTGGCTGCCTTGGAGTTTTGGGCAGTTCTTCAGGCTGTCCGGATTTTTCTGGGTGTCTTGGCGGGCCACAAAAAAATCTGTAGCGGGCCGCTATTTGCCAAACCCTGTTTTAGTAGGTTGGGTTTGTATCAAAGAACTGTTTTTATACATGATGTGCCACACAAAGGTTAAAAATCTTCAACAAACGTCCCAGAATGGAATCGGCTGGTGTGACATTTATTATCACGCAAATAACTCCGCTGTGGAAATATACCATAACTAGAAGGTAACTTGTCATTTTGACGTCATAATACTAATAATGACGTCATAATGGAAAAAGTACATGAAAGTTAAAAAATATCCCGAATTATCTAACAATATTGCATTTAATCCACACCTTGTAAAAGCAAACCCTTTCATTATTTTTTATTTATTTAGATTTTCATGCGATTGGAGTAGTAGACTGCCATCCAACCCGCCATTTTGACGTCATAATACTAATAATGGCGTCATAATGGAAAAAGCATATGAAAGTTAAAAAATATCCCGAATTATCTAACAATATTGCATTTAATCCACACCTTGTAAAAGCAAACCCTTTCATTATTTTTAATTTATTTAGCTTTTCATGCGATTGGAGTAGTAGACTCCCATCCAGTTTTTTACAGCTCACTACGCGATATGAATACTTGAGCTACTTGATTTATTCACATTCAAATTTGTTTACTTTCAGAATTCATCGCAAAAGTAAACAGATTTTTAAAAACTGTTAAATATACAGCTAAAAGCATCCAATTTTTTTTAGTTCTGAATGTTTTATAGAAAAATAGGCTGAACAAACGTGATTTGATGGAGAAGATATTAGTTTTTACGTAAGAACTAATTCTGATCCACATCTGAAATTGAAATTAAGCCTAACCGGCCGTTTGTTTACTGAGGACTTCAATTGAAAGATGAGTACAGCCCGGAAGTGTTATACAGAGACAACGGCTATTATATATATAATTTTAAGGACACATTGATTTCCCACTTTTCAAGAGTCCAGAAATGCAGGATAAAGTCAGTCAACCATGGATTCATATTGCAAAAAGGTAGACAAACACTTTCTAATGGATGAACCTCCTACGGGGCAATTATCCAGGATGATTAGGAATGATTATTTATCTTAACCATCATGTTTTTTTTTTCCTTCCTGCGATTTTTTTATGTTTCTATAAAAGATGAGCTTGTTTACATATCCCCGATACTGGAGGAAAATTATTTTTTCTTTTCACGCGCGTTAGCTTTTTGTGCTTTTTATTAGGGCAAATTTGCTCACTGTTATCACTTCAAGTAAACTCTGTGTTTATGTATTTCAATTTTACACTGCAGGTGCAAAAATTAAACTACCGTAAAATCTCGACTATAATACGCACCCAAGTATAATACGCATGCTTGATTTTGCGCGAAATTTTGAAGATACATTTGGAAACGAACTGAATATGTTTCATGTGATCACTTCTAACCTTGGATTAACTAATACGAAAGGAGTTGGAGGATGGATTTTAAGCCAGGAAATGTTTTTTCTTTTAAACTTGTGTTCATAATTCTAACACTATAATTCGTGTTTTGACAGAGCATTATTGTTTTCAAGGAATGTACTAAATACCATAAAATCTCCACTATAATACTCACCGAGTATAATACGCATGCTTGATTTTGCGCGAATTTTTCGGAAAAAAATTAAAATTCGACTATAATACGCACCCATAACTTTTGAATATTTCATTTAAAAATTGCACAAATATTTATTAACATAAATAAAATTTGTAATAAAAATTAAACGAAAACGTCAAATTCGGTAGAAAAAAAACTTAAATTGTCAATTCAAAACAAACAATACTGTCAAATTACCAGTCTTAATCACTTTCACTCGAATACAGCTCATCTTTTATTATAGCTTCCATGTCATAATTATTGTTGCCGTCGTAATATATATCGCCATCATCATCCTCACTTGACGATACGAACTGTGAGTTCCGTTTGTTTAAAAGGAATACCTGCTTAGTAAACGGGTGGATGAATCACGGAGTGCAGATTCGCACGCACCCGTGTTGCGACAATGTCTTACAGCTGCTGTACGTTCGGTTATCCAATGTTTAAAACTACGTTGTTGTTGTTGTTGTTGTTGTTTTGTTTTGTTTTTTGTACGCGAGTATAATACGCACCCTCATTTTTGCGGACTAAAATGTGGAAAAAAAAGTGCGTATTATACTCGAGACTTTACGGTAAATAAATTTTCTAATGTTTCTACTTTTGTTTATGCTTTTGATCCAGTATCATATTTTTCATGCTTTTACAGCTATGTTGGACGGTAATTTGATCTCAGCTGGAGAGTCTGGAACATATACTCCTCCTTTAACACATATATTTCAATTTATACTAAAACAAACAAATGTAATCCCGAATGAGTTGCTAGCTCTTACTAGTTCGTTCTACCCACAATAAGAAGAATTGATCTAATATATGGCGGAAAAGTGCGTTAAAATATTAATGGAAATTAAGCTGATCTTTTGAAAAAAAATTAGTCTCTTCTAACGAAACTACCACGGGTTATTAACGTAGGATTATTTATCGTTGCTTACCTCTTTTGTATGTATATATGTATCTATATATATGTACGTATGTATATATATGTGTATATATATATATATGTGTGTGTGTGTGTGTGTGTGTGCGCGTGTGTCAGTCAAAATTTTGACGCATTTTCGTACTTTTCTGTTTAACTGTTTACTGCTTGTCCAAGCGATACAGACTGGGTTTGGCGCGCTGCCAAAATTATAACTCGCGAGGTACGGACGGACGGTTTTAGCGTCTGAAATTTTCCTCTCGGAGGACCGTTATGGAGGAACATAATCCTACGTTAAAACATTCCTTTCCTGATATGTCATTTTTTTTCTCTCTATATGAGACACACAGATGAATGTCTTGATGTATAAGTTACCAAAAGAAGTTTGACGACCACGATTTCTATTCACAATTTGCACTGCAGTGTCTGATTGACAATACATATCTTCAGAGATGAAATAATAAAAATTGCGAGGACCATATGCCATGAGAACACTAAATAAAAACAACAGTAGTAAATTGGTAAATTTCCACTTCAGAAGCATCAATACGATTATCATAACACCACAGTCATTTCTCTCAGAACAGAAACCACAGAGGTTATTACTTTTATTTTTATTTTACTGCATATTTAAAAACATTTTGGTACAGCGAGAGCGGTTTTAATAGTGTGAAAAAAAGAAAAGCTTACTCAAGCATGTATTAAATTGGTATTTTACAAATACTCGTATCAACCTATTTGTTTTAAATCAAAATGAGTTGAGTGGTTTTATAAAATTCAAAACCTTGGTGTTACTGATTGTTCGTATGATATAGGTAAAAATGAATTTCTCATTTCCACAGGAGAAGATTTTTAAAAAATATTCAACATTTAATGTGTCTATAAAGC
The DNA here is from genome assembly GCA_907164885.2 of Dolomedes plantarius. NCBI lineage: Eukaryota > Metazoa > Arthropoda > Arachnida > Araneae > Dolomedidae > Dolomedes > Dolomedes plantarius. The sequence continues at coordinate 95,946,649 of OU015497.1, read as the reverse complement.
CATCAAAATGGCAAGAAAAGTGTACATAGCTTTCCGTTTTGAATGAAGACCTTAGGTGACCTTAGAACTTAATACAATTCTTTTAGTTCGGTAAAAAAAAAAATCTTTTAAGAAAATAAATTGTTTAAGAAAATAAATCTTTTAAGAAATTCTAGACTTCTGCAATCTCATTAAAATGTTTACGGAGAATTCTACGTATTAATTATGTGATCATAAAATTCTTTTAGCATTCAAGCAAACAATTCTTTCTGTATAAAAATTATTGATAAATAAGTTAATTTTCCACTCTCGAGAATACATTAAAATTTCCATTAAACCCTTAGTTCAAAGACTCCCTATTCGAAATACAAACAAAATTAAATCAAAATTTCTTTGTCCGGTAATCCAGAAACTGCTTACAAGAACCTATACCCGTCTGCGGGTCCAAATCCCTCAGTTAGCCATGGATGTTTGTCCACTCTATGCAGCAGGTCCCAGTTTGTTTAACTCAAAGGATCGCAAAACATGACCGTAGAGCTCCATTACCAATCCGGTATCTGTGTCCAAACACAGTCTCTCCTATTACGCTTCCTTACATTTCTTAACGGTCTGGTGAGCTTTCGTGTAGCAACAGGTGACCATAGCGCTCGTAAAACAAATCTGATTTCTCGAAAATAAATAAACTAAAAGCTCCACATGCCCGTGATTGATTTTGATAGCGAATAATATCGCCGAGGATTCCAAACGGAAATGTTTGGATTCAGTTACCTTGATGGCTTGTCTGCCAATCTGATTGATCTAAAGTTGTGTCTCCGGTATTTTAATTGTAGTCATCAGAGTCTGTGTTTCCGGTTTCTTGCAATTACGTTTGATCTTAATGGATCTGTTTGTATGGCCTATCATTCTATTAAAAGTTCTTAGTGTCGGTACACTCACTTAAACTTGTTGCTATATAAGAAAAAAAAAGGTAGAGTTTTAATGGTGTTTGTTTCTAAAATGGTTTTACTCCTTGATTGAGGAAAGTCTATATAAAAAAATTTCAAGTAGTCCCTTCTAACGAAACTACCGCGGGTTATTAACGTAGGATTACTTATCGTTGTATCGTTACCTATCCTCTTTGGTATGTATATATGTATGTATGTATGTGTTATGTATATAAGTATCTATATATATGTACGTGTGTGTATATATATATATATATATGTGTGTGTGTGTGTGTGTGTGTGTGTGTGTGTGTGTGTGCGTGTGTATGTACATATATATATATATATATATATATATATATATATATATATATATATGTGTGTGTGTGTGTGTGTGTGTGTGTGTGTGTGTGCGTGTGTATGCGTGTGTATGTACATATATATATATATATATATATATACGTCAAAATTTTGAAGCATTTTGGTATTTTTCTGTTTAACTGTTTACTGCTTGCCCAAGCGATACAGACTGGGTTTGGCGCGCTGCCGAAATTATAACTCGCGACGCAGGACATCTGAAATTTTGCTTTCCGAAGATCCGTTATGGAGGAACGTAATCCTACGTTAAAAGAAGAAAACAAAATCTCAATGGCTCCCATCCTATTTACTGTCAACATCTTATCATTAACATTTATCACGCTTAAAACCATTTGTATATGGATAAAATTCTTACGAAAAAATATAAATTATTCATAAAACTGTCATAAATTAACGACATCTCTTGCTTGTGGTAGTTATTATTCTTTGGTAATAATTATTCTTTTATATCGTTCAAAAATAAGACTTTGTAATCAGTCAGTCTCTTAAATTCCCTAAAAATGCGAGCCTCTTAAAGCGTTGAAAAGAAAACACCTAATAAATCCTGATTACTTAAGCAAAAGATTACTTGTTTTTTAAATATAGATCTCGATGAAAGTTTTTTCTATTTATTTTGTTAACCCCCCAACCAGATCTGTATGTATTTAACACAACATCATACCGGTCTCGAGGCCAAAGCCTATTTGTCTATTCTAAGTTATACAGCCTGTGAGCTCGAGTCAGGCTCAGACTCTTCTCACCTCGCATCTAATAAAAGACTAGCGCATTTGGCTGTGTGTATCCTGTCCATTTCAATCCTAGAAAAGGGCTAGTAATTAAACCACTTGTATTTCCCATACATCTTGAGCATATACAAATTTTGGCAACCCCCCCCCCCTCTAAAAATATTTAAATTTTTGAGGGGGTATAAGGGGATTACATTTTTTTAATGAGTACATGCTCTTTAACCTCCAGCCGTCTGAAATTACAACATTTTTCTATGTAAAATCGCATATTGATTTTATTGATAGTGCAGATTCCTCATTAGAATTTTATTGATAAATTTTTAAAATATATGTAAGAAGAATGAAAAAAAAGAGAGAAAGTTGATATTTTGTGTAAATTATGCGAGAAAAGTGAAAATTTTTCATTGATCGTTTAATTAAACATACAGAGAAGTTGCTAATTTTGTTTCTTGTTTTTGGCATGTTTTAAAGCCAGGTTCTGTACGTAAACCTGCATTGCAATCCTGGGTGATTTACATACATAAAACTTAATTCGAAGGGAAAATAACGATTTCCAATTCTCAGACACTCTAAAAATTATATTCAACGGGCAGAGTTGTTCAATATAAGGGACACAAGAATTCTTCAGTGCCCGCGTTAGAGGATCAAAGACGACGGACACGCTTAGGAAGTCGTTTAAACTTTACCCGTGGATCTGGTCCTGTTTACTATTCCTTTTACAGAAATAATTACGATATGTTGTACTTAAAAATGTTAATATAGCTTCCACCTAAATTTGTGCATTCTGCATGCAGAATAGAGGGAACTGGAATAAGTAAGAAAATAAAATATCATCAATAAAAGTGAAAGAGCATTAACTAGTATAAATTTCGGAGGACACGTATCTAAGAAATTTCGGTTAATGAATTTTCATCCTATTCTAAGTATTTCGGAAAAACCAGCATTTGTAAAGTCAAAAAACCAAAGTTTCAAAACACCCACGCACATATAAATATATTCATTAGTTCAAGGTTTGTCATTGATTGATGAGAGAATCAATAAGCAAGAAGCACACGCGAAAACAAAATCAAAAGGGAAGTGAATTTAGATGCTGTTTTTTTTTTTTTTTTTTTTTTTTTTTTTTTGGTGGTCAAATTCCGTAAAAACAAGGCTGTCATCCGAACAAAAAGCAAGCGGAAGAGGTACTGAAGAAGAACAAACTGAGTATTTTTTTTCTATTCGCCTTTATCGCTGCCCAGAAGCTTGAAAGTTTTTGTTAGAGTTAACCTCGTAATAACCTCAGCGCAGGTAGAATTCATCCTTTCAACTGACCCCCTTGCAAGTGGAACACCGAAAAAAGAATTTCCTTTTTTTAAGCGAGTAATTGACCCTGGTTGTTCAATGCGTCGAATGGGTGCATGCAACGCTTCACGAGAGAGATGAACAGCACAAAGAAAGCTATTAATTGACACATCGCAGTTTTGAATTACTTAGTTGTTTATGTGCAACATTCTTGAAGGAAACTATTGAATTATATATAAATATTTGTTTTTAAATTGTGCTTTTCTGTTACATGGGAAAATATTGTAAAAGACTGAAATGTTTTAGAAGATTCTGCATAATTTAAAACATCAAATTTTCTATTTAGTGTTTCAAAATGGCACTGCATCAATTAGATGGAGAATTGTTTAAAAAAGAAATAGCCATTATATGCTACATTCAAAAGCCTAAACTAAAAAAACTAATCTACAAAATTCTAAGCAAGTCGTTGAAATAAGCAAAGAAAATTAGTGATAAATAGTTCAGAAGTACATTAAGTACAACTTTTACATCAAAATAATTTTTAAAAAAAAATAAATAAACGGCCCGTGAATCTTTCCAAGCTTCTTTTATCTAGTAGTAGCGTACTCAACAAATAGGAATTATTGGAAGTTGCTTTATCTTTTGTTCCTCAAATCTTTAGCGCAAATGTTTAAAGTCACAGCATATCTTTTAAATTCATCAATGTATTATTAAACTAAAGGCGCTCATCTAGAATGTTGCTTATTCACTGGCAAATTAAATAAAAATAATTAATGAATTCCACGCTCCATTTTAGTTTGAAATTACAGATTATTATACAGCATTAATTGCATCCGTATAGGACGTTTTAGTGGTTTATATATATATATATATATATATATATATATATATATATATATATATATATATATATACTTATATATAAAGAAAGAGCGATTTTGTACGTGGAGGGTAATCTCCAGAACCACTGCACCTATTTGAAAAATTCTTTCACTGTTTGAAAGGTACATTATTCCAGATGGACATAGGTTATGTATTATGTATATCTGATCAGTAGAAATAAAGTTAGGGGCTTAATCCTAACAATCTCCATTGTTTCCGCTACTGTCTTCTACCGCTTTTTGTGTCGAAGTCTTCAACGATACTTACCGTGGTGCTATCGCGGTGGGCTTCAGTTCTGACGATAGTGGATGGAACCTAGCCGTTCTCCGGCACGCCTTTTTCTTTTAAAAAATTAACTTTAATTATTTACTAACGTAATATTAATTTGAGTATTATTTTAGGAATATTATTTGAAAAAAATTTTAATATTATTTAAAAAAAACATTGTTTACTTAAAATCCTTTTTTTATTTTTGTATTTTTATTTCAACTCTTAACCTTTTTCTATTATCTATCTATCTATACTTATATATAAAGAGAGAGCGATTTTGTACGTGGAGGGTAATCTCCAGAACCACTGCACCTATTTGAAAAATTCTTTCACTGTTTGAAAGGTACATTATTCCAGATGGACATAAGCTATGTATTATGTATATCTGATCAGTAGAAATAAAGTTAGGAGCTTAATCCTAACAATCTCCATTGTTACCGCTACTGTCCTCTACCGCTTTTTGTGTCGAAGTCTTCAACGATCCTTAGCGTGGTGCTATCGCGGTGGGCTTCTGTTCTGACGATAGTGGCTCGAACCTAGACGTTCTCCGGCACGCCTTTTTCTTTTAAAAAATTAACTTTAGTTATTTACTAACGTAATATTAATTTGAATATTATTTTAGGAATATTATTTGAAAAAAAATTTTAATATTATTTAAAAAAAACATTCTTTACTTAAAATCCTTTTTTTATTTTTATATTTTTATTTCATCTCTTAACCCCTCTCTTTTAAAAAATTAACTTTAATTAATTTCTAACGTAATATTAATTTGAATACTATTTTAGGTGCTTAAAATAATTTTAAAAAAACATTCTTTTCTTAAAATCCTTTTTTTTATTTTTGAATAAAACTACGGTCTCAAGCACACCTCTTTCTTTTAAAAAATTAACTTTAATTAATAAATAACGTAATATTAATTTGAATATTATTTTAGGTGCTTAAAATAATTTAAAAAAAATTATTTACTTAAAATCCTTTTTTATTTTTGTATATTTATTTCATCTCTTATTCTAATTTTGGGATACCAATGTTTATCTATACTTCTATAATAATATATATAGAGAGAGAGCAGATTTTGTATGTGGAGGGTAATGTACAACTTTTGTACATTAAAATGTACCTTACATCTTTTCCTTTGTCAACCGCAGTCAAGTAACCATAGCAACACCCTTTAGCTTACGGGGTCCGTTTTTCGAAATCGCTCTTTACAACGGGAAAATGTTATCTACTTCCTATCCCCATTTTACGTGGGGGACATTCAGCGTGGGGGGTCAGGGGAAAGAGTGGTTAATTGCTTTCCTATTGCTTTCTTACTATTGAAGAAGAATTTCAATCGTAGTTCATGGGCACTCCGTGCCTCTTTCATCTCTCAAAAGGCTGAAAATGGATGAACCGCGGGTGAACCGCCCTTCTGATGTCTCTCGCCTGAAAAGAAATAGCCTCTAGCTAGAACGACAAAAGATTATTATTCAGTCCTTTTCGGAAAGATTCACCCTCCGTTCCCAGAATGTCACCCAATTGTTCTTTTGGGGGCAAAGACGTTAGGAAAGTCACAACGAAGTGGAATTCGAGACTAAATCTCTGCCGACATCACACCGTATTTTTCGAGAGTATGTGCTTCGGATATATGCTATCCCTCCCCGTAAGGAAAAGGTTTAATATTTTTAAGATTCAAGTAGAGGAGTATTGATAAATACAAAAAGGATTTTCGAAACTGGCAACGTTAAAGGGTTTATTGAAGAAAGCTATATTTGGAACTTCGCTTTTTATTAGACATTTAAGGTAAAAAAAGATTTACAATTTATTGGTATAATATTTTGTTCAACCCGGACAAAGTCGGGACGGGCCGCTAGTATATATATAAATTACATAAAACATAAATGTATTTAAAAATTATTTTTTAATTGTAAATAAAATTATTCGCATCGAATTTTATTTTATAAATTCATACGAAACAGAGTTTTAAATATGTATCAAAGAAAAAAGATAGTCAACATATATAATTTGAGATAACTTTTTTGCTTTCCTTAGATTTTTTTTTAATAAGAAATTAGCCAAATACAGATTACAATAATCAAAGTTAGGACTAGAGGAAGTTGATTAAGGTAAAAAATGAGAGACTTCTTGTGCGTGTGTAGTGTGTGTGTAGGGGGGGGGGGGGAGAGCTTTGTCAATAAGTTAATTTACGGAGATAAATAAAATAAATTTCGTTATCGACAGCGAGAGCATACGACTATGAAAAACGGTTACGCACCACCCTAGGTTGGTGGTGCGTAAGTAAAAGGACCACAAGTTGTAATAAAAGGTTTTAATGGCTTTTTATCATTTGCTGCCTCGCTTTCCGACATTGGGTTACACTATTATTTCATCTTTAGCAGTTTTAAGATGCGACTGAAGAAAGAAAGAAAAAAAAAGTACACTGCTCAAAACAATTAGGGGAGCACATGGTTTTCACGAAATTACGCAAATATTTACACCGATAAGTAACATAAAATAAATCATCCATAATTTAAAGCCTAGCAGGAGACAGAAGAAGAAAAGTTCATATGCAAATCAAAGTTCATGACGTCAAAAACCAGAAAAAGAACTAAAGGGCGGAAATTGGGATGTTGCAGAAACGTCTGTTTCACTGCCTTAACTGTGAAATTCGATTGCTCAGTTATTCTTTTTGAGAAAAGGTGACTTGAAAATGTCTCAACAACGTGATTTACCGGAATCCATGGCATGGCGTATTATAGGCAGACTTGAATCCGGGCAAACACAACGTAGTGTCGCGGACGCTGTTGGAGTCGCCAGAAGTGTCGTTGCAAGGCTGTCGAATCGATTCCAAGAAACAGGGATTGTTAGACGTCGACCAGGGCAAGGTCGGCCACGCGCCACTACAGAAACTGATGATCGGTATATACTGTTAGGAGCTCGTCGAAACAGAACAGACAATGCTACTCAGCTGCAAAGACAGTTGCTCTTGGCAACAGGATGAAGGGTGTCCTGCCAAACAGTACGTAATATGCTTCACCAGGGAGGTCTCTATGCACGTAGGCTAATGGTCTGCATTCTGTTGACCTCACGCCACCGTGCGGCCCGAAGAAGATGGGCTGCTGAACATCGATATTGGGAGCAACATGATTGGAGCCAAGTGCTGTTTACAGACGAGTCCCGATTCAGTCTGGAGTGTGACACTCGACGTGTTTTGGTATGGAGGGAAAGGGGCACTCGAAATAACCCCACATTCGTTCGTGAAAGGTCACAATACAGACGAGCTGGTTTTATGGTATGGGGTGGAATCAGCATAGGTGGACGTACGGACCTGCATATCATTCGGAATGGAACTTTGACGGCCCGAAGGTATGCAGACGAGATACTGAGACCTCGTGTCATAACTTACGTTGCAGCCATTGGAAATTCCTTTGTTTTCCAGCATGATAATGCCAGACCGCATACAGCTCGTCTTGTGGAGAACATGCTTGAAGCTGAAACAATACAGTGTATGGAATGGCCAGCGTGCTCTCCTGGCCTGAATCCAATCGAGCATGTTTGGGACATGCTCGGACGACGCATTGATGCGAGACCAAGGCCTCCTTTTACTCTCCGAGACTTGGAGATTGCACTTCTTGAGGAGTGGAACAGTATTCCCCAAAGTCTTATCGATAACATCATCGTATCCATGGAAAACAGGTGTGCAGCAGTCTGAGCTGTTCGAGGAGACCACACGCCATATTAAAAATCTTGCATCATTTGTAAACAATACTTTTTTTTTTATCGTTTACATGTAACCAAATTGTTGCCCTAAATCATCTTTTCATGTTTTTTCTATATTTTCAAAGAATTAAAGCTTAATTATAAATTTTTTTACGTTTTTTTTTTCTGCATTGCGCATTGATACGCGTGTACTATCCATTTTATGCCAATACGTGGCTGTCTCGCACGGTTTTCTTAACTTCTTTGCTTGCTCCCCTAATTTTTTTAGCAGTGTAGTTATAGGCTCTTTTTTACAAAAGAGCCTATAACTACTTTAAAATAGGCTCTTTTTTATTTTTTTTTTAAAAATTTCAATTCCTTTTTTTTTTTTAATTTCAATTCCTTCAAAAAATAGGCTCTTTTTAAAAAAATTTCAATTTCTTATCTTTCAGAGAAAAAAAAATATTGAACTGTAATACTTATAATTCTGCAAAGTAGTTTTACTTTTCCCGCGAAGCCACGCACATTGTACGGGAGTTACGTTAAATACCGGCCAAAGCACAGCTGATATTGTGCTGTCCCCTTATAGGGAACAACGTTGGCTCCATGGGGGGAGCAGTAGGGCTATTGCAACCCCCCCCCCCCCCTAAAAAAAAGAGTCCGGCGTATTTTTTTTTCATAGCATAAAATTATATACTCGTAGACCTAATACTAAATGAGTTTAAAATGAGAGGATGTTATTTCTTTTATATATTATATATATATATATACACACACACACACACACATATATATATATATATATATATATATATATATATATATATATATATATACATACACAGGCCCTGATTTTCCATTAGGCCCGGTAGGCCTGGGCCTAGAGGCCCCCGAATGTTGGGGGCCCAAAAAAAATTTTATTTTAAAAGAAAAAATTCCAAATTAAATTTTTTTTATTTTACCTTTCTAAATAGCAATTTTTTTATATATATCCTTTCAAATTTGACTGATTGGTTCATCATATGTATAGTTCATCATATGTATGTTATAGTGTATATGAGGGATTAATAAGTTTTTCTGGTTGCATTGTATTGGTGTTTTAATGATGAAGTTAATATGTTGTATTGCTTTTTGTTATTTGATACTGTTCTAGGCTTCTACGCTCCAAATAGCCAATTCTTGATAAAATGGTTCTTTCACAATGATTCATGATTATTTATTTTGTGTGTCAATTTTGGAAATTTTACGCCCACATCAGTGTTAGGGGGCCCCGATCCCGAGTTGTGTCTATAGTCAAGAATTTTCTAAATCGGGCCCTGTACATATATAATATATATATATATATATATATATATATATATATATATATATATATATAACCCTAAGACCCGACGTTGCCCCCCCCCCAAATCTCTGGAGTGGAGCCGCCATTGGTTGGCTCGCCTACTACGTTCCCGCATAATCAAATAACCAACAAAACTCCCGAAGTATATAGCCCAAATATTTCCAGTATAAATGCTTGGCGCATTTTGGGGAAAAAGAAAATTTTAAAATACCCTACTCAAAAACTAAATCCACAGGTTTAGGGCGCGAGCTGTTACGTAAGTGAAAGAAGAAGAAAAATCCGAATCTGATGCTTCATTCAAATCCAAGGCTAGTAATTACATAGTCCTAGTTTATAGACATGTTTCGGACCATCAGAATAAGTCTCACCCCGGAAAGACGCGTTCTCACAAGAAGAGGCAGTTAAGGTGAATGACTCGGTGCGGCTAACTGTTCATGAACATCCTGAGAAATCGCACACGATATAACTTCACAGTGTTTCGAGTCACGCGTCATCGCGTTCTCATTACCTCTTATCTCGAGTTACGGCCCAAAGGCCGGCTACATCTGTCAGGGTCGGAGTGTGGCAATAAAGTGTATGTCATCAGGTGCGTATGCCGGGATGATGAAGAGTTAGAATAAATGCGAACAGAAAATCAATTACGAGATGCAAATGAGGCAAAGCTGTGCTTATAATTTTTATTTGGGGGGAACTGGAAATATATTTTCCGCACATTTGGATTAGAACCAGAAATTTTAAAACAACCGTTTATTTTCTTACGTGTTTTATAATACATTATATTTCAGTACAGTTAGTCTATTTTTTATTTAGACAGAATTGGAATCGTTTTAAAAATTATGAATGAACAGTTGTTCTGTCTTTTGTTTAAGAGATTTTAATTTGAAGATTTTAAAAGTAATTATAAACTGCAATAAAATTAAACTGACATTTAAATTACTTTTAAGTAGCTTCTTTTTTTTCATTCGTCCCTAATTGGCAGGGTGCGAACAGCCTCTGTATGTTTCTTTCAGTTGAGTTGTTTTGCAAAAGAAAATATGAAACTAAAAGCGACCATGGTGGTCGCGCAGCGGCTAGTAACAAAGAATTATACGTGTTGTTATATTCTACCACTTGTATTTCAAACGCCTAACTTAAAATAAAATTAAATTATGTGGTATTTAAACGATGAAACAATTATATTGCATGTTTTTAAAAGCAATTTTTTTATGGTTAACATTTTCATGCTAAATTATTTTTCTTTCATATCTACAAAGATGATTTTTTTTTAAAACTCCACAGGCAAGCAGTGATTATTAAAAGTTATATGAATACTGTGCACTGTGACAGACACTCATGCGTATACACACCCCCTTACGACAATTAATTTCGACTTCATTTACACCTTCTGCCGTCAAAGATGGAATAACCGCTCACTGGGCCTGATTGGAGGAACCCATGTCAAGACCGTACATAATCACCTTACTTGATATATATATATATATATATATATATATATATAAGAATAAGATGAAAGAGAAAACCAGTAATAGCTCTAAAGCTACTTGCAGCGAGGAACAAACAAGTAAATAAAAGTATGAATAAGGTTTTTGACAGCATTTATATATATATATATATATATATATATATATATATATATATATATATATATATATATATATATATATATATATATATATATATATATATATATACATATATATATATATATATATATATATATATATATATATATATATATATATATATATATATATATATATATATATACAGGGCTTTTTTATAGGGGTACGCGGGGATACGGCGTATCGCCACTTTTTTTTAAGTATTATTTTGGCTTAACTTAACCGAATTTTTAAGAAACTTACGAATCAATTGTTAATATAAAACAAAAAGTATTTCTTTTGAATTGCGAATTTTTTGTTCCCCTGTGACGTGACGTGTGAAAACACGGTACTAAAAATACGCACCTTTAGTTGAGAAAGCACCGTACACCCACCTATTTGTTTAGAAAAAAAGCACAATATATATACACACACTGTCACAAAAAAATATATGCATCCAGAAGGAAACGAGCTACTATCACGAAACTTAACATGTATGTAGTGTATGAGGAGATAAGCAGATGATTACAAATTCAGACGAACAGACCGTTTAATTAAGAAGATATGGCATGAAAAGGGTTACAAATCAGTAAGTAATAAATCCACCTCTACTTTCTGCAGCTATACAAGCCGAAACACGGCGTGGCATCGAATTAATGAAGTCACCTATGACATTCTGCAGAAGATCATGCCATAATTTTTGCAACTGGACAGTTAATTCACAAGTACTCCGGGACGGCTGCAGTTGCTTTCCAAGCACGTCCCAGACGTGCTCTATTGGCGAGAGGTCTGGTGACCTGGCAGGCCATGGGAGTACGTCATATCCTTGAAGACATTGTTGGGAGAGTCGCGCAGTGTGTGGACGAGCGTTGTCTTGCTGATAAATGGCACCTGGGCGACTTGATAGCATAGGCAGTACAACTGGCATTAAAATCTCGTCCACGTAACTGCATGCCGTCAAAGTGCGTTGAAGGACGACTAGAGGTGATCGTGTATCCCAACAAATCGCTCCCCACACTGTCACACCTTGTGTAATCGCCGTGTGCCTCTCGACAACAAATGCCGGATCGGACCGGTGGCCTGGCCGCCTCCACACGTGTATGCGCTGGTCATCAGCATTGAGGCTGAATCGGGATTGATCGCGTGGGATTAATAAGATCACACGCCTCCAGTCGGTCTTACTCCAGCTTGCCCGAGGTCGGCAAAAATCCAATCGACACTGCCTATGATGTGGGGTCAGTGGTAGGCATCTTAATGGACGTCGGCTCCTTATACCTGTGTCGGCCAGTCGTTTCCGAATGGTTTCCCTTTATACCACCGGATGTCTGGAAGTTTTGGTAAATGCGTCGAACCTATTCTAGCGACGCTGTTGGTGCGGACGTGGCCGCTCTTATGATTGCGCTATCCTATCGCGCATTTGTGTTCCTGGGACGCCCTGACCCTCCACGACGGTAGACTATCCCTTCCGTGATCCATTGTTGGAAACACCAAGCAACTACCATATCGCTCCGACCAAGGTGGCGGCCGATACGCCTGTTCGACCAACCTGCTTCTCTGAGGCCTACTATACGCCCCTCTCAAAGTCCGACAATTGTTCGTACTGTCACCGTTTACGTCTGAGACGCATCTCTAGTCACAATACCGTTCATCCAAGTCGACAGATTTGTTTGAATAACCCTATCGCACGAGCAATCATGCTTTTAAACTCTGCCAGCTGCGCATCTCATATGCGCATAGCGCGTTTACCCTTGTCTCATTGGCGTCGAAATTTTAATCATTTGCATATCTCTTACCAGACTACATTCCAAGTTTCGTGACAGTAGCTCGATTTCTTCTGGGTGCATATATTTTGTTGTGACAGAGTATATATATATATATATATATATATATATATATATATATATTAAACACAATTATATATATAGTGCAGTCCAATACACTTCAACATTGCAATTAATGAACATTAATAATTTTAAATATAGAGGATGTAACCTCCAAAACACTAACCTTATTTTTATTTAATTACGTAGGACAAACTAGCGAATGATCTAAACCTACGTACGTCAAGAGTATTTGTCAAGGGTGTATTCTGACACTGGCTGTATTTCAGGGGCGGCTCCAGTTCAGAGTTTTTTTTTTTTTTTTTTTTTTTTTTTGGGGGGGGGGGCAACGTCAGCTCATATATATATATATATATATATATATATATATATATATATAAAAGAAATAAACATCGTCTCATTTTAAATTTAAGCTAGGTCTACGATTATATAATTTTAGGCTATGAAAAAAAAATATGCCGGGCTTTTTTGGGAGGGGCAATTGCCACTATTGCCCCCCCCCCCCTGGAGCCGCCAATGCTGTATTTTATTAGTTAAACATTTCAAAGGGGGGGAGAGAACTAAAATAGAGAATATTTTCAAATAAAATTAATTGCTCTTATTAATTGCAAAGATATTTTACATAATGTATAGAGGCAGACCTGCAGGTTACTCGATACATCAGATTTTATCCCAATTCGTGATTTACTGTTATTTAAACGGAAATGCAAATCGATGTTTTTATTATTCCTAGCAGGAAGTTCACGAGAGTTCAAAGTCTATAAACCTGCAAAACCGCGTACATTAAGAGATACTCCTTGACCCATTTCTCCGCATGGTAAAGACATTTGTGACGTTATTGGTGATCATACGGCCTTTCAGATATTATAATGTAATTACTTTATACACCGATAACTTTTCAATCACTTTGTTAATATCAAATAAATATTAAGTAATGCTACTACAGTTATGTTTATTGCTTGATTCTGTCGTCAAAATATAAACAAATGGTAATTTAATAGCTAGGCTAACCATTGATGAAATCCATTTAAAGCTTGTTTCACTTCTGTGTAGTTAACAAAGCTAAGGGGACTCACTACCCTTAAATCTTTAAAACATTCGATTTTTTGAAAAAACATATGTTAAAGCATGATCATTTCTGAACAAAATAAAGCAAACTGCATGAAAATATTCCGCTTAGTTCCGGAGATATTGATATTCTAAATATTTAATTACTGATCAAGTTTATGGTAAGAAAAATTTTAAACTTATTTTTCTCAAAATGTAATTTTGCATCATTCCGCAACTGATATCTCAAAAACTATGCAACATATTTCCATGAAATTTTTATCACTGCATAATCATGCAATTTTATTGCGTCTGAACTAGAGTTATTGCAATCACTGCACAGTTTGTTATTTTTTCAGGGGTAAATGAATGCAAAAATTTAAGGAAATTTTAAATACATTTTGAGTAGTTTTAAAAAATTGAAAAAAATATTTCAATGTTGACTGTTTTATGTTAAACTATATTTTGAATTATTTATTTTAAATATAAAACAGGAATTATATATTAAAGTGTAAAATTAATTTCATAGTTCTGCGCGCAAGCCAGTATACAATAAAAATACTTAAAAAACAAGGTATATCTAAAGCATTTTTTTAAAAAAATATTTAAAATTATTTTGAGAGTTCATTATAATAAATATATCAATTTATGATATACATAAAATTTGGAAAAATTGGGAGTAAATTGAAATAGTTACAAAGAGTCAAAAAGTATGAAAATATGCCTTATTTCCTCGATTTAAGGGTCGTGAGTCCCCTTAACAACTAAACGCGTATTCAACTAAACACGTACTGGCGATCTGGCAACCTGCTGACCGGGCTGTCACAAATCTTGTTGAATAGACATTATTTCTCCCCACCGTCTGTTTTCAAATAAAGTCATTCCAACCATACACTGAAAGATTGCACTCGTGTAGAAAGCCTCAATGAAGACATAAATAATAAGTCACACTCTCTTGAAACTATATTTATTAAATCTGAATTTTAAAGAGCCTTTTTAAAATTGTATAACCAATTATGTAAAATAGATAGTCATGTCCCGTAATATGTTCAATACAATGGTTTATTCAAAGCGAAAATTTAACCAAACCTACCAAAAAGTAAAAAAAATTTTAAGATTTTTATATGTTTGCCGTAATTTTTTTATTTTCAAATTGAGCAGAATCTTCTCATCCATAAATTTGATATTTCGACTACGTGTAAAAGTTTCTCGTGCAGTTCGGTGCAGGGCCCGATTTAGAAAATTCTTGACTATAGGCACAACTCGGGATGGGGACCCCCTAACACTGATGTGAGCGTAAAATTTCCGAAATTGACACACACAAAAAAAAAATAATAATTTGAAATCAAATTTGAAAGTACCATTTTACCAAGAATTGGCTATTTGAAGCGTAGAAGCCTAGAACATTAACAAATACCAAAAAGCAATACAACATATTAACTTCAGCATTAAATGTTGTATTGCTTTTTGGTAAAACCCCAATATAATGCAACCAGATAAACTCATTAAAACCCCAATATAATGCAACCAAAAAAACTCATTAATCTTTTATATACACTTTAACATACATATGATGAACTATGCATATAACTATACATATGATGAACCAATCAATCAAATTTGAAAGGATATATAAAAAAAATTGCTATAAAAAAGGTAAAATAAAAAAATTGAATTGGAATTTTTTTCTTTTTCTTCTTCTTTTAAAATAAAAAAATTTTTGGGGCCCCCAACATTCATTGGGCCCTAGGCCGGGGCCTAATGGAAAATCAGGGCCTGGTTCGGAGTGCTTTGTACTGCTGCTCTCAGAGGTTTCAAGAAAATCGTACACAAACTCTATACTATACCTAACTGATCGGACTAGCTATGTTTTTTTCCGATTCCTAAGATCTCATAAAAGCTAAAATCCATCAAAATGCCAAATCCGAAGTTCTGATAGAAAAACAAAGTTGATAGTACTATGATGTGATGGACAATTAATATCATAAATGGTTAAAATGTAAGGATAATTAAAATACTACAGCTCACATAGTATAGTGGGTAACGCATCAAGCATATCACCGCACGAGCCCACCTCCAATTTCTAAAGCAAGTTCCTATGTTGCTCTCTATAAGTTGGTTCGCCTATAGGGTGTTCCCATAATAAAGAATTCAACACGTCGCAGTGAGCAATGGCGAACATTCTCGTGAGAAGAGCCTGCAGCATTGGAAAAAAAAACTGTAATGGAATGGTAGATAAGGACCGATGCTTGTATTAAACGGGTAATGTAATATGTTTTCCTTTATCCCGTTGAGAATAATTGAATCGGTTGAAAATAAAAAGACGTTGGGTAACAAGGTATACAGAATTAAAATGCGTCTTTATTATTGAATTAATATTTTTCTTTTTCGTGAGATTCTTCCTTTATCATAGAATTTGCATCTTCCGAACCAATAAAATCACAAATTTATGTATACGGAAAAGCTTTCTGTGTCGATGCTCTACTGAAGAGCTGGACCGATCAATTCTGGCGTCTGAGGTAAGTTTCAAAAACGGCGCCTTTACAAATATTTGGAGAGACTTTTAAGTTATGAATGTATCTCTATTAGAAAAAGTCTACTTAAGGGAACCGTGGGCCTTTATTTGAGCAAATATTTTCAAAGTAATATTGATTGTGTTATTGTAAAAAAATATATATATTTCTGTAGGTTAATAATACCAAAATAGTTTTTTTCAAGTAAAAAATCGTTTATGAAGCTTCTTCGAAGTAAGTAATAAAGGGTAAGTGCAGGCCCTAATTTTTCATTAGGCCCGGGCCTAGGGGCCCCCAAAAAATTTTAATTTTAAAAGGAAAAAAAAGAAAATTACCAATTAAAATTTTTTTTTAATTTTACCTTTCTTAATAGCATTTTTTTATACATCCTTTCAAATTTGATTGATAGGTTCATCATATGTATAGTTATATGTATAATTCATCATATGTATGTTATAGTGTATATAAGGGATTAAGTTTTTCTGGTAACATTGTATTGGTGTTTTAATGATGAAGTTAATATTTTGTATTGCTTTTTGTTATTTGATAATGTTCCAGGCTTCTACGCTTCAAATAGCCAATTCTTGGTAAAATGGTACTTTCACAATGATTCATGATTATTTCTTTTTGTGTGTTAATTTTGGAAATTTTACGCCCACATCAGTGTTAGGGGGGGGGGGGCCATCCCGAGTTGTGCCTATAGTCAAGAATTTTCTAAATCGGGCCCTGGGTAAGTGTAGTAATAAACTTTAAATCTGTTTTTCTCAAAACAGATGTTTCAAGGTTTTTAGATTTTTAAATGCTCCGTGCGACTCAATTTTTTGTCCAAAATTCATGCAATTGATAAGGAAGAATCCTGATACTGTTTACAAAGAAACTGAGTATACATTTTACAATTCGACTACATGAAGGTAATTAAATTTGATTTAGAACTTATTAAAAGACAAAATTTTGATGAAAATCAGAATGGATTTCAGAAAAAAAAAATCTCAAATATTAACTATTCAAGGGGATTAAACAATTGATACCCGGATTTGTTTGTAATACAGTTTAAAGTGATTAAAATGCAAAACCGAGGAAATATCTCAAAAATTAAATCGCAAGGAGGATTTTAAAATTTTGTTTATAAATTTCAAATTTTCAAAAACTTAAAATTATAATAAGATTGGAAATTTCTTTTAAGGTATTCTATATATTTATAGTGAAATGTATATATGTACAAAATTTCGCATTTCTATAATGATAAAAAAAATATAGATAAATAAATAAATAAAAATAAAAAAATTATAACGTCCACCGTTCCCTTAATAGAATAGCGGACATTTTTGAAATACATGTATATATTTTTTAAAAAACATAAAGATTTAGAAAAATTACAGAACTTTAAAATAGTAGAAAAGTAAATAAATTTGAATATAATTTGTTATGTAATAAAAATAATTTCTAAATCATTCTTTAAGCCTTTATGGTAGCAAATTGTTTAATTGCGTCTCTATAATTTATTGTTTATCATACCGTCTTTTCTATAAAAATGATTGCTAGATAATTCAATTACTCTTAAGTTGTAGTTGTTCATAGATAATTCTTAAATATTTTCAGTTTAGAAAAACTGTGCTCGGCTGCGGCTACAGTTACAAGGCAGAGTTAGTACAATTCTTAGAGCTACAACAACGTTTGGAATATGCATTCAAAATTTAATTCCCATAATCTCAAATTCAGGAGCTTTAAAAAAAATCTAAATATTCGCTTATATTTGTATATTTTATGAATTTATTCATTTATTAGATTAAACTATTAATACTTTTTCGTTATTCGCTAAAAATTTTGTATTTTCACTCTGTCTCATTTTGGCACATGAGGCGGTCGCCTCGCCTCCTCACTTATCTCTTTAATGCACAAAATTTTGTTTCACTCACAAATGCAAAATTATTTATATCTACGAACTAAAGGATGCCATTAAAACTGTAAGCAATATTTTTTAAATTTTTTTAGTAATTACAGTTGCAGTGGTGAGGTAGTATACATATTATACCACCGTGCTATTAATGCATATACAGATTCAAATGAACATACACATATATTTTACAATGATTGATTGTTTTTCGTCTTTAACTTCTTTTTACAACACTGTAAAAATCTAAAATAATAAACGCAGTAATACAGTTTTGGAAGAATATATTATGCAATTTTTTAATTGCAGTAAAACCTCATTTATAAGTATTTCAAGGGACATCGAACAAGAAACATATAATTGAGAAAACATATTGCTAATATAACATTAAAATTTAATGAAAATAAAATGGAGGGAATGAAAATAAATAAATGTGAGAATTTTTTTTCAAAATGTCCTCTAAAAAATTATGTATAATTGCGAAAAAATAACGTAGAAGTATATGCAGAAATGAAATTTACCATTTTGCATACAAATATAGAAACCTACAAATGTAGAAAACGAATGAGGTTTTACAGTACATATTAATAAATTACTTATATTAATTTGCCTGTTTATCTACTTAAATATTAATGTTTTTCAAGTTTGCATATTTGAATATACACTCATGGACAAAAAAATTAGCGCACCAAGAAGGAGTCGTCAAAATGAAACGAAATTTTACATACGTAATGACTACTTTGATATAAGTAAATGATAAGAAAATCAAAGAAAAAGGATAATTTAGTTCAGAGAAAAGGGCAAAAGAACGGAGGAGTTAATACTCCGTTGGACCCCCTCTAGCGCGAATGCACGATGCGATACGATCGGGCATTGAGTCATACAAGTTCTGTATGATGTCTTGAGACATTTCGTTCCATATTTGCTGTAACCTTGCCTCTAGTTCGTTCAAACTCGTGGGATGCCCAACTCGTCGTCCCAAATGATCCCAGATATGCTCGATTGGAGACAAATCTGGGGATCGGGCAAGCCAAGGAAGGGTAGTAACAGTGCGGAGACAGTCTTGTGACACCCTTGCCGTATGAGGCCGAGCATTGTCTTGTTGAAAAATGGCTCCTGGGAGCCGTTGCATGAGTGGCAACACATGTGGTTGCAGGATTTCATGAACATACCGCTGGGCTGTCATGGTGCCACGGAACAATACTAGGGGTGACCGTGTATTGTAGGCAATAGCACCCCATACCATCACACCAGCTGTGGGAGCGATGTGTCGCTGTACAGCAAAGGCAGGATTGAAGCGTTCACCACGGGCTCTCCACACACGAACACGATTGTCATCACTGCCGAGATTGAATATGGATTCGTCGCTAAAGACGACCTTGTTCCATTCCGCTGCAGTCCAGTTTCCTCTTGCGCGGCAAAACTCCAAACGGAGGCGTCGATGGGTGGGCGTCAAGGGCAGCACACGTAATGGGCGCCGCGATACCAACTGTCCTTCAGCCAGGCGCCTTCGTGTGGTTCGAGAAGACACAGAGGCCCCTAGTGAAGGTGCTACCTGTGCCTGGATGGCGGCCGATGAAGCAGTTGGCTGTATGCGTGCATTTCTTACGATGTGGCGGTCTTCTCGACGACTGGTCTATCGAGGGCGTGCTGAGCCTGGTCTTCGTGTACATGACATCTCTCGGGTCCACTGGTTCCAACACCTCCTCACAACACAATCAGAGCGGCCTAATTGACGAGCTACTCGCCTAGCTGACCACCCAGCTTCCATCATCCCGACGATTCTCCCCCTCTCAAACTGCGACAACTGCTTATATTGTCTTCGAACACGGCGTAATGGCATGTCTATCTCAGCTCTTCCTTTGTAAATGATTCAGCACACTCAAACAAGCTTTGGTTACCTGTTTTATACTCCACAGAGTACGATGTTCAACGCCCTCTACCGGCTATACGTAATGCGCAATCACGCTGCATTTCTAATCATTTGCATATCTCCCCGACATGTACCTTCATTGCAAGTTTCGTTACAATCCCACAATTATTTCTTGGTGCGCTAATTTTTTTGTCCATGAGTGTACATAGCTAAATGCACGATAGTATGGTTTTATTAACACCTCATGTTTAATAACATAATATAATTATTATTGTAATTAAATTAATAAATCAAATGTGCGTACCTTTTATCAACTTATCTTGATATGATATCTATAAAAATATGCCTGTGTAACAATTAATTTATGTAAAATACACCGATTTATTCATGCGCGAGTACACGTGGCCGACAATACGACAGTTTCGAGAGATTTTTGAAAATCATCTGCAGAAATGGACAACTATCGCCAACTATACTTGAAAAATAGAAGTATTTGAACTTCAATAACAATTGGTAGCAAAAATAACCAACATGCAATGACCCAGGAAAAGCTTGAATATGTGGTATGTTTTTCACACCACTATGCTCTAAAGAGTTATGAGACCGTCTCTGACTCTACTGCTTTGACTCTTTCAGAGAGAGAAAACTTACTAGCATAGCATGGCATTAAAAGTCATTTACTCTGCATACAAATTAAATAGGGTAATCTGAAAGTCACGACAGAAGACTTGAAAATTTTGAGAAAGTAATATACATAGAAAAGGACAAAAAAAAAAATTCCATGACCCACAGTGTTACCAGAGATAATTGAAACGAATCACATCCTTAAAGCACATCTGCAGCTAAAGATTTAAGCATGCAAGTGAACACGTTATCCTGTAAGGAAATATTTACAAGGCAAATATACAAATGTCTTCGAGCAAAACAACCCAGTTTTAATTTTTCATTAGGTTTCTGTGATGTCACCAGCATAAATAATTAAGATGGAATCCTCTCCCTATGAGGATGTTTTAAGTGCAAGAATCGTGCACGCATGAATCATAATCTATTTCGAGAGTATTTTCAACCTGTAAATTTTCCGAAAATAGTATGTATTCTTATTTGACGCAAATAAATTTCGAAGTTAGAAAGTACAGACTAATTCACTTAAAAGTGAAGCCCATAATACCATAAGTGAAGCCATAATAGTGCCACTCATAAGTTCTATAAAGAAAAAAAATTTCGGGTCGACATGAGAAGTTTCAGGATCACTCTCAACTGAAAAATAGTTGAAAAAATATAAAGAAACGATATACAGTGATTTCCGCTTATAAGATTCACGTTTGTTATTACTGTTTTTGATTCTTATAAGCGGTTGATTCTTATAGCCGAAATTTAGGTTTTTGGACAGGCACGCACACACACACACCTACACTCAAGAGCTAAAACATTATGACCACCTGTCAATAACGAGTTGGCCCACCTTTGGAGCGCAACACAGCTTCAACCCGCCTTGGCATGGATGCCACAAGTCCTTGGTAGTTGGCCGGAGACAGATTGTACCAGATGTTTAAGCAACGGTCACGCAAATCCGAGATATTGCGAATTGGTGGTCTTTGAACTCTGAACTGCCGTCCCATGACATCCCAATTGTGTTCTATCGAATTGAGATCCGGTGAGTTAGGCGGCCAGTACATTAACTGGAATTCAGCATCATGTTCCTGGAACCACTCCAACACAATTTTAGCCTTGTAACACGGGGCGTTGTCCTGTTGGAACATTCCATTTCCAGCTGGAAAAACAGAGGCCATGTAAGGGTGCAACTGGTCCGCAATGATGTTCAGATACCCTGTAGCATTCATGGTCTGCTCTACCACAACCACGGGTCCCAGACACGCTCAAGAGAATGTCCCCCAAAGCATAATACCGCCACCACCGGCCTGTGTATGACCTACTGTACATTGAGGGAGCAACAGTTCGCCTGGAAGACGGCGTATCCTGACACGACCATCGGCGTGATGAATGACAAACCGTGATTCATCTGACCAGGCAACTCTCTCCCACTGATCCATGGACCAGTCGCGATGTTCCCGGGCCCAGCGCAGGCGCAGTTGGCGATGACGCTTGGTCAGCAAAGGCACACGAGTGGGACGTTTGCTGCGTAGCCCCATATCCAACAGTGTCCGCTGAACAGTGTGCTGCGATACTATTCTACTTGGCCCTGCATTGTATTGGGTTGTCAGCTGAGCCACTGTCTGGTTCCGGTTTTGCTTCACCATGCGAGACAGTCTCCGACGACCTTTTTCTTTGATAGCGTGTGGACGTCCAACACCATGTCGTCTACTGCTGGTTTCACCGTCATTCATCCACTTTGCATAAGTGTGTGTGTGTGTGGCTTATTCCACCCGCTCTAGCCGTAGGCTAGACCAGGTCCATAAGGCCAAAAGTTACTATGAAATCGCTAACAAGCAAAGGGTCTCTATAAATATCCTCCTTGGCAAGCTCCAGGCAGTTTAGAATATGGCCAGGAGAGGCTTCAGCAGTATTGCACTTAGAGCAAAAAGGGAAAGATTTTTGCCCCTGATTGTAAACAAGACTCTTTAGGTGTCCACTAGCAAATCTGCTAATGGTGGTCTGCATCCTTCTGTTGCCCTTGACACTAAGGGCACCGCCAGGAGATTTTCGGTCGTACCAGTGGTGTGTCGGAGGGGTCTTCCATAAGTGCTGATTAATAAGTTTTCTTCTTGAGTAAATTTCGAGGTAAGTTAAAGTATCTCGCGAAGAAATAGGAAGTAAGGCTCCATCCCTAGCAAGAGTATCAGCAGTCTCGTTTCCAAAAAGTCCTATATGAGACGGAACCCATTGTAAATATACCTCTCGTTGTTTAGAAAGGTCTTCGAGGAACTCCAGAATCGACAGTGAGGTTTTATCCCCGACACTTGTCCAGCTGCTCAAGTGCTGAATGGCACTGCGGCTGTCAGTTAGGATCCAAATATCACGGTGAGAGGTTTCATTTTTAATAGTTTTCAATCCCTCTTCAATGGCAATAAGTTCAGATCTGAAAACTGAGTAGTGATCTGGATTCCTAATCTTATAATGATTTGAGTTAGTAGGGGTCTTGATATAAATACCACTACCGCAGGTATTGTGTTCATCTTTACTGCCATCGGTATAAATCTGAGTAGCAGTATGAGGGATTTGATTTATGATTTCAAGAGCAAGCTGATGCAAGTATTCTGGTAAGTCATATTTTTTGTTTGTGAGGGACGAGAGTTTTGTTTGGAAATGAACTCTAGGCAGCCCCTCCATGGGGTTGACTTTTGGCCTCAAGGAGTGCCTTTCAACATTTTGGTCCAATAAGCCCATTAACTCCATCTGTGAAAAAGGACTATTTCTCCTTAGTCTTTGATTGTTTGACCAACTTCTGACGAATGAAGATGTTCGATTACGATCATAAAAACTGTAAAGTTTGTTGAAATATTTTACAAGCCCTGCGCTTCTTCTTAAACTCAGAGGCTGAAGATCACTCTCATAAAGAACCAGTTCAGCAGGACAACTATTTCGCATGCCAGTGATAATTCGAGCAGCACTCAATTGAACTCTCTTTAATTTTAAAAGGTTAGAGGATGACGCACAGAAGTAAACCTGATACCCGTATTCTAATACGGGCCTAATTAGAGATATATAGGTTGTCCTCAGGGTATTGGCATCCGCACCCCAATCTCTCCCAGAGACATATTTCAGGATGTTAAGTCTCCTCCTGCTCTTTTCCACTAGATTCTCTATATGTTTATTGCTCAAGATCTCTGGATCTAAGCTGTAACCTAGGTAACTGGGGTGTTTTTCACAGAGTAGAGAGCCGCCATCTATTGTGATGTTAGGCTGATAGTTGTACAAATGTCTATTTGTGGTGAAGAAGCTAACTATAGACTTTGAGGTGTTAAAGTTTAATTTATGTGTATTTGCAAACTTCAGCGCGTCAGTGAGGGTAAGGTTAATCATATGTTCAACATGGCAAATATCAGAATTGGAGTTCCAGAGAACAATGTCATCCGCAAAAAGGCCGACCTCGCACCTTTTAGTTATAACTTTTTCAATGCCAACCAAAAACAACGAGCAGAGGAGAGGACTCAATACAGATCCCTGCGGCACTCCCTGTCTGAGTTTAAAAGTTTTAGATAACGAGTTATTAAATTTCACTCTAATCAGCCTATCCTTCATAAAATCACAGATCCAAGAAAGGGCCATGTCTTTAACACCAAATGTGTTAAAGAGTTTGATAATTAATTTATTTCTCCAAACCCTATCGAAGGCCTTTGTCAAGTCTAAAAACACGGCAACTGTATGGTTTGTTGGATTAAGATTCTGAGAATCCCGTATCTTTTGTCCGAAGAATAAAATGTGATCCATAGTGGAATGTCCTTTTCTAAAGCCATATTGCTCCGTTGGGAGCAGGTTATTATATTCAAGGTGGTAAGTTAATCTTTCTAATGTCATTTTTTCCATAAGTTTACAGGAAAAGTTTGTAAGAGCGATGGGTCTATAGCTCTCAGGAGAGCTGGCCTTCTTCTTTGGTTTTCTAATAGGAATGACCAAGGCTCTTTTCCAGTCTTGAGGAAGTCTACCTAGTCTCCAAGACAAATTCAAGATCTCCAACAATTGCAACTTTCCCCAAACTCCAAGTCTTGAAATCATTTGGCCGTGAATATTATCAGGTCCAGGAGATTTATTTAAATCGAGAGCATTCAAAGCAAGTTCCATCTCCCGTAATAAAAAACCAGCACTAAATATAGGGTTACGCTGGGTTGAGCTACGACAGCCGTGGATATTCCTCCTAGCTCGTATTTTAATGTTTTTATCATCCTCAGTAAAATTTAGGTTGCTTATCCTTTGATAATAAGATCCCAATAAGTTTGCCGTAGCTTTGTCATCTGGGGGTATTTGCCCGTTCTCATCAAGAATGGTGTTGCATTCCTCTTGTTGCGGCTGCTCAGCGCTCAAAGATTTAATCAATCACCAAAGTCTGGAATTTGGGGTACTAGCATCAATGCTCCTGCAAAATTCGTTCCAATTCTTTCTTTTGAGTAACACAAAAGCTCTTTTAATTTCTGCATTTATTTTGTTTAGATTCGATCTAAGAGAGGGATCACTGGAGGCCTTTAGCTCTTGGAGTAATTTATCTCTTTTTTCCAAGAGGGGTTTTAAAACTGGAGATCTATGCAAAAAAAATTGTGTGAATCGCTTAAAATTACCCCTAGGTATAGTCTGACCGGCTGCCCTAAAAATTATATTTTTGAAAGCAGTCCATGTTGCATCGAGATCTTCAGTGGGAGGAACTGAAAGAATGTCTCGATCAGTAAGGTCTCTAAATCTCTCCCAGTCGGCCTTTTTAAAATTCCAGTAATTTTTTCGGTTTAGTACTATTTTTTGTTTTCTCCTTACTTCCACTAAAATAGGCAGGTGGTCACTACCAATGCTTGGTAGGACACTCCAACTACAATAAGGGAAAATATCCGGACTGACAAAGGAGACATCAAGTGCATCTTCAGTATTATAGCTATAAGAGGAATGGGTAGGTGAGCCATCATTTAAAATAATGTGGGCATTGTCATCCATCAGGTTTAGTAGCTCAACCCCTCTTTGATTGTTAGCTGCACTGCCCCAATGCATGTGTTTAGCATTTAAGTCGCCCAACATGATATTATTTTCATCAGAATAGACAGATTTTCGGGGAGGATTTTTTGGTTGGGAGGATGATATAAGTTATAGATGTTGAGACTTTTGCCCTTCCAGTTAATCGTTATGCCCTGCATTTCCAGATGCGAGTTTAGAACTGATGGGAGAGTAATACCATGATAATTGACATCTCTCACAAGGAGGGCCAAGCCACTTTGCATAAGTACTAACAACTGTAGGTCACGAACAACCCACGAGTCGTGCAGTTTCGGAAATACTTGTTCCGAGCCTTCGAGCCATTACAATCTGCTCTCTATCAAAGTTGCTTGGATCCGCAGCCTTTCCCATCACACACAGAAGTAAGTGAGAGAATGATTCTTCAGACTCTCCAGCAGCAGTTAAATACCACTTCCACCTGATCACGTGCCTCCCACGTCATCCAGGCGAATTCATTACAAAATGTAGGGGTGGTCATAATGTTTTGGCTCTTGAGTGTATATATACATATATTAGATAATTTACCATAAAATACTCTTTAATTTACGTTAATTATCTTTTGTTAAAATTATTTTTTATAATTTTAAAAATACAACTTAATTTCTAGACCTATAAGTAGATACACATTATAGTAAGAGAAGAAAAAAAATCCAATATTTGTTACAACATACCTGCTTAACAGTTTTAACGTTTCAACTACAGGAAGGGAGCAAGAAAAAGTTTTCTATGGTAGTTTGACGTAATGAAGTTTTCAGGAGTCTGTTTATATCTCTTTCAATACTAATAGTCTGAGACGAAGATTCACCTTCTAGCTTACGTTTCACGATTTTATAACGTGCTGAATCTACTAATGTCACGTTTGCCTAAGTGATAGTGGACACTTCGCCGAAGATTTATGTATTTCAGGGTCCAGGAAGCCGCAACCAGGATGTGGGAGGTGGGAAAAAAAAGAGTCCCTATTTTTGTTTGTCAGTGGAGAAAAGTGAAACCAGACCCGGGCGGGTAAAGATGCCCACGAGTCAAGCTAATAGGAGAGTGTCGTGCTAAAGCGTTTAAGGGGAAATTATTATGTTATGTCTAACAAAGAAAGGGATGAATTTTATGACTATATTCCATCCCATCTTATCAATCTTTCTTTAAAAAAAAAAGAAAGAACTTCATGCCTTTGAGGGTTTAAGTGGCTTTTTTTTTTTGAAAAATGAAAGGAAAGCGAAGAGTGTAAACCGATTCTTAAAACCGGTGCATTGATTCTTTAAAGCGAAAATTTTAACATGGAAATATTACATTTGTTTTTGTTTTCGCGATATTGATTCTTATAAACGGTTGATTCTTATAACCACTGATCACTATAAGCGGTGGTTACTGTACCTCAATTTATTGGGATTATCGCGAGATTCCACAGTTTAAAAAACGTCTGAATACGTTGGACATTCAATACGCAAAAATATATCGTAATCACGAAATAAGAACCTTTATCGATAGAGAATATTTAATTGCTCATTCATTCATATTATATACATATATATATATATATATATATATATATATATATATATATATATATATATATATATATATAAGTTCCTAAGCCGATTTTTTGGGCAGTCCGTAAGAAAAAACTACTGCATCAGTTTACTTCATTTTGTTCTTAAACGAAAGACTGTAATCTGTAGATTTGCCAAATTTGCTTTTTGTAACAGCAAATTCTATAAATTATCGATAATTTACAATTAAAATTTGCTTTCTGCACATGCTCAGTGACATGTTTAAATCTGGCTTTATATAGTCACTTAGCACGTGGCAGCATAAACACATTAATTTGTTTCTGCGCATGCTCAGTGACATGTTTAAATGTGGCTTTAGGTACTTACTAAGCACGAGGCCGCCTAAACAAGTTAATTTGCTTAATCCAAATTATCTCTCTAGCTCTCTCTCGGCCATTTTTATTTTTAATTATGTTTTGAGATATAGAATTAAACCTGACAGAAATTGTTTATTTTGCGCTGTTGAGTAACCATATTTCCTTTTGCTGGGTTCAATAGTAATTTTTTAAAGTCTATCTCTCTATTCTTAATATTATGATTTTCAACATGTCGAAATTATGTACTGAGTATAATTTGTGTATTAGTAGATTTATTTACTATCCAGTCGTTATGTTTTGACGGGTACCAACTAGTATATATATATATATATATATATATATATATATATATATATATATATATTATTTATCCCCCCCCCCTCCCAACCACCACCACCATCTTTTTTTAACCATTTTCTCAGGTTACCCTTGAGAAAAATCTGACGACGATAGTATTTATTAAGGCTAAGATTGTTAACATTTTGCGACACATTCCCAATTTAAATGAAGAAACACGGCATTAAAAAATAACTTATATTAATAGAAAAACATAAAAAATACATTGTGGTAGATGTTTGAGATATCCCTTTTTACTCCCTATACCATGTATTCCGAGCTTATTAAAAAGTTATTTCAATAAAGCTGCCTTACCATCTAAAGCCTAAGGCTCTTAACCTGCGATTCGTGCCCGACAAGGGGTCGAAAGGTGCCTTCAGAATGAAAATAACGATTGTTAATTTTTAAACTTTTTGCTCAGTAAAAAATGCTTTTATCCAAATGAGGCAGGCGATGGGAGTCATAAATTACGTGACTGTTTGAAAAACGGGGCCGCTGAAAAGGATTAGGAAAAACTCGACTACAGCAATTATATAAGGAACTAGTAGTATGATACTCCCCCGCCCCCCCCCCCCAAGAGATTTCTCGCCAAATCTGGCACCCTTTGTTTTGGTTGTAGTGTTGCCGGGTTTTTTTCTTTGGTGTAATGCTCCGTCAAAATATTAAATAACAGTTGCTATTTAATTTTTTGACGGAGGTTGCGTTTTTAAAGAGCGCGAATAGAATTTTAATATACCTAATAGACAGACTAAATTTTAGATGAAACATGCTTAAAGAACCGAATAAAGAATCACGAAGGTTTGAGACACTTTTGCTGCGTGATATGTAAAACAAAAAGAAAGCACAAGCGCACCAAAAACAAAGCTTTCAACAATTTAATTGTTGAACCCAAGACCTTTAATTGTTGAACCAAAAGCACAAGCGTCTCAAAAACAAAAATTGCAACAATTTAAAGACATTAAATAGTTGAACCAGGTGAGTCTGAGAGTTTAACAGATTCTTAGATCCTATAGATAGTTTTCTTATTAATACATTTCATCCAAACAACTTTCCATATTTTTTTTTAAATTTCAAAAATATTTATCTTGTATTTCAGATGTCAATAACAGCACAGACGCCGATTTCGATCATGATACCATGAAGACAATGCAGAAATTTGAAGAGACAGCTAGACGTCAGTGGGAAAACTCAAGTAGGAAGAAGCCCACTGTCTCACAAGACGAAACAGAGCGTCTAGAAACATCATCATCAGAATCGATGGAACTTTTCACCTGGTTCCCATGGTTCGAGAAAAACGGCCCAACTATTCACACAATCAAAGCAATAGCTACCCTGAAGAAAGAAAATGATTCTAAGTTACCAGCAATATTAGGAGGTAACGAATTATATAATCAGCTCGCTTTACTATTTAACCCTTTAAAAAACTACAATGAAAAAAAAATCACGTTAAGACACGACTCGCTTGGGGGTCATATTTCACTCACGATTAGCTTCGAAGGGTTAAACTAGGTGAATTTTTTATTCCTATAAGCATGCTCTATTTATGACTAATAATAAATTAACTAGGAGCGCACTTAGGTACGATCGATATTCAGGCTAATATATCATTGCCAACTCATGAATAAAGATAGCCAGAAAAAGGTTCGTGTGAGAGTAGAGTTTTAATACAATGTAGAACTTGTATGATCGGCAACGTGGTGCCCGTAAAAACAATTTTGAAGTGCCCGCCGTTCAAATATCTTAGATATTTGAAAGGCGGGCTAACAATACTTAAAATCAAATATCTTAGATATTTGAACAACAAACGCTTGCAGTTGCAATAAATAATTTTAGTACACAAAAATTAAAAATCGTAAAACCATAAAAATCGAAAACTCAGCAACCTGCTCTCTCAACAACGTCGCTCTTCCCTCGCTGTCAGTTAGCATCTTTTTCCTGCTCTGAAATTGAACTCTCCTTGCGCGTCGACATATGCTTGTGAATCTTTGTTTTCCAATATGAAATATTTAAAATCAAAGTACCGATCAAGCCTCACTAATACTCATTTGAACTAATGCCTGAGAACTGGGAATTCAACTTATGTTCCACATTACAGAGAGTTGACGGCAGATTTGCAATGTCAAATATCGCGTAAATTATCAATTTTAAGATTGTTTTGTTTAAATTAAAATTTGAATTTATGCAATAAAAACTTATGTCGCATCGTTTTCATGTTTAAATATTAACCCCCCCCCCTCCCTCCCTCCTCTTCATCCAGCGGTGCCCGCCGAACTCCCACATTTCTGAAATATGCCCTCCTAGTAAAAAAGGTTGCCGACCCCTGAGGTAGAATATAGCATAATTTTTTTTTTTTCGTTTGTTAGAGAATTTCTTAACTCAAAGATTGGCTGTATTATCCTTTAGGTAATCCCGCCAACAGCTATAGTACAAAACAGTCCTGGCTATGGAACACAGTATACCAACATCCTAAATAGCTGCAAACTTTTTCGATTTTACCAAAAATTACGGATTTTTTAAAAAATTAGGCGAGATTCTGAAAGACTGTGGTGTTATTATTATTATTATTTTATGTTTTATTTTAAAAAATCAAATCTTAACGTACTTTCCGAAAAGTTAAGTCACTGAATTGTTGCATCCTAAAATTTTGTGAAGGATTTCTCACATGAACGAAAATTATCATCCACGAGACGTTTGTCTTACCATCGTGAACAACGTCCGATTTTACACATAAATGTCCCAAGGACTGATTAGGCTTACTTTTAAAAGCCGTTGAAAATGGCAATTCTTATGCAGTCACGTACCTTAAATAAAAATTGTGTGGCATTTAGTTTTTAAAATTGACACCCTATACGAATTTTGGAAGAAAATTTTATTGCTTTTTAATTTTTCACGTACTTCTTTCATTTCGTTATTTAATACGATTGAATTATTTAGGGTAGCTTACAATGCTCTTTTGCATTTAGTATGTTTATTTGTTTTTTTCTCTTGTTAAAACAAAAAAGAGGGGGGGGGGAGAATTTGTACGATACTATTTCAGCTTTTGAAATGAAAACGGATTTAAATCTAAGCCTCTCCGCCAAAGCTTGAGAAACTTATATAGCTAAATACCCATGCTTCGCTACGGAATACATTAGTACCATTATTTGCGTAATTTGGTTAACTTAATTTAAATTAACTTTTTAGCAGTAAAGTGTTGTAAATCCTCAGCGGAGTGCCCTATATAATTTAATGACAGTTATAACTTTAAAAAAAAAATTTAATTTCTTCTTAGAACATTTTTTTTCAGGCTTATAAACATTGATTAACAAGTCAAGCTGAATGCAATACCAAAGTTGAATAATATTTTATTAACGTTATGAATTTCGTTAAGGTTTTGGTTACTGGGTAAATTTTTATCGAACTTCCTTGCATACATTTTTTGCTTGTCTCTCTGGCTGCTGTACCTCAAGGCTGTCATGAGAGCTGACTAGTGAACAGGCCCCGAATTGGCCATTGGGAGAAAGTCGTTCCTCTGATCCACGCCAGCCACCTTCGGAGACTGCTACTAAGCTTTATGTATAAACCGGGCTACATTTGAGACGGAAAGCGCCGGAACGGCGTTCCGGTACCTCTCTTTATCAAAAATTTTGAATAACCCCCCACACACACACACACACACACACACACCCCGGAAGGTTACCGTTCCGGCCAGTGGCGCACCCAGGGGGCCCTGCCCCTCCCCCCCCCCAAAGAAGTAGAAATATTGATTTTTCATTATAAATATTTTTATTCGTTCATCTCGCCCCCCCCCCCATGATTTATAAATATTTTTATCCATTCATCTCGGCCCCCTCCAAGAAAAAATCCTGGGTGCGCCACTGGTTCCGGCACCTCTATTTCTAGAAATCTAGCACTGTGTATAGACATGGCAAGGAACACTTTGACTGGGAACTGCGTCCCGCTGATGCACGTAATTCTCAGTCCGCAATTAAATCTGGTTTCTAATGTAATTTAGCCTTCCCGTCTCTGTCTTGGCATACATTTTCACCAGAAATTGATTGCGGTGACTGCGGTAGAGTAAGAGATAGTTTTCTTAGCCCTCTCTCTCAATAATGAGGTAAGGATAAAAGTTTGATGCGGATACACTTTTCTTAAAAGGTACTTTAGTACGTGGGTCACGCTGGAGGAGCTGATGGAGTAACCATCCTCACCACGGCAGTACATGAGCGGGTATTGGAGGGCGTCGAAAGCACAATGTGTCTAACTGATCCGAAACAGCTCTGTGTCCCTTCTGTGGAGCATAAATGTTCCGCCTTCCAAACCCCCTAACCCACAATCATCAAAGCCATTTCTCTCATTGTAAGGCGCGTTAAACCGGCCCCTCCGTGCGTCTGCAGGCTTCCTGTCCACGTGTATCAACGATTGGAAATCTTAGCACTCCGGAACACTCTCAATAGCAGCTTTAAAATATTTTGTGTAAGGATTGTGATTACACAATATTTTCTGGAGTTCGCCCACCAAAAATGGCTTTACTATAAAGTGACCACAGCAAACCTCCCTCTCGTCCTGACCAACGAAATAGGTTTGCAAAAATGACGGATTCTGTAGTCTATATGAAGGCAACAAACTTCCTATTGTGAGGTACACTTGCGTTTGAACTTTAATGTAGAGATGACCCACCTTTTCCTCCAAAAGATGTCATTTTTAAACACCCGTTGTACTTCTTGATGTTTGTCAAAAAGAAACCAGAATCAGGGTGTTCGTCGGTAAGGAAGCTGTTTAGATAACTCCTCGATGGCGGAAAGGTGGATCTTGCCGTTAGTGCAATACAAACTGGGACTTTCTCCTTCCACTTCTTGGCATGACACCGCTTATAGACTATACGCGGACCGATAGAAATAATTTTATCATTCTTGTAATTCATGTTGCAATTATACTTAAAGCCTGATAAGGACTTCACTTTCCATGGAAGTAATTTTATCTCTAATTTCTCGTCACAGCATTTTCTTTCATCTTCCCGATTTATTTCGGGATGTTT
The DNA here is from genome assembly GCA_907164885.2 of Dolomedes plantarius. Lineage (NCBI taxonomy): Eukaryota > Metazoa > Arthropoda > Arachnida > Araneae > Dolomedidae > Dolomedes > Dolomedes plantarius. The sequence continues at coordinate 95,913,556 of OU015497.1, read as the reverse complement.
TTGTGTACTTGTTAAACTGAAGCGCAATTGACTACAGGGTTGATTTTGTAAACCTTTTGTGTCGAATCTCTGCTTTACCGCAGGATTTTTCTGGTTGTATTTCTTTGTCGATGCTGTATAACCGTCAGGATTTTTTCTTTTGTATTTATTGTCAGTTTCAGGGGTGGGAAGGGGCAGCTCGTCTTGTGGCATGAGTATATCATAGTGTTCCTTCCCCAGGTCATCTGAGAACCTAGTCTCTTCCCTCGCCACGCTTCCAAAATTTCGCAATGTGCTATTACAATACACCTGACACTCTTAAGGGAATACTTCGGCCATGGTTCTGACCTCACAGGTGGTATCGTAAGTACCTACCTCGGACATATGAGCCAGGTACTCGGGCTTGGTTTTATACGGCTCCTCAGATGACTAGTGTACGGCTTGAATTGGTGCTAGTTGCTGGAGATGTGCTGTACGACACTGGCCCGCACCTGAGGGCCCAGCGAGTTAGTGCGGTACGGTAGATAGGACAGGGACGACAACAGACATGCGCTGTATCCCTGTTGCAACTTCAAATTTATGTTCTCCAGATGGCGCTGCAACGCACCCTCTCCCTATGTAAGTACTTTTGTTTTGGTAGAACGGAGTAAGCGATAAGCGAGACTAGGATGGGCTATGGATCTCCACTTTTCGAATCCCAGAATAAAAGATTATGAGATTTATCGTCCATTTTTGTGATGTCCGTAGCATAGAAAATAAACGTAATTTAGTGTAAGATTGTGCTGCTTCATTTACAACCCTGGATCGGACAGTAGAATTGCCACAATCCCCTGATAGGCACCACACAGTGAGATACCACTACAACCTCGACACAAATGTGTTTCACAGCTACGGTGAAAAAAATGAATATTACGAAAAGAACTAAAAGTAGTAGACGTTACTAAAAATTAAATAAAGTTTGAGATAAAAAAAATGACTAAGAAAGAATCCCTCGAAAAACAATTAGAGGTAAAAAAAAAGGGTTAAAATAATTATAAAAATACAGGCAAGTTGAATGATAAGGATAACATTGAGAAAATGAAGTTCTTAAAAGTATTGTGTTCTTGTATTTAAAGATAATATAGACAAAAAAGTCTCAAAAGAACTGATCTTTTAACTTGCAGCAGTTTTATCGAGTCTAGTCTCTAGTTCCGCTTGCACCAAGCTTAAACAACATTGTTCTTGTGGACTTGTTCCCTTTTAAATAAAAAAGTTACTGACAAAGTCTTTTTGTTTTTGTTTTTAGTTGTAACAGAGTACAGTATAAAATATCATAAAATAGTGTCAACACAATGTTTACAGCTACACTGAGGTCCGAACAACAGGAATATAAACTAATGCGACAATCTACGTTCGATAGGTTTGCAGATTTCTACATTTGTGTATGACTCATCGAAATCAGTCACACTACAAGTCTTTCTGGCAACGATTACGCCTTCCTTTTTTAAAAAAACTACAAAATTGTTTATTCATCACACAACTTGAATGAAATTTCAAACTAAAAACTTCTTTGGATTATCTGGGGTAATGATTTGTAAGATGTCCTCGGTTAATACCAAATCACGGACAAACGGCAGAACGTAATACATTTGAACACGTTTGAAAAAAAAAAAAATTCGAATTTTCAAAAAATTCTAGCTCCGTCCTTTTGGGCCGATTTTGATGAAACTCGGAACTTGTACTCTTCTAGAACCTTTGAATCTTTTTGCCACTTTAAACTTTCATTTAATAGGGATCCGGTTGAGATCCGACATTTAATACGCGTTATAGTTTTTTTTTTTTTTTTTTTTTTTTTTTTAAAAGAGCTTTCTCGATGAGCACCTTCAGCCCAAGAGGAACCACAATGTAAAATTTCAGCTTCCTTGGCTTTACGGTTTCAGAGATACAGTGATCAATCAGTCAGTCAATCAGCGAGTGGCATTTGGTTTTTATATACATAGATAACCCCCCCCCCCCCCTTAGATGAAGATTTTTTTTTTTTTTTTAAGTTTTCTTAATGAACACCTAGGGCCTACGAGGAACCACCATGCAAAATTTCAGCTTCCTAGGCCTTATGTTACTAGAGATACAGTGATCACTCAGTGATCGAGTTGTGTTTGGCTTTTATATATTATAAAGTAAAATAAATGGGGAAACTATTGTATTGTGGTCATAATTATTTTTAAATAAGGGGGAAGATTTTTCCCTTTTTTAGATTTCGTTCAATTTTTTTTTCTCTGTCGGAAGCTAAGAAAGCTCGTACTAATCACGCGAACTAATGAAACATTTTTTTCCCCTACATAGCTTGTTAAAACATAAAAAGGGAAAGCAATAAATGATTCACGAAAAAAATGTTGATCTCCTGAATAAAATCCCAAGATAACACTAAAATGGTACTCCGTACGAGGGGAAATTGCAAAATGCTCACTAACTATACTATTATTACAACAAAATCCGTTACGATAAATAACATGTTTAGCTTTCCACCTAAGGAACTTGTTTAAACATGAAATAAGAGGTATAAAGAACTGAAAAGACAATAAAAAAAATTCTTAAAGGTCGCTTAAAGCAGCCCCCCCTCCCACCCCCCAAAAAATTAGTGTCGTATTTACTCGAATGTAACACGTGCTCTTTGCGTCCAGATAGACTGGGGTAAAAATTAGAGGGTACATCAGAATACAGTTGAAGGGAGTAACTTTCTTCCCCTATTCATCTCTATGTATCTGAAATATGTAACTCGGTTTAATTCAAACTACACTTTCCATTTTCACAAACGATATTAGAGAGTTTACACGATTTTAGAACTTGGAAGTCAGGGAGTGTGTTACAATCGGAAAAGCGTGAGATTCCAGTTAATACGGGAATTGATGACGATAAATGTGGACATTATAAAACAAAAATGAAAAAAAAAAAATGTAAATCAGAGTTAAAAATAACAATAAAGTATCCTTTTAAGGCACCCGCAAATTTAACCTAGGAAATATCAAGTAAGAACTTTGATTACAATTGTTACCAATTACTGACTCCTTTTTTCTTTAACGCCGTAAATATTCTAATTTCTTCTTTCTTTTCAGTTGGATCTTGGCATGAAATTACTCTTTTTGGAACAAAAAAAGATATAAATTCTATTGAGGAGCCGGACGCCAGTGCTTTATGCAGAAATTCTGCTGTCAGTGTTTTAAATGTATTCAAAAGGTTTATAATTATTACTTCATGTTTTGTAAGTTTATTAACAATATAGAAAATACGTAATTGGATATAAAAAATATTATTCTCATTCAAAACACTTGATGCCCATGTAAAGTGCATAAAATACTATTTATGTGTTCTAAAACAATTTTTTTTTCAGTCAAATATTTTACTATTTTAAATTCAAATTCCAGACTCTTCACAGAATATAGAATGGTCCTGATTTCTAAGGATTTTTATAAGTGTATCCTCACAGTTATCGCCAGGTCGTCAATTCTGTTCCATGTGAAAATTAACTTCAACCATAAATAAGTCTACTGCAATGTAATTTTATTATTTTCCTGACCCCATGGTTTTTTGATAGAAATAAGTATTGCACTTTAGGAAATTTATCAATAATTTCTACCCAAAGCTTAGTAAATGATTAAACTATAAGTCTTTTTTGTGAGTTTTTAAGCCAGATTTACTCAATAAGTATTAACATGCTTTTCAGCAGATTGTGATAAAATTTGTATATACATAATCATAATTCATTGTCACATATAGTATAATATATATCAGTATTCAGGGATTTAATATAGACCAATCTTAATAAACTTTAAAGCAGACTATGATAATTCTACATCCTGAAAATTGTCATTTAAATTATTAAACATTAACAATTCAGTTCTCTAAAAAGTACATATTTACTTACGATAGCAGGACTTTTAAGAATACATTCTAATTAAAGTTGTTGTTTTTTTGTTTTGGGGAGGAAACACCAGTTTTATGCTCTTCTCTGTTTTAACAAACCATATTTATAAACTTACTTTTATTAAATAGCCAGAAAAGGGAGAGGTCATTTAATCAACCCTTTTTTTGATTAGTATCAAATGACAAACATATCTTATGCAGTTGTTGAGAGGTTTCAGTTTCTCCTGCTTTACTTCTGTCCCCATCTTTTCAGTTCATAATAAATGCTGAAAGCTTAAGATAAAATAGAAAAACTTTCATTGCATTTAAATACGTGGTACTGGCCTCTAAATCAGTCTATTAATTTATTCTGTTGAATTGTTATATTTTGCAGTGTCCACTGTGCATGTACAAGCTTCAAAGATCTGGATTTTATAGTGATACAGTACATAGTTTCATAGTGCTAATTCAGAATGCATCTTTCATTTAGTTCTCATTACAAGCTCATCCTACTAACACTAGTCAAACAAAATGCACAAGTAACTTTGTGTAGAAATTAAATACTCAGTGGAAACAGAATTATTAAAAATACTGCATTATTTAACTAAAGTCTCTTAGTGCTTTATTTTTGCAAAGTATTAATTAAAAACTTATTCTAAACACTTTCTCAAAGACTTTGATTTATTTTAAAGCAAAATGTTTTTAGCGATAAAAAAAATGAACCACAGTAAGTAACTTAACATAACTGAATTCTAAAAAAGTATTTAAAAGTGGTATCATAGCCTGCAAATTGATTTAAATAATTATTAGAATCAGTATTACTTACTTTGATGAAAAATTTATCAGTAAATAAAATTCATTATTTACCTCTTGTTTTCTTTTAGCCTAGAAACAAATTACCCTGAAATTTGTTTCTTGGCTAATCCTAGTTGAAATATAGCTCTCTTATTAATATTGAAATTCCTCTTTTGTGTTACATATCTTAAACTAGTTATCTTTCAAAAAAGTAAATATGTTTTTAAACTGTTTACAAACATGTATAAAAAACTTGTCATGCTACCATATTTAAATAAGTGGTTAACTTATGAAATTATTCTTCTGTAACTATTCACAAAAATTTCTAAAAATTGTATACCATTTTTATATAACAACTAATACATTTGTATAGTGTGGATTCTACCTCAGAGCTGTCAATTTAAACTATCACTGATTATATCGATACCTAAACTCCAAAACCTCTAAACTACTATTTTTTGCTGTTTTCATTTTATGTGGGAATACGATAAACCCACAGCTACTGCCATCTATTGATTCATAAGAAAACTCAATAAATAGTGTTAAGTGCATTCTAAAGGCATTTTAATGAACCTCTTATATACAACTGTGACTTCTGTGATTTATGTGTTAAAATGTTTTTGACCCTCCTGTGAAATTTGTAATATTTCAGTTGAAAGGTTTAGAAGTTTAGGTATCAATATGTAGTATCAACTACTAAAGTTCAGCATTTAAAAAGAAGTATTAAAAGCTAAACATAAACAAGACAAGTAAGAACAAAGTAACTTGTTCCTCCTCTTCTATAGAAGTATAAAATAATTTGTGCTTAAAATAAACTAACAACTCCTGTTAATGCTTCCTTTTAATTTTTTAAGAATTACTCTGAAATGAGATGAACAGTTGAATGTAGATAGGTTGTTATACATATATATCACTTTCTTCAAAAATATCACTCTTCATTTTGCAATGCATATATGTATTTTTCATACATTACAAATATAAAATGTACAATAACAAGTATGCACATAAACATATGTTGGTTTATTTACAGGTATATTACAATGAAACAACTCAATGTATTTTTAATACATTTCATTTTCTGAGTAAAAACTATGTAAAATTTTTGTCAAAATGCTTTTTTTTTGTTGTTGTTTGTTTATTTGTTTGTTTGTTTAATTTCCAGTATTTTCAACTTAAGGTAATTTGAATTTCATCATATCAACAACACAACTGTTTACTGATTCAAAAAATTAGGCATATAGTTTTTTTGCAGATATACACATCATATTAAATTTTTTTAACGTAGGATTATGTTCCTCCATAACGGTCCGTGGTAAAGCAAAATTTCAGACGTCCACCGTTGTAAGTTATAATTTTGGCAATGCACCAAACCCAGTCTGTATCACTTGGGCAAACAGTAAACAGTTAAACAGAAAAGTATCAAAATGTGGAGAGAGAAAAAGAGGTAAGCAATGATAAGTAATCCTACGTTAATAACCCGCAATAGTTTCATTAGAAGAGACTACCTGAACATTTTTTGGGGAGGGGCAAAATTACAAGGCAGAGCAAAATTACAAGGCATTAACATACAGTTCATGAGCTCATGAACATGGAGATCTATGACAAGATTGGAGGGGTCTATTTTGCTACTCTAGAAATTTTACAACCTTAAAATTTGCATTCAAAAAATTATTCTTCAGAAATAAATACTAGATTTTAAAAAAAGGTATAGCACAATAAATTAATAAGAAAATTAATATGCAGACACAGTCAGAATCACTTGACAGTATACCATGATGTTAAGCGATAAAACTACCATGCATTTTAGTAGCCGATATTGTACTGAACTTAATTCTAGTTGTTGGATCAACAGGTTTGAAGTACCATGGTCAATTTTTAACATGCAGGCTAAACTGACTGTAAACCACAGCTAAAAGACAATTTTGAACAGCTACAAATACATATTCTTACTACAGAATCCCTATCACAGTTTCTGATTTCAAAGCCTTAGCACTCTAGGTTCATTGTTTCGGCATCCAGCATTCTAGACCAGTGGTGCACAAACTTCTTTTGACTGTGACCCACATTCTTTAAATAATGAATCCCTAAACCTAATGAAAAATTTTTGGCAGTACCCTTTTTTTTAAAAAAACTAGGAAAATGCTAACAGAAAATAAAATAGACACAAGGAGTAATTGAATGTTGACAAACTATTTTACTCACTTTTTCTAACTATTGTTAGACCGTTTTACACCTTATTTAACAATATATATATATATATATATATATATATATATATATATATATTTTAACATATAAAACATATCTATAGAAAAAATATAAAAATGTGTTATTATAGGTAATTTAAAATACATTTCCCCATACAACTTCCCATGGGGTCTAAGGGATGGGATGACCCTGGTTCTAGGATCGCAAGCTCTCCCCCTTCTACGGATTCTCAGAAAGAAGAATCTGGACATTACAGCCACAGTGAACGATGCAACAATCACCCAGCTTCCGTGTCTCACTCGTTCACTTTAAGAGAGTAGCTGGTAATAAAAGCAAAAGTGAGGAAAGCAGGGTGAAAATGGCAAAAATCAACGAATAAGATTTAATTTTTCAGTTCAGCCTTTCTCCTCCTCTTCCATCAGCATCAAGTCTGATCTCCAAGGTAAATGTTGTACATTACACTTAATAAAACAAAGTTATTGCAGTACATTCTATTGTATTGCGGTTTTATACAATGTTTGTCATTTATAAGCACATTTTTCTTATTTAAAAACATGTAACAAAAAATTGCAGTGTTTTGGGGGTGCTCGGAATGAATTATTGGTATTTCCATTCATTTCAATGGGAAAAATTGATTCGAGATAAAGAGTATTTAGAGTTACGAGCTCCGTCATGGAACGAATTAAACTCGTAAGTCGAGGTATCACTGTATTTAAAATACATAAATAAATGCAGGGTCTTAAAAAAAAAATGGCATTATAACTATAGGAGAAACTGTGAATTCATTTTTCAGAAAATTGCACTCATGATAAAAATTTTTGCTTGATGAAAAATAAATTTTGGTGATATCAAAATGAGTACAAGTTTTGCAAAAAATGTGAAAATTATAAAACTCAACTTTGTAAAATCAAATATTTCTGCAACAAATAACTTCAAAGAAGCAATTTTGAAATGCAATTTTTTTTTAAATCCCTGTACATATAATAAGCATTTGATAGTGTGAGTAGGAAACATCTAATGGATGCAATGTATGAATTTAAAATTCCAAGTAAACTGATTAGACTTGTAATGTGCACAATATTGCACTGGAAAAGGCTATTTGAGATTCAAATATTGATACTCGTGGAAACATCCTTTACAAGTTCAGCTCTTGGCTTATGCTGATAATATCGATATAGTTGCTAGGAGCATACCAGCCTTGAGAGAAGCAGTTTCCTCTTTAGAGGTGGCTGCAAATCATATGGGATTGATAGTAAATGATTCTAAAACCAAATATATGCCTGTACAGAAAACACCATTTGGTGATACAACCAATCATTTGAAAATTGGCCCTCATGAGTTTGAAACTGTTCCTGGTTTTAACTACCTTGGGTCTTTTGTTCATGCAAAAAATGATATCATTTCTAAAGTTCAAAATCGTATCTCACTGGCCAACAAAACCTTCTTTGGACTTCTCTCTTTATTGAAGTCTCATTTTCTCTCCAGAAAAACAAATCTTTTTATCTATAAAACTATCATTAGTTCGGTCCTAATGATGGTTTGGAAATTTGGTCTTTAACAAAAAATGGAGAATACAGAATTGCAGTTTTCAAGAGAAAGGTCCTCAGAAGCATCTTTGGTAGTGTCAAAGAAAATGGCCTATGGCAGAGATGTTTTAATTCAGAAATCTATAGATTTTTTAAAGAGACTGATATTATTAAAAGTTTTAAAATTAAAAGAATAACTGGGCCTCTCATATTACAAGAATGGATAAAAAAATCCAGTAAAGATTTTTGTTGCAAGGCCCTTTACTAATCGGAAAAGAGGAAGGCCAAAACTAAGATGGCTCTGTTGAATCAGATTTTAGAGTGATTGGAGTGAGGAACTTGCAGACCAGGTCTAGAAATAGGCTGTCCTGGAGGAATCTTCAACAGAAGGCCCTGGCCCACAATGGGCTGTCGTGCCAAATATGATGATGAATGTACATATAATAAACATATATTTGATTTTTGGAAAATAAAACATTTATTTGAGAAAACTTGACAAAATAAATTTTCTTAATATGAAATCAAGTTTAATTCACAGAAATATGCTTATTATTACAAAACAAAACATAAAATTGGTTTTCCCAGTTATCAAAAATAGAAAATATTTAATGAAATGCTTGTGGATAAGAACTTGATGCAGCAAAGGGCAGTAAAATCAATGTCAATTTCAGGTGATAAAACACAAAGGAGGTGAGATAAATTTTTATCTGCAATAATACTTCCTTCCTTGTACTTAGTGCTTCCGCACACAAGTAATGCCAAACATGGAATAAGTAGGTGAAGTATTTCATCAATAGTGTAACAATACACTCTCCTTGATTGTTTTAGTACTGTGGGCCAGTTAAAAAGTCCTGCCGGGCAGCCAGTTTGCAATCTCTGTTCTATACCATAACAGAAAGAATTGAACCCTCTAGAAACTGCACTGTAAAATTTAGATCAACATATCTACCACCAGTGAAAACTTCTAAGATGAAATTGCCATGTCTTCACAATCAGAAGCCAAGCCAAGCCAAGCCATAAACTTGGGTATGACAGATGTTCAAAATGGTGCATACGCATAATATATTGAATTTACAGCCCTCAGTGAGGGTGTGGTTAAGACACACTTTGGGTGTTAGCGTCCTCTATTTTATCAAGCACAATATTCAATGATTCATATTCATACTCTTTAAACTACTAAATTACACAATTCCAAAAGTAATACAGCAATCTAGATCAAATACACTTTTTGATAACTCACTATCTGATACATAGAAGTCAAAAATATATATTTTATTACATTTGCTTAGTAATATTTGTGTTTTTACAATAAGGCTTGTTTTATCTGATGAACAATCATTTGTAACTAGAATAGAGAGAAAGAATATTAGCTGTATAAGTGGAAGTATTACAGAATCAGACACAATTTTATCTAAAAAATTCAGCTAATAAATTGTATTTAAAAAGAAAGATCTTCGCTTGCAAATTAATTTAAATATTTATGAATATCAATATTAGTTACTCTACCAAAAATTTATTTTAAGAATGCAAAATTTGTGTTATATACTTCCTCTTTTCTGCATGTACAAAATGAAGCAAAGCCGAAATACTACCTTCAAATTTGTTTAATATGTAAATCTCTCTTTAGCCTTATATATATATATATATATCAGACAAATTTACAATTTAAAAAAAAAGGTAGTTTTTAATTGCTTAGATATATACATTAAAAAAATGTGATGCTATAGTTCTCCTTTAACTCATACTGTCTTCAAATTTTTACTGATCTAAAAAGTTAAAATATATATATATATGTGTTATGACTTAAATTCATCTTAATTGGGAACAAGTAGAAAAAACTCATGGTGCAACAGTCTGCTGTAGACCAACGCCGGCAGTGCCCATCTCCGCTTTCTTGACCGTAGGCTTGGGCTGCCATATACAGCATATGTCTCAGTCAGGTGGTCAACCTGATATGGGACCCCCAGAGTTTAGTTTTCAAGCATGCTTGGTCCTCATTTTATCGACCCACTCAAGGGATGAAAGTCTAAGTCGACTTTGCCCAATTGCAGGGTCGAACCCTGGAACTGTGGCGTGGCAGCTTGATGTTTTTAACCACTATGCCACTGGGCATATTGGGAACAATTAACAAAAAAATAAGTAGATGGCAACACCAGTCAAATCACTTTAATTGGTTATACAACATTTATATTTTTGCGCATGGCTTCCCAGCATGCAGTCCTCCCGCGGTGGGTATACAAAATTAAATGCAGAGCTTAGGATGACATGGTGCCATGAAGACTTACGCAGCTAGGTGAGAAGTTTTTAGAAATGTCAAACTGCCATTGTGAGATGAGGTTTTTCTAGACTTTGGAAGGAATAAAAAATGTAACCATGAACTAAGTGTACTCATTCCTCCTAGTTTTCAGCCATGACTGCCTAACAAGAACAACTGATATGGCCCTGGAATGAGATGAAACACACACACATATATATATATATAAACCTTGTATAAAATATGTATAAAAATAATTATTGTTATTGACTACTGAAATATATAGCAGATAATTATTAGCTAATCATCATAAATGATGAATATTTTTGATTTTTTATTCAGTCAAAGTTAAATATATTTAAAACTGCATTCTGACAAATCGGTCAGCTAGCATGGGATTTTTCTTAACTAGTTAATAAAAATATCATCAATAATTTCAAGACTAGCAGAGAAATTTGCATCAGAACTCACTTTCTTGATCTCATTCTTTTTTGGATATAGCAGTCTCACTCTGGGATGTATCCAAATGCACTTTTGGTTCAGTTAATTTATTCTGTCGTTTTAAAGCAACAGCTTCCTTGTAAGGAGGATTAATAGGAGCTTGATTTGGTGGATGATATGTATAACATTTACCTTCATGAAGCTGAAAAGTAAAATTTATACAATGAGAAGAATGAAAGAACATTCACACATAAAAATATCTGCTCATTTATAATTGAAAAATTATTTCATATTTAGAGAGAAAAATAAAACCCAACTAATTAATTGCCCATGTAGAATAAACTGAGTTTCTACATCTGCTGCTAAATAAACTGTACCTTACATCGCACAGACATAACTACTTCATGCTGAATGCATGAAACAGAACATACTACAAGACAAAAAGAACAAGATTTGAAATATTATACATATGAAGCATTTTCCAAATAAATACTGGATATCTGACCTGCAAGAAGTTATATTATGAACTCGATGATATGTACATTACTTTCAGAAAGTATGTGAACAAATTAGGAAAATTGGAAAAATGATAGTACTAGATGTGATAGGATATTATTTTCTATGATTAATAGAAAAATTCTCTTCACTGTTATTTTCCTCTTTGGAAGGAATACTTAGATTCATTTCCTAACTTCTAAGGTTCGGAATCAGCTTTAAACTGTAGGTCCCAGTCTAATTAACCCTCATGTGGCAAAAATTTGACCATAGTGCTCCAAACCAAACCAAATCAAACCTAACTTCCAAGGGTATCTAAAAATAAGTATTCTATAGACCAGGGGAGGGCAATTGTTTTGGCATGGGGGTCACTTTATGTAAGCGAAGGTTAGCGAAGAGCTGCACCTTTTAAAACTATTGCATTTATTAGTTAACTTTGCATTTCAGAAAAGGTATAAATTGTATCATAAAAATCAATAAATATAAATTAAATAAAATATTGGCAGTTTTTCTGGCTGTCTGGATTTTTCTGGGAGTCTTGGCGGGCCACAAAAAAATCTGTAGTGGGCCTCATGTTGCCCGTGGGCTGTTATTTGCCCACCCCTGCTATAGACAATGTTTTTCTAAAACAAACACACACACCCTCTACTTCAGTGGTACGAGAATCATTGAATTAGTGAATATAAACTTATACAATTACTCATGTCAAACTACATTTAAATTTTTGCTGTTAGCATTTTTGTTTTGCTTATATGACTTTAAGGATGCAGCCATTAGCAGCCACAGATGATATGTAAATACATGTACAATGGTGAATGCAGCAGGAATTGTCATATTTGGTTCACTGAATCAAAAAGTTATGATAAAAAGTTACATAAACTAAGCTATATGAAAGATATTCAAATTTTTTTCAGTATTTGCAATTTTCAGAGAAGCAAGCACATTTTATCACCATGGATTATTTACCTGAAGAGGATATGTTCTGTCAGAATCATATGCACTTAAATCTCCACAAGCAATAAATGGCATGATAACTCGATTCACACCAGTTAATTGATCAAAATCATCTATAAAAGAACAGTTAGTTAATAAAATCAATATTTCAAACTACATAGCACCAATATTTTATATAACATAACAACCAAACAAAATAAAATTTCACTCACTTTAAAATTTAAAAAATATACTGCTAAATTTTAGAAAAGTTTATGGCATTAGAGAAGTAAAAAATTTCTAATTTCCAGACTTCCAGTAGAAATATTTAAAAATATTAATTACAATAGCACATTTAAATGTATAATTTTTCAACATTATCTTTTGACATAGACCCAAAGTAATTTTTAATTTCATATTTTGTGTTGTTCCACAACAAATTTTACTAACCATTTATAAATATAAAAGTTGCTGAGATGAATAGCTTTACATAATGTTCATAGAATGAAAGAATAATGGGTGACAACAACATCTAGTGAGAAAAAGCTAAATTTTAAAATGAAGAGATCGCTTTATAATGCGAGGTGAACAATATGGAAGGGTCACTTTAATGCATAAATTTTTTTTTAGGGTGTACAGTTAAGTATTCCAGACTTTATTTGGTATTCCATCATTCATTCAGGTCCAACCTGAACTGCAGGACTTAAGAAATCTCTATTTTCATTTAACTTTTACCAAAGGATTTCTTTGTTCCTTCCATCAGCATACTACCTGTAAAGACGACATTCAAAACAAAAAAATTTCTGGATATTTTCAAGGATAATTTTCAGTTCATTATGATTTTAAAACTGATTAAAATATAGTCTATGTCTATATATTTTTCTTGAAACAAGTAAAAACTTTTTTTTTTCTGCATTTAAACTTTTTCTTTTACATGACGAGCAATTTCATGATTTTCAGTAAGTATTATAGCAACCCAATAGGAAAATGTAACTGGATTAATTATTAACACATTTTTGTCCCACAGCTACTATATTTACATAGCAGCTAACTTTTCAATTAATAACTGATTCAACACATTTCTGATATTAATTTTCACTTCATTCCCGTAACATTGATTCTAATAATAATTTCAAGTGCAACTGTGATCAGTTCAAAAGCTATTCAAGAATTTTACAATCTATTTGTTTCAGTAAATTCAGTTCTACAATCTGTGGAATCCCAGATTTTGCCACTGTGAAACTTTTTTCTTCTTCTTTTTTTTTTGGGGGGGGGGGGGGGGGGGGGAGCAAAAAAAGCTACAATCAAGAGCATAAGTATTTTTACACATTAAAAAAAATGTGAAATCATAATTAAAGACAAAACCTGGATTAGAAAGCAAATTGTGAACATTTTTCAATTTTTTTTTTCAACAATACAAAGAACTTTTTCATAAATTGTTAAAGAGTAGAACTTCCTGTCTTCTCTGTAAGACTTTCAGTCATCAAAATAAATTATGCATTATAAAAATCAACCAAAATAAAACAGTCAGCCTCGGACAGCTGAATTGCACAATATCAATAATAAAGCTTACATTGTCCCTCTATACACTGCTTTAATTTTGGAGCATATAAAATAGCAAATGATTGAATCATCATAAAAATTTTAGGATTCACTATGAAATGAATGTAGTATGGAAAACACTGTATAGAAATCAAGGCTTACATTTAAAAGACATTCACAATTTTATAAAAAAAAAATCACTTTTACGAAGTTAAAATATTCTGCAATGTACAGATGAAAGGTTTGACACAATCACTAACACTAATCTATATATATATAAATGAATGTATATGTGTATATTCCAGCATCACTCTGGAATGCCTAGAGCAATTTCAACCAAACTTGGTACACATATGACTTACAATCTGGGAAAGAACACTGGGAGGGGGGGAGGGGGGGACTTATCTAGCACCCTTAGAGGGAGAGGGGGACATGTAAAAATAACTGAAAACGGCTGATATTAGTGTCAAATCCATAGTTTTCACAGTTGCTGTTATGAATAGTGACACTCCCAATGTTGTTTAAGTGCAAGTTCAACCCCATCAGCATTTGGGGGGGGGGGGGAGAAGAAGGGGTGAAAAATAAAATGTCCAAAATGACTAAGCTTAGTTTCAAATCCATTGTTTTCGAGGTCACTGAGATGAAAAGTGACACTCCTGATGCCGTGTAAGTGCAAGTTCATCGCGATCAGCATTGGGTGGAGGTGGGAAGAAGGGGTGAAAAATAAAATGTCCAAAATGACCGAGTGTAGTATCGATTCCATTGTTTTTCAGATTTCTGAGATGAATAGTGACACTCCCGATGCCATTTAAGAGAAGTTCAGACCCATCAGCATTGGGGGGGAGGGGTGAAAAATAAAATATCCAGAATGACCAAGCTTAGTGTCGAATCCACTGTTACGAGGTCACTGAGATGAATAGTGATACTCCCGATGCCGTTTAAGTGCAAGTTCAACCCCATCAGCATTGGGGGGAGGGGGGAAGAAGGGGTGAAAAATAAAATGTCCAAAATGACCCAAGAGTAGTGTCGAATCCATAGCTTTAGGGGTTGCTGAGATGAATAGGGGAAACTAAAAATGCTATTTATAATCAAGTTTTGAGTTAAATTAATATTATAGTTAATTTATAATTTTACTTTATAATTTGTATACTGTGCATATTCTTTTAAATACCTGTAAATAAAATTACTTAGATTTTACACTATAGGTAAAATTCATTCCTTTTCTTGTCTAAAAAAAAATTGAGATAAATAAATACCCGGGCAACACCGGGTAAATTGCTAGTCTTACAATAACTGTTAAAAATGGTTCTAATATATATCTTAAAGTCATTTTTTAAAATGGTAATATTAACAGACAATGACTGCTACGAAAATCATTGAGTGTTTAGCTACACTAGGAGATTGTAAAGTTTTGAATTCTAAATTTCTGTATCAGATTTACCGATAAAAGTGTGTACACCGGTTTCTTTTAAAAATTTCTTAATCTGTAGTATTAACATTTTCTACTTTTAGACATGCTGATGAATGGTACATTACATTTTAACCAGACCATTAGGATTCTGTCTGAAGATCTTACTTACCAAATTTCATGTCTTGCTGAATTCACTAACATGTTACAGAAAATACAACAGATATACACAATAACAGGTGGTTTAAATACATCTTTTTTAAAATCTTAAAAGTTCTAAATGCTAAATATCTGAAATGCACACAACTTTTGAATATGCCATGACTGAACTATTTCCACTGTTAAATCATATTAAAATTAATTAAAAGGTTAAAAATACATTTTCAATATAAACAAAAATGCAGATTTTACCATATTGTAAGTCTAATAAAGGATTTATCATAGTTGGTTCATAACCTTCAGGAGGATTAAAATCTTCACAGACAACAAATGATTCTGTAAATACATAGTGTAGATAATCATTAAAGTTTTTTTTCATCACAACTTTCAACAAGACAAAAATTTTATACAAGAAAAGCATGAATACAATAATAAAATTAATTCAATTTAATACTAATTAAAATTCATTTGAATAATACTTAAAATATAATTTTGGAAATTTTTCAGTAGTAAAATAATGAATTCTTAGAAATATTTGATAGAATTTTGCACAGGTATATTTACTTTATTAACATTTTACACTTTTATGATACAATATCAATATATATATACATAAATGAAATAGTAATAAATTCCCTTTCACAGCAGATGATCACTGATGGTAAGTACCACCATAATTTTCAAAATTATGGTAAAAACATAATTATCTTAAATTATCAGTGTGCTAAATGAGAACACTGGTCTGAACACACTATGCATGGAATACTCTTGAAGCAGATTAGAATAAAGTTTCATTGAATTCAATCAAATAAGTCAATGAAATATAGGTAATTTGAAAACTGCTCCATATGCTACTATTGGTTTATTTTTTAAGTATGTACTGTATTTTATCAAATACCAAACTAATAAAAAAGTCATAATTTATCAATCTTAAAATGCAAAATAATATTATCCAAGTATACCAGATTTGGGGGAGATATCAATTAAAAAAGTAATCAAAACATGGAGGGTAGCTAACAGGAAAAATACTTATTTTTAAATCATATTACATAGTTCATTCAGTATTAAGTTTAGACAAAAGAAGGTTTCATTAAAATTTTTTTGCTGTCATCAGTTGGCTAAACATGTGGCTTTTACATTAAGAATAGAATTATTTTGTATTCTTATAATGTAGAATCATTAATTCAGATTTTTGAAATCAAAAACACAAATATATTGAAATACTAAATAGAATCTAAAAATAATCCTTCATTTAGGGGTCATGTAAAAATCAGCTATGGTATATTTAGTCATCAAAAGGATTGTATTTCGTCCAATTAATCAATTTTATAAAAACGAAGAAATAAAAATCAGACTAATTCAAGATAATTTTTATTAGTTAGCAAATATGTACATTGTAAAGTAAACTCTGAGTACAATAACTACTTAAAGGAACTTAGATCCTACATAGCATGATATTACCATTGTGTATTTATTATTTAATGTGACTGAAATTGAATTAAATTTTTTTCAGCAATTTCGTGTTTTTATAATTAAAACCACATTTTTAAAAAAGTGCAAAAAGTCATGCATTGTATGGTTGACATTTACATACCTATACTCGAATTTCGACTACTCCGTGGCTTTACTATTGTAACTTTGTCAAATAACAGTTTTAGCTGAGCATACAACAAGGATACATCTTTACCTCTAAATATCTGAAAATAGAATAATAAAAATTTAGCATTATACATAATGTTATGACTTGCTTTAATTTAACCTACACACAAACAACAAACAAAAACTGAATAATCAATAAAAATATTTCTTAAGAATACAGTGTGTAACAAAATTATAAGACCACCCAAAATATCCCTCATTTTAATATTACACTGCATAAAATGAATAATTTTAAAATTTGAAGCAAATGAAAAAAGTTATATTTTCTCAAATAAATCGCTTAAAGGAAAAAAAATGAGTTAATTTCCCACAGCAAAAGATTTTTTGAAATCTCGGTGTAACATAAATATAAGACCACTTATTTTTTTATTTAAATCGTTTGCATTTTTAAAACTATTTTAGTTTTATATTCAAAATCGTAGATAAACTGTAACGTTACATCACAAAAGCCCAAGCGATAATATTGTAAAAGATATAGAATTTAATTTGTTTGTTTTTATGAGGAAATTCACAATGCCACGTGGAAGAGAATTATCTGAACTAGAAGTTCGAAAAATTTGGTTTTATAAGGGCTCTGGAAAATCGGAACGTGAAATAAGTAAGATATTTAAACGTTCTAAAACTGCTATTCATAACATTTTAAGTAAAATGGATTTTTATGGAAAATATAAAAGATCTAGCAGAAAGAGTAAATTATCAGCTCGCGATAATAGACGAATTTTCAAGCTTGCAACGAAACAGAACTTGTCTACTCGTAAAATAACACAGCAGACAAGTAAAACTATTTCACATATGACAGTCTGGCGCACTTTAAGATCAAATTCAAATGTTGCTCTTCGGAAATTAAAAAGAAAACCAAGACTGTTAAAGCATCATAAAGAAGGAAGGCTGAAGTGGGCAAAGGAAGTCATGACCTGGGATGCTGCTTGGAAAAATATTATTTTTTCAGACGAAAAAAATTTAATTTGGATGGCCTGGACGGTAATATTTCCTACTGGCATGATTTACGAACAGAACCTCGGGTTTTCTTCAGTAGACAGATGGGTAGTGGCTCTGTGATGGTGTGGGGAGCTTTTGCATATGATGGGAAATGTGATCTGCAGCTAGTTCTTGGAAAAATGGACTCCATTTGTTATCAACAACTGCTTTACCAACAACTTATACCTTTTGGCCAATTTTTAGGAGGATCAAACTGGAAATTTCAGCAAGACAATGCGCCATGCCATGTGTCTAAATTAACTAAAAACTGGTTTCAAAAAGAAAAAATCGAGGTCTTAAACTGGCCAAGCTTTAGTCCAGACCTGAATCCTACCAAAAACTTGTGGGGCCATTTGGCTCGTCAAGTGTATGCAAATAACTGTCAGTATGATTCTGTGTATGAATTGGAATTAGCTATCATGGATGAATGGGACAAAATTCCCAAATATTTGCTCAAAAACCTAATTAATTCAATGAAAAATCGAGTATTTGAAGTTATTCAGAAAAAGGTGGATCAACATCATATTAGTTTTATTAAAAAAAATTGTTTCAACTAGTGGTCTTATAATTTTGTTACAGATATTTGATTGGAAAAATTTGAAATTGTTGATAAAATAATTAGTATATTTAAATATCTCTTAAAAATAATATACATATATTTTATATTTCATTTATTAACATCAACCTAATTTAATTTTTAAAAAATTATACTATTTATAGTAAAAATCACAAAATCCACAGTGGTCTTATAATTTTGTTACACACTGTATGTATGAGTTACATGTATAATTTTTACTTTTAAAATCCTTAAGTCAATATCAGATAAATGTTTCTTCCCAGCTAAGATATCAATTGATTTTTTTTATGAGAAATCATAAGATGAAGGTAGGTACTATATCTGTACGTCAGAGGTAAACTATCATACATGAATATTCTTCATTTTCGAGATTTTTATTTAAGTGACTCCTTTTGGATGGAGCTCCTTTGAGGAAAACTGTTATACATGCAAAATAAGATGATGTGTTAAATATGGACTTAAAACTATCGCATATGTATGTCCTGATGAGAGGTAAACCAACACAAAGCTGTCCTGAAAAATAGGAATTTTGCACATATGACAGTTTACCTCTGACGTACAGATATACGAACTTCAACTTACTATTGGTTTATCAATGTTTTATTACATACTTGTACAATATTTTCTTGAAATTTTAGTGTACTAGATAAGGGGTGTAGTTTTTCAGTATTATATTACTGAATATAATAGAAACTATCATTTAGCACAGTAAATAAATGAGATCAAAATCAAACTATTTATGAAAAATTCTTCATTATTCATATGCATTTAAAACTAATCTGTCAAATACGAAACTGCAGTGTCTTTAGATATTACAATTCCTATGCTTTTAAATCTTCCTAAAATTACTATAAGCACAAAGCGATGTGTGTTCATTAACTTCTTTGCATAATAAGATGAGAAGATACTTTCAGTAATCATTTATCTTTGCTAATTAATTGACTAAACGATGCTGTATTTAAAGAATTGGAAAAAAGGCCAAAAATTAATTTTCTATGTCTCTTGAGACATTCTGTAGCCATCTGATTTTCTATACCTTACAAACAGAATACCACATTTAAATTCCAATATTAGAAAGCAAAAATTTACTGCATTTATCTAAAATGATAAATAATAAAATTGGATTCCAAATAGAAATTTTGACAATTCATTAAATCTGAGAAATAAATTGACTACTTATCTCTAAAACAGAACAAAATTTTAAACAAAAATTTACAAGTTAGCTAAAAAATTAATAAATCAGAATTACCTTATGTGCAGTTCAATAAAAATAATTTACAGTTAATTTTATTTCTAAACAAGACACAATTCTTACTTCCTACTCTTAAATATGAATCCATTGTTTGAAATAAAAATTATCTGCTTCCTTTGCTCCAGTAAAAAGTAATTTACAACATGCTATGAATAATATATATTAAAACTTGAAATATCGAATACTTTTAATTATGATTGATCATTAAGTATATAAACTACTTAGAGAAATGAAATTATTAGAGATATATAGAGGAATGGGGATTATATTTAGAATAATGAGAATAAAGTAACCTGCAAATAAACTAATATTTAAGTAAAATACTCAAAAATTTATTTACAGTTCTATTTATTTTTCTGAACACCCCACATGGCTAATTAAAAAAAACTAATTAATTAAATAGCAAGTATATTCACTTATTTCAATCTTAATCTTAAAAATTTTCTTTAAAAATGAAAGTGATTCCAGAGTTTTATGGGTCCTTGAAAATGAAGTTCAAATTTAAGCAGCTTTAAGCACAGCTAAAGCTTTGAATTTATGTAAAAATAACAGAAAGAGGAATTATCAGCAGGGTCATTAACAAGGCAATAAATGACAATATTTCATTTTTCATGACTGTTTAATTCAATCAATCATATATTAATTCAGGTCTGCTGGAAGAATTTTTTCCTATTACACGAAAAAGTAAATAAAATGAATAAAATAAACACTGTTAATCTTTATGTATATTTAGGTCAAGAATTCTTCTGTGATGAGTGCACATGACTCAAAAACATAGAATGTTTAGTTTATAAGTGCAGAGCAAATGATCAAGGAAAAACTTGTAGATAAACTGAAGCAGAACTATACTTAAATGCTTTCATACAAGAGCAATGCATTTTACCTTAATCCAATATTTGCTTTATTCTGCTTATTTTTTAATTTAAAACTTTAAAAAAAATCAAAAGAAAAACAGAAATTGCCTTTCATCATGACTGAAAGTAACAAAAATTAAAATAGTTAACATAATTTTCTACGCTAAATTGTATTAACAGAAAGGGAATATGCTGAACCTATATTACCCTGACATGTTAAATAACAATACAAAAGGAGTGCCAGCAAAAATGAAAAGGAAGTAGCTTCTTCTAAAATTCCAGTTAAGTATGACTGAAAATCAGAGTACATAATATTACACAATTTTTAAGAAACAATAATAATATACCAAACAAAATAGCAATACTAAAAAATAAACAATAACATTACAAAAATCCAAATATATATATTTATATGTATGTTATGTATGTATGTGGCTGCAAAACAAATACAGAGTATCAATTTATACATCAGCAATGCTTAAGAAAATTATTTAAGAATATTTTTAAGAACATTTATTAAAATTCTATGAATCAGTTATTAAAAGTCTATGAATTGCAAAATTTGGCAAAACTCAAAACATATTAAACAGTCCTTAAAAACAAACTCTGAAAATAAGAATTCTTGAGGACTTTTTAAATTTTGCATGGGTTCTAACTCTTCTATAAGAATTGAGAAATTGTTTACTGATGCAAAAAACTTAAAAAAATAACAATCTTTATATTAAAAAATTATTTGTTACAAATTATTATAGTGTAACAATATGATTTTATTCTTCATAATACACATATTTTTGGCAAGTTTTTTAAATTCAGGAATTTTAATTAGTTTTCTGGAAAAGGGTTAATTATTCTGAAACTACTAGATGGGATGAAAAGTCTCAGGACTCACCACTAGATGGCATCTGCAATGAAATATCCATATAATGTTCTGTTAGTGCTAACCTTCAAAAGACTGCTTTGAAGGTTTCATGACATGTCGGCCATTTATTTATGAGTTGCGATCATGTAAGTGACACTACTTTTGCTTTGTATAAACTATGGATCAAAAAGAATTTCATATCTTTATTAAACATTGCTTTTTGGTGAAAAAAAAATACTGTCCAAACTCATGAATGGCTCGAAAAGCATAACAGCACATCTGCTCCATCAAAAACAACCATTTGTTGATGGGTTAGCAAGTTTAAGTGGTCGTACGAACGCTGATGATGCTGTGCGTCTGGACATCCAATTGAAGCAACAACTCCAGAGAACATCAAAAAAGTCCACCATATTGTTTTAGATGACTTCAAAGTGAAAGTAAGGGAGATAGCTGACATTGTAAAGATATCAACAGAATGGGTGAGACATATTTTGCATGAGCATTTAAATATGGAAAAGCTTTGTGCGAGATGGGTGCCGTGTATTCTAACAATCGACCAAAAACAGCAACGTGTTGATAATTTAGAAACACTCTGAAGCTATTAAAGCGTAATCCAAATGAGTTTTTCTGACGATTCATAACAGTGGATGAAATGTGGATCCATTACTACACATTTGAATCAAAAAGGCAGTCTGCTTGTGGTTGGAAGCTGGCAAAAGCCACCCAAAGTGACCAAAGACACAACAATCGGCTGGAAAGGTCTTTTTCCCCCTTCCCAGAATGCTTCACTTTTTGTCTTTTCTTCATGTCCTGTGTATTCTACGTTAGTCTGTGAATAAAATTGTGTGTATCTTATGGATTTTAGTTCCTTTGACCAGTGTAATACGTTATTTTTAATAAGAAGTTTATAGCTGATCAACTGAGTAATTCCGGGACTTCGAACAGAGAATTCAGGTATGTGGAAGTTTTATTAACGAACCTAGAATTCAGATATTTAAAGTGTTTTAAATAACACTCACACACCAATAAAAGCAATCATAAAATTGAATGAATTAAAATATGAATTGCTCCCCCATCCCCCATATTCTCTAGATCTGGCCCCCAGCGACTATTATTTGTTTCTTAACTTGAAGCGATGGTTCTAGGGGAAGAGATTTTCATCAAATGAGGATGTCAAATGCAAAACTGATGCACATTTTGAAGCCTTTGACTAATCATACTATATGAAGGGTATTCAAATGTTAGAGGACTGTTGGAATAAGTGTATCGCTCTTGAAGGAAACTATGTTGAAGAATAAAATCAATTTTTGGCAAAAAAAGTTTTTTTTGTTGCTAGTCCCGGGACTTTTCACCCCATGTAATAAGGTCCTAAAGGGTCATTTGAAGAGTTTGCAACTATTAATGCACATAAAATACTATTATTTTTTTACCTTAGCTACAAAAGTGCCTCTCTCTCTTAACACATGAGTAGTTATGTTCAAAGCCTAGATAAAAGAAAAAAATTAAGAAGATTAAACAATTATATATATATATAGTCTTTTGACATTAGATGGTAAAAAGTTTTTAATTCATTTTAAAGATTTGTAATTAATATTTTCTGAAGCATATAAAACAGTTTAACTAAATCTAGATAAAATAGATATTGAGGCTTAACATTTTTAAAAATTTATTAAAATTAAATAACTTATTAAAATTAATTTCAAAATACTTGTAAAAACATTCTTAATACTCACTGCTAATAGCAACTGTGCTTGAACATATTCATCAAGATCATGTAAGCCAGTAACTAAATAAAAATATAAATCACATTGATAGTTAAAAGAAATAATATATATTCATTAAAATTGATGATCTAAACATGAAATATTTGAATCAAGTAAAATTATTCAAAATCATATATTTATTGACATACTTTCATAACTTACATATACATACTCATTTATCTCTGTACTGCAAGTGCAGAAATAAAAATGTTTTAGACTATATATTTTTAAGACAGGCCAAACTTATTTTCAGAGGTATCCTTAAATTCCTCTCTTGATCTAAAAGACTTAGTCAATATCTTTATGATGATATGAAACTATAAAATGATTGATTAAACTGTTAGTGGATGATAATCCAATATTTTAAGTCACAATTCACTATAAAGTTTCATATTTTATGAATAACTTCAATGACACAAATATCATTAAACTTTCTGTATTTTATACTTCCTATAGGCTGTAACACAAAAAATAGAATGAATAATTACTTAATATTATTTATTTATATTATACACTAATTACACATTGGCTATATTCATTAATAAAAGTGAAATAGTCAACCTCAATTTTCAAACTAAAAAAAGGGCATTTCAGTATTCCTAATTGACATTCCATAGATCTGAAAGCTCCAGACAGGGCCTGACTGAGTGACAAGTCCTACCAGACGAAATCCCTATCAATTGTAGCAATCCAGAGCAGACAACTACTCCTCCCACATTAATCACCCTGGCACCTTCACTGCAGGTCCACAAAGGGGCTATACAATGCAGAAACCACAGAACTGCCAGAAAGCCACAGTATATTAGAGAAAATTTTGAAAAGGGTCTGATGGGGCCATAAGGCCAAAGATGCTCTGACAAAGGTTTAGTCAATGGCAAAATTACCATCTGTAGTAACTCGATATGGAGCTTCAAACAGAACCAGTGAAAAAAGAGAGAAAATTTTGGGTTTCAAGGCAAAAATTATTTCTGTGTGTACTCTTTCCAAGTGCATTAGCAGGAAGCAAAGTGAGACTAAAGCCAACTGGTGTGATTCATGAAGGAACAACGGTGGTCAGAGGCATATTTTTAATTTCATGAAAGAACCTAAAAACCTTTTGTATTTTGATAGGGTTCCCACACAGATTGCCACTTTCGCTGCTAAAGCTAGAATTGGCCATCTTGTCATGGAATCCAACTTGTACCACTTCAACCTTGCAATGCTGATATTTGTCCAATATGCTCTAAAGATCGTGAGACTCTGGAACATATTCTGGTTTTCTGTACCAGAAAGAACTGTTTTAATAATTTATCGACTGGTCTCAGTAACTTTAAAGCTATATTTACTATTTTTTTGGGATCCTTTCAATATGTTTGTAGCTTTTTAATGTTTACAGAAGACTATGTGAAATCGGCACTTTTGCACTGGACTCATGGGATAAGTTGTATTGTATTGTTTACATAAATTATCTATGAACCAACAGGGTTTGTACTCGTTTTAAGAAATCAAAAATAAGGAATTCCTAGGCACATTTTAAGAATGTGTGAATGCATTTTTAAAGACTACAAAAATGAATGAAAATATGTTTTACTTCCTAAGTTTAGATGTTCAGTTATATTTAAGTAATAGATTCAAGACATAAATGTCCTCAAAACTGCCAACTCCATAAATTCATAAAAAATTAAAATTACTTTTATGCATTCTAATCAGTTAGAATCCTTTCATTTAACTTCTCAAATTTACACCACTTTAAGTGCTCACATAGTGCACAATAACAGCTTGCTAGTTGTTCTATCCTGCAGAGAAGTAAAGAACAAGAAGAAGAAAATTAAGATTTTCAAAACTAAAATTTAAAAAACCAAAACTAATAAGCTTTCTCATCCTGAATAATAAAATTTTATTCATTTTTAATACAAAACTTAGAGTAATTTAAAGTGTTGCAATTTGTTGCTTTTTTGCAGTTTTTTAAATTGTGTCCCTTATTTTCCCATTTAACAAAGAGATCTACTTTTCTTAAAACATTTGCTTGGGCTCATAAATAATCAACAGGTGTATAAGATTAATACTGCCAAATGCACAATTCATGCAAGCCTAAATAACAATATTTCCAACATAAGAAATCGCATCATAAAGCTTTGTTTAATGAGTGAGGGCATTAAACAGAGCCTACGTTAGAGGATCCTTATAAGATGTTCTGGAAACATAGGACATTAATTTTTAAGAGAAATTTTTTTAACATAAACCCTGAATTCTTAAACAGCAACATTAAATTTTAAAAATTATGTTGTGTTTAAGAATAAATCATAGCTATTTCCATCCAAAAGACTAGCAATTTTCTACATACATGAGATATCTACAATTTTAATTAATTTAAAATTGAAAAAATACATACTTATAATTGAATTTTATAGAAAATGCATAATACTTCTTAATATTCACATAAAAAATAAAAGAACAGTAACTAATAAATAATTCTTCATTAGGCCAAGATGCAAAAGGTGTGATTGTCCCTATGGACAATTCAAAATTACTAATAATTAGTCTGAAATTAGTTGCTCCTTTTTATTCTTTATTCTAAATATTAACCCTTTTACTGGTTTGTGCTTACAGTGTATGGGCTACTGAAACCTGCCACAACTGGTTTGCACATATGCTGTACGGGCAGCGATATTTTCTCCTCTCCTTTTTGGTTTGCCTGTATTTTTAATTCTTGTAGAGAGACTATTTAGTATTAGTATTTTTCATTAGATGGTGTAGCTTATCCATGTCTTTCAGATGCTTTGTATCCGGGTTTTTCATTTTAAGCAGGAATTTAGATTCATGAAATATTGTTCTATTGTATTGAATGCTTCTGGTTTCAAAACCAGTGTAGTTTTATTTAGTTATGGATGATAACAATGACAAAAATACTTTCTTGTTAGATGATGAACTGAATTCTGATACAGATTCAGAACTGTCTTCCAATTATCTGGATTATTCTTCAGATGACTCATGCAATGAGCTCAGCTCTGGTGAAAATTTGCATTCTGCCAGAATTTTTACTGAGGTTGATGCAAAAAATCCCACAACTAGAGTATAGACTTGAGTTTGTTGACCGCATTATTGAAAAATATCACTGGGAATAAATTTCTGACAGGGCTGACCACGTTCGGACCCTAATCCTCTGATACAGACAGAGAGACATTTTATATAAATCATTGCACCTACACATAAGAAACTGAGACCTGCAAGACAATGTGCAGTTTGCTGTTCGCAAAGAAATGAAAATGGAAAGAGAATCCGAAAAGAGATGCAATATTTCTGTCCTGATTGCAATGTAGGACTTTGTATTACCCCCTGCTTCAAATTGTACCACAAAAAAAAAAAAGACTTCTGAACAGTTTAGAAAAGTTTAAACTTCAAAATTTTCAGTAAGTATGAGAAACATTTTTGATCCATAAAATATAGACTGCATACTATCTACTACATATCTCCACTGCATACAGACTGTACTTGCAGAAAGCAAACATTTAGGAGGTTTTGTGTTCCAAAATTATAAAATAAAAAATGGTGTAAAAGCATTAAAAGGAAAAATAAAAATAAAATTATCCTACTTTCTCCTTCTATTAACCCTCTGAAGGCCGAACCGGCCTAACCAGCCAAAATTCTTCTAGATTGCCTCCCCCTAGTTCCTGGTAGGTGGTCATTCTACCAACAGTTCAATGTCACCGCACAGTCGTTCTTTTATTGTCTAGAACTGATACTGGCGTACTTTATGACCTGATGCTGATAGTGGAGCCACACCCCACCGTGACAAATTTCAGTACAATCGTCAGGATGTTCTGTGGGGGAAGGGAAAGATGCTTCTTGTACTCAGCCGGACCGGTCTTTTGGGGTAAGCTGCAAAATGGCCTTCGGTCATTAGAGGGTTAAGTATGGTAATTAATTATATGCAACAAAAAAATGACTTTTTGTGAATATTTCTGGTAAAAAAATTGACCAGTTAAAGGGTTAAGAAGCTGAGTGTTCCTGCTATGCATATCTATTTTAAAATTTAATAAGTCCATCTAATATTTACAAGTACCTAACAATTTTATAAGATACATTGATACACTTGCATATAAAATTCATCATACCATCAGGAGCTCCATCACAAACTACAAGATCAGCCTTTTCACCTTGAAAATGGCTTATGATATTTTCCGCTGTTGATAACTGGGGGGAGGGAAAAGAATCAGTATGAAAACTTCATTCTGGATGTACAGTGGAGTCTCGATCGATCGTTCCCCAAATGATCGTTTTCCCGTATGTATCATTTATTTCACCCAGTCCCGAATAAATTCCATAGAAAACAAGCAAATAAGACCACATGGATCGTTCCTCGATCCATCGTTTCCCCTCAATATTCGTTTCGAATATCGCAGCTTTACATTAATTTATCGGATCGATCATTTTTTCATAATAACTGAACCTGAAATATAAATGTCTGGATTGAGCTAGAATGACGCTCTAATTAAACAATGAACAGAACGTTTCAGATGCATGGTCTCGTATTTTTGTTTTCTCTTGTTTAGCCTGGTTTCACTTTATTGTACCACTCCCATTATTTGTTCATCATTGGTGTTCCTTAATTCTTTAGCCCCTGGAGTACCCTATTTTTGGCAACTCATTCCAAATTCACCGACTATTCAACATTTCTGCTCTTATCAACAATGGCTCACAGTCAGCTTTTTTGTTGGCCTTGGGATGGAGGCGCCCTGGTGTTTGATCTAGTGTGTGAGAAGTTTCTGATTACTGCAGTTCTACACTGGCCGATGAGGGTTTCACCCGGAAGCAGAACTTCCTGGTGGTCTTATGTCGAACCCCATCCAGTGCCATGGAATGGTTCTTGTAGGGCCTGGCGCCCTCTAGTAACACTTTTTTGTGTATGAAGGAGACCCCCGGGTCACGGTGGGAGAGAACGAGCTTGGCTCGCGGAGAGTGTAGGCGGTGTGCTCACGGGAGACCGGCCTTTTTGTATCCCGCATTTCTCTTAATACAGTATTTTAATGTTCTTGCTCATACTTGAGCCCTGTACATAATTGTCCTATCTCTGTGTGTGTGTGTGTGTAATAAAGAAGAAAAAATTAGAACCCGACTCTTATTCAACTCGAACCAATTTTCACACGGGGACCGGCTGAAAGAGAAAGATGCCGTCCTCGTACAGTTCTAGTTACAAACGATTCACGGGAGACCAGCCTTTTTTGTATCCCGCATTTCTCTTAATACAGTATTTTAATGTTCTTGCTCATACTTGAGCCCTGTACATAATTGTCCTATCTCTGTGTGTGTGTGTGTATAATAAAGAAGAAAAAATTAGAACCCAACTCGTATTCAACTCGAACCATTGTTCACACGGGGACTGGCTGAAAGAGAAAGACGTCATCCTCGTACAGTTCTAGTAACAAACGATTCACGGCTGCCGCTTCTTTATACTCTCACACAATAACCGATACCAAAAAGAATGCAATTTGCAACACAAAAAAATATCGTTTACTGGTGGAGAGAAAACCACCAAAACACAAACGACGATTAAGTACTTTTATTTCAATCAAAATTCCTATGTATCTACATGTATTTCCTTTTTTATTATTATTATCTTGGATTTCAGTACAACTTTGTAATTTTATCTTCAGTTACACTACGGGTATGTATGCATTTATGTATGTGAGTAAATATATTTTAGGGATATCAAACTTTAAGGTATGTTAATACTTTTTTGTATGTTCCTGCATCTACCATTTTCCCGCATCCATCGTTTAGTTCAGTCGGTCCCTTCGAAAACGATAGATCGAGATTCCACTGTATATGTTTTATAACACATTTTACACATATAAATTAAGAAAAAAAATTACCTAACATAAGTATATCACATAAAGATAGTTGTGATTACAATGACCTTTAGGAGAAATCTATATATTTAGGTAACTAAAGAATTATAAAAAAAAATTCTTTAGCCAACACTGTTTTGCTTCTAAATATCTTGTACCATTATATACAAAACTTATATATTTTCTAACTTCAATACTTGAAACAAGGTTAAACATGGTCTTTTGAGCAAATTATATGCATATATTGTTGGTTTGTTTGCTGTTGTGTCTAAAAAAAGTGCAAATGTACTACCCATAGACAGTGGCGCACCCAGAATTTTTTCTTGGGGGGGGGGGGGAGATGAATGGATAAATATTTATAATGCATGGGGGGGGCCAAGATGAACAAATAAAAATATTTATAATGCAAAATCAATATTCTTACTTCTTTGGGGGGGGGCAGGGCCCCCCTGGGTGCGCCAATGCCCATAGAAGAGGGGTGCCATTGCCTCAAGAGAGGTTGGACTTCTATCTGGTCCACGATTTTTGAACTGAGTTAAGTGACGAGACCAGACTACTTGACCCCGCATCTCCAGAGGTATTGTTTGGGAACTGGGAGGACATTGCAGCTATGACAGATTTTTCCTGTGCACCAGCCATCATTAGTGTACACATCAGCAGTTTTGTCAGTGATGGGTATCAAATCAGTAACTTGCAGATCACTGGCCTAATGCCTTTGCCGACCAGGCCACCATGCCCCATATGCATATATATTCACCACATATGAAAGAAATTGAGAACAGTGCTTATTAAAATTAAAGTGTAGTATGTTTTATAATATAATATAAAATATGTGTGGGGAGAATTTAATATTTATAAATTAAAATTATTGGCTTAAAAAAATTGGCTGTTTTATTTCAGCAATGCTTCAACAATGCCCTTTTATAAATGAGTCTCACCCATTTTTTTCCAGGAAACATTAAATAAAAAATTATTACATCATTCTACTAATAAATACTATCTACTAATAAACGCTATCTACTAATAAATATATTACCAGATAAATGCATACACAGCACTGTAGTCGTTTAAAGGTCACTTAAGTTTATTATAAGATATTAATACCTTGGTGATATCACCTTGAAGTTGGATGACACCTGGCAATGGAGCCATTTCTTGCAAGTCAACTGCAACTATTTTAATATCGTCACCATTATTTTCAGAATTGCTTCTGAAAAAAAGAGCAAATATACAGATATTTATTTATTAATAAATTGCCATGAAATAAAATAAAAATAAAAGGATGCTAAATAGGTATATAAATTAAAGTTTTATAATACAGTAAACAAGTTTAATTATAATAAACATAGCATGCTTTCTGTAAACTATAGAATTAAAAAATAATGCATATCAACAGACCTTAATTTTCTGGATAAAACTTGACTCCAGCTACCAGGGGCAGCACATAAATCTACCACTTTTTTTACACCTGAAGAATATGAAAAAATTACAAATAAAGATAAAAACAAAAAATATTCATAGATGGAAAAAAGAAAGATATTTTTCTGCTTATGTACTAAAATATAACTATGCATTTAAAATAATTGAATAATAAAATTAAATTAGAAGTTATCTTAAAGTTTCCAAAATTCAAAATTAATATAATTATGAAGAAATGTCTAATTAGTACAGATATTCCTACATTTTGTTGCAGTCAATCAAATGTTAACTTTATAGCCTGTAAAATAATTGCTATCTGTGACTGAAGTTACTCAAAATATATTTCAATTCACTGAGAACCTTACAGTAGAAATCTGGAAGTCAGGCTAACTAAAATGCATAAATTTCAAGTGATTCATAATTTACTAATTTGTGTAATGCATTCCTTTATTTAACTATACTAAGTACATTCATTTATTATTAGAGAACTGATAGTCTGTTATTCTAATACTGTGTGAAACTTAATGTTTTTACTTTCCCTTTATTGAGAGAGTATGCATAAATATTTTATTTTACCTTAAAATTAACAGTAGCAAACAGCATATTAAAAAAAAAAAGCTATCTAAAGGCAATGGCTGAAATTCATATTTAATTGGTTAGAAAATACAAGGATGGTTTTAATATTCTGACCACAAATGTCGAAACAGTGAGTCATCATTCTAGGAACTAATGGGGTGGTCATATTTTGTGTTAGCTTCATTATATATATTAATACAGAGCATTAAATTAAATAATTCAGTTTTTTAATTAACTTTTTTTCTGGAGGGGGGGGGGGGGGGGCAAGGATATAAAATATCTGCAAATATATCAATTTTCACTTTCTATAAGCTGCTTATAAAAGTTAAGCATCATTCATTTAATAAGCACATAAGCTACCAAGTAAAATTTTTTGCTCAAATAGTTGTGTTAATAGGTTTAGCGTTTCAAAAGCCCTTATCTTATACCTGGGATTTTATAATGTTAACTTCAAATATTAATGCTATAATTTGAATAAATCTAAAAAAATATCTGTAAAAAAAATTAATTAAAACTATATTAAAAAAAACCTTGGTTAGTGATTTGAAATAAACATAAGTGTTATTAATTAATTCGTTACTTTTTTTCCTTCTATTGAACATTGTCAAGACATTGATATTTGCTTGTGTTATTTAAAATTGCAGTAAACTTGAAAAAGGTAGAAATGCATATCTGTCAAAGTGATAACAATAGCACTGGGTACTAATAAAACTACTGTTTTATTAGCACTAAGGACTAATGTTATCACTTCTCAAGCCTTATAAATTTTCAACCTATCAAGTTAAAGATAAATCAAGAGATGATCTTTACAAAATATATTATTGATATTTGCTGCCTTAATAAATTTTTTAAAAATGCAACTTTTTGTTAGTATAATACTGCATAAAATTCACCATTCTTTATATTATCTCAATAAAAAGAACAAAATTTGAAAAATTCTTCATGATAATACAAAACAACCAAAATTTATTATTAATGCATGAACTTAATTTAACTTAAAGAGATGCCAACATCATCTTTCATCTAAAAAATTCTACAATAATTTATTAATTGTTCTATATGAATATATTACAATTAGAATTGTAATGAAATCTTATTCACATAAATTTAAGAGTAATATATCTTACAGGTAAATAAACAAAAACATTTTACTTCAAATAAACATTCAAACAAGTTTTAACCTTTTATAATATTAATTGATTGAATATAAAGTTTTAAAAAAATAATTTACCTTTGAATATATCAAATTCTTCATTGATCTGTATTAATTTAAAAGCACTTCTTGCTCGCCATCCTTCTTCTTTTGCAAGCCGATAATACACATCCCGTTTGTCCTTGGATGAGCGACCCATTATCTTCTTTTTATTTTTAATACTGTAATGGAATCGTAGAAAATGAATCAAAGGTTTTCTCAACTATCTGTAATTATTTAAGAAATGAGCAAATTGATAAAAGAATAAATAAAATCATTAATTAAAATCATATTCCAAATAGATAATATTTATATAAGATACTTCACTATTGTACAGTTGAAAAACTATAAGCTTTATTTATCTCTTTTAAAAATACTAAATAATCTTACAAATGGAATAGCTGAATTTTATTAAATTAATTTGTATAGTAAATTTAATGTTCTGTGAATACACATATGCCTTATGAATTTTTTATAACATGTGATTGTTCAAAAAGACATGTTTGAAATTCATTATATGGCATAGTTACTGCATTAACACTATTAGATTATCTGAACACAACAGAAATGAAAAATGACAAGCTGACAGGGTTTATATACGATCTTTACACTAAAATTAGTTTTCAGATTTTTAATAACAGAACAAAATTTAAGAGTTCCATATATGGAGTGCACAATTACATTTACTTAATTACTTTTAATATTCTTAACATGTAAATCAAATAAAGAAACATTCTATTAAATATATAGGGTATATATATATATATATATATATATATATATATATATATGTATGTGTGTGTGTGTGTACACTTTGTACTAACCTCAGTGTCCATACAAATAGCAAACACGATGTTTTTTTAAAAGAAAATGTTTACTGTACTCCAGACCAAGAAACAGGCAATTTACAGATGGCGAGTATCAAATCTTTAAAAATCCTTCACCGCTAATACTCATCACTGATCGTTCAAACATCGGTAGAAATGCAGCACTACCGTCAGTCAGATGATCTAAAGTTGACTGTTGTAAACATTTCTCACCACACGTGAGTGTTGGAATGTTCGTGAATTGAATTGTTTTGCTGCTTGTATTGTTTATTTTTTCGCTTTTTTTTTATTTTTTTGCTACATGTTGCCACAGTTCTTTTCTCACGTCGTCAGAGATGTGACATTAGTATATGTTCAATTTTTAAAATTCTATTGCGGATTTCAAGCTACTGTTGTTTGAAAATACATTGTCCCCCATAGGTTTTATTAAATCATAAATCTTACAGACTATAGTCAGAAGTGCTTCCTCCATGGAATAATTGTGTGCGTAACTGTGCCGGGTTAAATTTTTAGAGCGTGCGCAGATTTTATTTTAGCTCCTAATTTCTAGTTCGCGCGAGCTTGAGAGTTGTATTTTGAATCATCAAAATTTTGATGCTACGCGCATGTGAGCTTATGGATTCCCTAAGTTATCTTTCTAAAGTTTTCTTTTAAATTCTGTTTATGTCTTGTAGTGCATATTTCATTAAGAGGATAATGGATTCAAATTTATGTTGATGGAGTGTTTTACTTCATGTTTGTTATTAATAACTAATAACAGTAAGTAGAACTGAAATAAAACAATTTAAACATGGATTGTGAAACAGATGGTCGAATTCAAAATGAACATGCTGTGCGTTGCTCTATTGTTTCAAAACCAGTATATGTGTTAGAGTACATCAAAACGATTTCTTCATTAGTTGGGGCCTCGCATATTTTAGCGGCATTTGAAGAGAGTGACTCTATTAAAGTATTTTTCGATGATAAACGACACGTGGATACTCTTCTCAGAAGTTGCTTGCATGTTATGGGACGCCATGTAAGAGTTGACTATGTTAAACCTCCTGGTGCTAAACTGATCCTATCAAATGTGGATCCCATTATTACGAACTTTGATATCATGAGACTTCTGGCTTTATATGGTACTATAGTCTCACCTGTTATTCGACCACCTATTTCTGATGATGTAGAATTGTGTCATATTAGTTACGGAGTCAGGTATGTCTATATGATACTAAATGGATGCATTCCAGAGAAAGTTGAATTTAGATATGGTGATCAATTATGCTATTTTAAGGTGTGTGTGGTGGAAAGTTCAGATTCACTTATGCTTCCATGTATTAAAACAGATGATTTAGAAGAAACTCAGTTGGAAGTTCAATCTAATTCCACTGTTCAAAGTCTTGATAGTCTACCTGGACCATCTGGTAATGATACCTTTTCCATTCAAGAAGTTGTTGATCCTATTCTTGTAAGTGTACAAAGTGTGCCAGAAGTAAATTCTAAAGAACAAGTTGTATCTTTAAATCTTGAAACTTCAGCCATTAAAGCAAACTCAAGTGATTCATCAATGGTTGAAACTAGTGAAGGTCAGGTAACTACAGTAAAAAGACGTAGAGGAAGACCTCCTATGGCCCAACATAAAAAAATGTCTGCAACATCTCAGGCAGCAAACAGAATTAAGAATAATGTTAAGCATAAATGGATAAGAAGGCGTTATAGAAAAGCCAAATGTGGTCGTAAGCCACTTGCAAAGTCTAATTACTGTAAGACATCACTGCTAAGTCCCTCACATACTGATTATGCTGTGATGCCTGATTTAATTAATATGAATGAACGAGGCAATTCTGTTGTACATGAACCTACCATGGTTTTAGATTCTAAGAAGCTAACAATGTACCTTAAAGAAGTTAAAGGTCACCGTGCACCTTTAGAATTAGCTCGAAAATATATTGGCCATGATTGTGATTCTGATAAGATATATAAATTCATTGAGCAGTTACAGGCATATAAAAAGAAACATGATGATTTGACTTTAAAAACTAGAATATGGCGTTTAGTAAAATCTATCAGTGATTCTCTAACCAGTGAAAATAATGATTAATTTTGAAGAGACCCTCAAAAGTTTTTCATGAGTTCATGAAATTCAGTTGACTTCATTTGAAAAACCTGGTCAAACATGTTTTTGAAAACTGTTAACTTAAGTTTGAACAATTCTGTCTTTATCAATATATATTGGTAGTTTTTAAAGTCTGCTAATAATGTATATTTTAAAATGTGAAACAAAAATATGGCAATCTTTGTTTGAATTAACATGTATTTTCCTATGAAATTTCCATTTTCATTAGCTATTGAGTAATTTTATTAAGAAATATTCTGTTTTTATTGCTTTATAAGTATCACTTGGAGAGGTCATATGTTATAATAGCTAATATATAAACTTTTTATACCTACAACAGCTCAGTATGGTGCTATAATAGTTTTCTAGTTATGAATGCTTGTATAAAACCCTAAAACCAGGATGTTATTAGATTTTTTTTAGCCAAAGTCCTGGGAAGTATGTTTTTATATGTGGCTACCATCTGATTTTTCCTTATGACAGAAAAAATATTTAGTGAAAACTTTTTTCTTTCAAAGATAATTTGTTTGCTGAGTTATACTCATTTTTATATTATTTCTATTGTACAGTGTTGTATATATTCATTTAAATATGTTGATTAACCTTTCAAAAAATAATCATAATCCTATATTCAGTATCGTTATTTCTGGTATGTAACACGAGAGATAAGACTGTCAAAAGTAAATCAAAATCTTGAACGGGTACACTATTATTTGCAACATTATAAAAGCCACAAGATATCATACTATAGTTAGTATGTTATTTCATTAAGCTTGTTCCATCAGTTAAGTAATGTGATATTTAGGACCATTTTAAACATATGTAAGTTTTATTAATATGGAGTTAGTGTGATCAGTGTTTAATAACAAATTACCTGTTTTATCAAACAACTTTGACAAATATTTGGCTACTATACTCATTGAACTGCTAAAAAGGTACAATAAATGCTTCACTTTGACAACCCTTAATTTTATGGCAACCAAATCCACTTTATGCACAGTTTGGGAGAAGGTTTGTAAACCAACTGTTGCTCTCATGCTTCTTTTCCTTATAATGATTTGTATGAATTGTTTAATGTTTTAATTGTACATTTAAAATGGTTATTCACTTGATTTCATTTTTGAAAAGATAAGTTTTTGTATATTGTGTAAATTCATAATTTCATAATCTTTTTAATTAAAATTCAGATTTAAGAAGGAAAAAAAAGTGTCTTCATAATTGGGTGTTAAATAAATTTCCGACTTTTTTAAACCCACAATTCTTTTTGGGAGAGTTGGAAGGATATTTTTAGATTTAGTCAATTTTTTAAGGTTACTCAAGATATATCAAAAAGTTTCCTTATCTGTACAGTTGACTGTTTTGCTGTTTATATTCTTTCAGGAGTGTGTGTGTTAGCAGGGGGATATTTTTTTGTAACAACATAATTGGCAAGGATATGGACTGTTCCCCCCCCCCCCCCCTCCAAGAGTGATGGGGATCAGCATATTTAAATATATACTGAAGGTTCCAAATTCTGTACTGAGTGAGTCAAATTTTTGCCCACATGGGACTCAGAGTTAGCACTCAAAATGAAATTTCACTTATATGTTGCTAAACCAGTAAGAAAGTCAAAATGTAATTTCATGATGCTTTGCTAGTAATAAATTTTTAGCTAAATTGCATATCACTGTCCAGGATGCAAATAGTGATATGTTTCGTTGATCAAACTCCTAGATCGTATAGTATCAATATAGCAAGACAAAATATTTAAAACTTGTTTGCAATTGTTTGTTGTTTTGTGATTTGATAGCTAAATATTTTGATATACAAGGATTTTTATAATTGTATTCTATAGATTGTTAAAAGAACAAGAGCTTGTAATTTCAGCACAAAAATTAGGATTTTGTGCCAAAAACAAGTGTTTTTTTCCTGTTTTTAGAAAGTTTAGGAAGAATTTTTGAGAAAATGTGAATAATGTTCCACAAACTATAAGCCTCAAATGTTTATTAATTCTAATATAGAGTTCTGAGTTAATTTCAACTCTCTGTACTTCTAAAGTTACTAAATTTTACATTCTAAACATTTGTTAGTTCTGCATAGTTTCTTCATTTTTTTTTCCCCAGCGTATTTATGGTTCATATATATTTCCGGGGATACTCTAGATTTGTGTGCACGGCCGCCATCTTGGATTTTTCCGCCAGGGTTTGGCGCATTTCTCATGGCGATAATTATTGCGTTCTGGTAAAAATAACCCAATGTCAAATTCTCTAATTTTAAGATCAAACAGTCATTTCTGATTTGATCTTTTAATTACAGTATAATAATTTTAGGTCAGATCTCAGCCTTGACCTGGAAATATTTTAAGCAGTGTTTTCAAAACGCTGGACTTTGAATTTTTTTTAGCTTTTTTAATAAAAATCACCTGTTTAAATTAGGAAACTTAGAAAAATTTTTGAAAAATCCTTTAAACGTTGGACTTAGATTTATTTTTGGATTTTTAATAAAAACAACTTTTTTAAATTATGAAACTTGGAAATTTTTTTGAAAAAATCATTCTCAAATATTGGAAATTTTGGGTTTTTCTTTTAGCTTTTTTAATAAAACCCAATAAAATCAGGACAAGGATTATTTGACCATTTATCCTGCTGTGTTGGAAATAAGGAAATAAAAACCCTTTTTCTAAACCAATAGCTTAACCTTAACTAACTTCTTAACTTAGGTTCCTGGGGAGAGAGAAGTTGAACTTCAGTTATTTAAATTTATTTGTAATCCACTACAACTTGGAATTATAAAATTTTTTTAAATAGATTGTATTTAAAATGTATACTGTATTTTACATTTTACGAAAAAATGATGGCAGATAATTTTTATTTCAAATAAATGAAATGGTGTATCATAACAGTATACTAATTGACAATCGATAAACAAAATTAAAAGCAACTTAAATTTATTAAGTTAACGAAAAACTGATAATGGATTTGTCAATTAGTATATTGTTATGATACACCATTTCATTTATTTGAAGTAAAAATTATCTGCCATCATTTTTTCGTAAAATGTAAAATACAGTATACATTTTAAATACAATCTATTTAAAAAAATTTTATAATTCCAAGTTGTAGTGGATTACAAATAAATTTAAATAACTGAAGTTCAACTTCTCTCTCCCCAGGAACCTAAGTTAAGAAGTTAGTTAAGGTTAAGCTATTGGTTTAGAAAAAGGGTTTTTATTTCCTTATTTCCAACACAGCAGGATAAATGGTCAAATAATCCTTGTCCCAATTTTATTGTATGCACAAAATATTTGGTTAAGGTCAAATCTGAAGTAAAATTTCATTACCACAATGCCGTAACCAAAAAAAAAAAAATAATAATAATAAAGGAGAATCTGGTTACTCACCATAAATTTATGGGTTCATAATTTTTTTACATTTTTCAAAGCTGAATTTTAGATAATTTTTAAATTGCAAGATATTTAGGTGGTACGAAAATGCTGTATTTTTTTTTCTAATTAGCAATATATTAGCATAATATTTTGGTGATTCATTGCTATTTGTCAAAGAGTTAGGGTAAATTGAATACATGGCATTGAAATTTTATCTGTAAGTAAAATCCATTTGACCAAATTTTTTATATGAATCATAATTTGAAAAGGTAGTTTTTAATTAAAAATGCAAAAGAAAAAAAATCTCGGTCCAACGATTAAATGATTTTTCAAAAATATTTCTAAGTTTCATAATTTAAAAAAGTGGTTTTTATTAAAAAAGCTAAAAAAATTCAAAGTCCAGCGTTTTGAAAACACCGCTTAAAACATATTGGCGAGAATTTTTTCACTCCTCAAAACACGGTAAAATCACCAAGTTGGCGCAAAAAAAATCCAAGATGGCGGCTGTGCACACAAATCTAGAGTAGTCCCATATTTCCAATGAAAACAACTTTCAAAGTTACTCACATTTTAGTATTTTGAGATTATCCAAATATCAATTTGCCGATCCCAGTGATGGATAAAGCATTTGGAGGCCCCAATAGCAATCTAGTTTTGAGGTCCCCTTGTTCTAAATATTAATAATAAATGTTATTCATTACTTAAGATATTTTCTCACATCGAAGAAGAAACTTTATTGATCAGTTATTAAGTGTTAAAAACTTGTACTACACTGTTTATTGGCCGACAAACAGAAGATGGTATCTGCCTGAGGTTCTCGGAATGTATTACTTTGAAGCTGCCAACTTTTGAAAGCCCCAAGCTCATACTATTTGTGCCTGTGCTGTGATCCACCACTGGGTGATCCCTCAATATTTTGCCTCAGGGGACCATATTTGTCCTTTTAACCACATGTATATGTAACGATAAGTGGGAGATGCTTTTTTTTTTTCCCTCCAAAATATTAGACTTGCAAAATTAAGCCAAACAAATTTACTTAAAACAGTATTTAACAATTTTAAGCTGATACAAGAAACTTATTCAAATTTTTAAACCATGAAAATATGATAATGAGTAGTTTTAAAATAAATTTTTCAGAAAAATCATGGAAGACAATTAGCAAATATTCATTTTGAAAAGGCTTTTAAAATAAAATGAGGATAAACTTTGATGATAGTATTTGTTGATTTATCTTAATTCATTAAGTACTGGGAGAAACAAATACTTTGTACCCACCTGCAAAAACTCGCTAATTCAGATAAAAAGGCAAAAGGAGTAAAATAGATAATATTCCAAAAGATTTTTAAAGTTTCTGCTTAATCTAAGTGAAAAAAGTAAGTTTTATAAAGAAAAACGGAATCCATTTAAAAAAACAAGCTCCTCATTTGATGTGCTGAAAGTACAAAGGGTTACTTATATTTTATACTGGCAGTTTTGTTCACCTTTCACTTGACTTTAGCCTTGGTAACTTCCATTAGTATAGGTAAATAATATTTATTTCTGAAATGAAATTCAATTTATATATATATATATATATATATATATATATATATATATTCATTCATTCATTCATTCACACCATAATAAGACAATACATTTCAAAAGTTTTTAAGAATCTTTCATTTTTGAAACTTAATGGTCATTTTATCTAACATAAATAATGAAAGCTTTTAAGGTTCTTTAAATTTATCATAAAATGTTTTATTATACTTTGCTATTAATAACTTCAAATGTGTGGGTTTTTTTTTCACCTATACATTTCTGCATATTTTGAAGTTATTAATTTGTAATTGTATAAGCACTTCAATAAAAGAGAGATGCATGTTTTTTATAGGCTTTACATAAAAAATTCTAGCATCTTTTTTAGTGAACATGTTTTTTAGTTCAATAATTGAGAGCAACTTACGATAAAACACTAAAATTTAAAAGTTGGATAAACTGCTTTTAACTTATGTTAATATTTCTAAAATAATATAGTACAAGTAAAACAACTTATCTGTACCCATTGGCAAAAACTTCTTGTGTATTTTGAAAAAAAAAAAAAGGCATATCTAGAACAGAAAATGAGATTTTTAAATTCTACTTATTTAACATCAAATGTGAGTCCCAAAATGAAGTTATATGAAAAATGAAGGCCTATTCAAAGACAAACAGCCCTTCTGATATGTTAAAAGGAGCATGAAGGCTTTATAGGAATAGGTTACTTGACAAACATAAAACATGTCTAAGATAAAAAGGTTTATCGCACAATAAAATATCCTGGACTTTATTCCCACCAGTACAAAATGACTGATAAAACTGCTCCAAATGACATTGAAATATTTTGCCAAGAAATTACAAATTAACCCTCAAAGTGAGATAGAAATGGTATTTGAGATTGTTTCCTTCCTTCTTACCCCCCCCCCCCCCCCCCAATTTATATCTCAATACTAACTTTACTTACTTCACCCCAAAGTGGGCAATTAACTGTGAAGGAGACAAAGTCGTAACCTTTTAGCCTGCAATACAAATGTTTTAAATCTGCTGTTAGGGGCTGTGAGAAAATGTTTATTTCCATATTTTAAAAGTCCTTCCTAATGCTTATTTCCTATTTAATATGTTGATAATGAAAATTTTAATGCCTTTTTAATTTTTTTTTTTTTAATGTTTGGGAAAGGATGTCTGAAACACTTGAAAGTTCTCTCATAACAAAATTTATATTCACTTCTGAACTTTAGTTACACACTTCACAGTTAAACTGAAAAGAAATTTGATTTTAAAGAAACTTGAAAACCTTTGTGTTCTATAAACTTCAAATTAGTGTTCTAAACACCAGGTTTTATTAAAAGTTTAAGTAAAAAGAGACCTTGTTCTTGTTTTAATAACCTGTTTCCTTAGAATAATTTCTCAAAGTTTTGCAGCAGTTTTAATTTCTTTCATATTATTAGAAATTATAATAAAAAATGTAAAAATTCTCATTTCTAATATTAATTGCAAAATTTTAAAACTCACTTTATTTTAATGTTAATTAAAAACAAATCTGATGATCTATATACTCAAGTAAATATTTATAGTGTTCACAACAAATTTTCACCACAATAAATGAAATAAAGGCATATTGAAAAAAGAGGGGGGTTGCCATCCCTGGTAATAGCCATTACTTAAATATGAATCATGGTCTAAATGACATTTTTGTGTAGACTTCTTATTCTATATGTGAGCTATTGGATGAGTCATTCTTAGGAAGTTGAAACTTTAAAAAAAAAGACACTACTGAATACTCAGAATTAAGTTTAACAGGGAAAAAAATTAGGTAATATTAAGAATAAAGAGAAGATATTAAAAGTCTGCATAATTTAAACGTATATATATATATTTATTGATTGATTGAATGCTAGTAATAAGGTGTGAAATTTTGCCTAAATATTCCTTGCATATTAACAACATGCATTCAGATTATCTTGGTAGTCTTTTTAATCCTGAGATTGGATTAAAATAGGAAATGTTTAAATGTAAAACATACTTTTATATAAATGTTATAAATATGAATAGTCTGTAAATAGAGCTCCCAAGTTAGTGTTATGAGATGTTATATTTTATACATATATATATATAAAACTATATTTAGTGGGGGCTTGGTGCATATATTATGACAAAAATTTGTGTTGGAGTTATGAAGAATTTTGAATAATAAAGTTTTATTAAAATGATACAAAGTTTATTCATGTATTCAGCTATTTCTATTTTTTTATTGTCTTTATAATGTGCATTATTTTTGTGATTCTTTGAGTGCTATGTTTTATTGTTATAAAATGGAAGTGAATTCATATTTCCTGGTAGTGCACTACACAAAATTTATTTTTTGTGGTAAGGTAAATCAATGCTTAGCTATTTCAGTACCATCTTATTTTATGTAATATTTTTATATAGAATTGTCATTTGTTTTACTTGACTTTTTCCTATGTATTGCATTTATCTTCAGTAAAAGAAAATATTTTATATGAGCTATATCATTATTTCTTCCATGTTTTTTTTTAATTAATTGATTACAATGGAAACTTTTAAGCATGTTTTATATCCTAAACACACACACTTCAGCATGAAACTCTGTTTTGATTTAGTGGCATTCTCGTTGCCAGTTGTAATGTGAACACACTACACAAAATGTGAATCAAGTTTTAAATAATTTTCTTCTTTCGTATATTGGCTGTTAAAAACTTTAATTTTTCGTATTGGTGGGAATCTAAGACTGGTGAAACAAAAACTGATCACAGATTACTCACCGGTTGTCTGAAGAGTTATTAGTAATACAGTTTCCAAAAATATATTATTTGGGACGACTCGAGTTATGTGGGGGAGGGATAGTCAGTCATCTTGATTTTTTTAAGCTGGGCACGGCGACCGTGTTTATAGAATTGAAACATTTTCCTCGCCAGTCTACACTCTTAGACACAAAAAAAAAAGACACACCAAGAAGGGGGTAATGCAAATAAGGACAAAA
Source organism: Dolomedes plantarius (assembly GCA_907164885.2). NCBI lineage: Eukaryota > Metazoa > Arthropoda > Arachnida > Araneae > Dolomedidae > Dolomedes > Dolomedes plantarius. Next base: position 95,870,172 of record OU015497.1, on the reverse strand, counting down.
ATTGATATGCATACAGGTTTCGACGGAAAATGCAAAATATTAAAGTTTGGCGGCCAATGGATGAACATGGGACGCTGCAGCGCATTTTAATTGCGCAACTGGCAGGATATTTAAGAGAAGAAATTTCGATTTCAGGTCATAAAGTCTTTGCGAATTTCATTCCGAGTACTCAGACAGTAACTATGCCCTGCATATAGATGCGCGAACAATATGCGCAGATGTCAGCATTGAGAGGACGTATAGTTGAGCTCAAAGAAGCATGTTGGTCTAATCGGCGAATCGCTCGACATTTGGATAGGAGCGATGCCACTATTAGACGATGTTAGCAGGAATGGGTGAACCATGGCCGAACACAGCGTCAAGAAGGAAGCGGTCAGCCTAGAGAAACGACAGAACTTGAGGACCGAGCAATCGTCATAGCGGCACTCACAGCATCAGGCTCGTCATTATCATCGATCGTACGTGCAACTGGTGCTTCAGTGACCGCAAGGACCATTCATAAGCGGCTCAGAGGTTCGCCGACTACCTCTGTACACCGGTAAGCCCATTTGCAGTGGTGTTGGGCACATTCGACCTGGAATTTCACTGACTGGGGTAGAATTGTCTTCATAGATGAGTCCCAGTGACCAGCGAATACGTGTCTGGAGACGCCCCGGGCAGCGGTGGGATACTAACCTGACTGTCTTTCGTCATACGAGCCGACAACCAGGAGTGATGGTCTGGGGTGCCATTTCATTTCATAGCAGGACCCCTTTGGTTGTCATCCGCGGCACCCTTGCAGCACAGCGATATGTCGACGATATTCTAGGCCCCGTTATGTTGCCCTTCATATCACGCCATCCTGGGCTTACATTTCAGCAAGATAATGTTCGCCCGCACACGGCGAGTTTCTACTGCTTGTCTTCGTGCATGCTCAACGCTACCTTGGCTAGCAAGGTCGCCGAATCTCTCCCCCATTGAGCACGTTTGGAGCATTATGGGCAGAGCCCTCCAACCAGCTCTGGATTTTGACGATCAACGCGCCAATTGGACAGAATTTGGCACGATATCCCGCAGGAACACATCCGCCACCTCTATCAATCAATGCCAAGCCGAATAACTGCTTGCCTAAGGGCCAGAGGTGGACCAACGCGTTATTAACTTTTTCACTTTGTGAAGCTCTTTCTCTTGAATAAATTATCCAATTTTTCTCAAATTGTAATCATTTGTTTTTCTGTACATGTCCATTACATCTACCGATTTTCGTCCCATTCGGATAACTCCTTGGTGCGTCTTTTTTTTTTTTCTGTCTAAGAGTGTATTTTCACAAGCTGGCTATAGACATTTTAAGAGTCGTTAAAATTCTCCCCTAAAAAGTGAAAATAAGTTCTAAATTTGTTCTCTAAACCTCAGGAATTATTTTAAATTTCAAAATATTAAAATAAAATGCTACCTTTTTCTCTCTGGATCTGTATTTAAACATGGATAATATATTCCATATTACCAGGCGATTGGAGCGTCATTTTTGTTCATGAAATGCTAAAAGAACGAACTTATCGAAACATTTGCGCCGACTCCTTATTTATAATTATTTATTATTATTTTTTTTAACTTGTGCGTTTTCAAACAAGTTGCACATTCCATCGATCTTCTCTCCTGATGGGATTTTTATACGGAAATTAGATTTGATAGCGAAGCGTTATTCTCAAGAGGTCTGGATCGACTGGTCAGAATGGTATTCCATTATCCTGTTTAAAGTTTCTGTTATAAAAAATTTGTTGTAGAAACAGACTATAAAATAAATATATCGTAAAATAAATGTATAGAGAGACATAGATAGATATACCGAGGCTGTTCACACATTTTTTAGACGATGTATATTGTATTCACAAAACTAAATTACATAAAATTCTTGTGTTTTAAATGTTCTATTTGACATCCCTTATTCTGAACTATCTTTCGACACCGCAATTTCCAGGATAATAATGCCTTTTGAAGTGTCAGAAGAGGTATTCTATCCCATTCCTCCTGAACAGCTTTCCAGAGTCCTGTAAGGGTTTTGGGACAACGTTTGGATAATGCGGATTTTAAAAGTCCGAAAGCACAAAAATCCATAGGTGATACATCGGGAGATTTAGTAGGGATATCAGTGAAGGGTATGGCCTTGATACCAGTTTTTTGTTCCATTTCTTTTAGGAAATTTACAGTGGATTTTGATGTGTGACTGCTAGCTTTGTCCTGATGGAGTCTCACAGATTGATGCACTGTGGGTAAAGCGATGGTATTTCATTCAGAAAAATTGGCAATAAAATATGTTCCTGATAGTATTTGGAGTTAATCTTGACATTTTTTTCCACTCTCTTTATTTTTAACTTGCCATTATAAGAAAAACCAGCAACAATCTTGAATCCCTTAGAAAAACTTTCTTTCGATTCTTTGAACCATGTACTTAAATTTTTTTCTCCCCTTTTATGATAATAAATGGCTCTTTTTTTGTTGCAATCATTTAAATACACCCATGATTCATCTATTGTGACAATTGTTTTCCATTTTTCTTTGGATAAGTGTTTCTCATATAGAATTCTGCAGCGTGTCCTGCGTTCAGCGATATGATTTGGAAGAAGACGATGCACATTGCGTTTTTTCGCTTTCTTAAGATTTAAATCAACGTTTATCATTTTGTTTACAGTGGACACCGAGCATTTTAATGGTTTTGCAACTGTCCTTTTACTAGGGGGATTTTCTTTTAACATTAAACAACGTACCTTTGCAATAGTCGAAGATGTCCGTTTTTTCCTTGGATACTTGTTTGGAATTTTTGTCCCACTTGAGGCTCCAATTTGACGTTTTTTTCCTTTCTTGTTGACTATATTACCTATCGACGCTCTAGATATCACAAAACCATGACTCTCACATCGTTTTTGGATAACGGAGTATGCATATTTCTCTTCGGAAAGAGCATAAATGTAGCCTTCGAACCACTGCTTTGTTAAAAACGCCATTTTGAATAAAAACAAAACTTTCAAGCCGCAGAGGATAATTTTGACTTTTAAAAGCATAGTACAATTGCAATTATTTCTTTTGCAGCAAACGATTTTTTATTACCGCTTACCAAAATCGTCTAAAAAATGTGCGATCAGCCTCTGTAGATATTTCCTATTCTAACGCAGGAAGTTTTTGTCTTTTCGATATTTTCCCATTCCACACCGCGAATTCGTTAGCTTCTTTATTACGGAAGCATCATATAGGTGAACCATATAGCACTCTACACGAGGGGACAGCACAGAACGTCCATGCCTTAATCGGTATTTTGATCCCGAGCCCACCCCGTGAAAACTCGTGACCTCGATGTGGGCAGCATAGATGAGGAGAAGAAACTGTTTTATGTAATACAATCGACGCTCGTTATAACGACCAGCCTCTGTAGCGCGTGTTCGTTCCAGTGCAACGACCGGTGCAAAAAGTCTCGGATAGAATCTCCTTTAATGATATGTTATTTTTGCATCCAGTATAACGATCCAGCAGATCACTGAATCCCAATACAGCGTCCCCATTTCATTCCTACGACACGAGGATTTTAATTTTTTTCCTAAGAACTCATTGCCGAGTTCACAAGCAACTTATTGACAAAGTTTGCTGAAGGGTACAAAATGTGTTTCTTCTAGGGTTGAGAAAATAAAAGGGGTATGGACGGAATTGGCTTAGGTTCCAATGGACTAGAACAGGAGTCGGCAACCTCTTTTACTGGGAGGGCATATTTCAGAAATGCGGAAGTTCGGCGAGCACCGCTGGATGAAGAGGGGGGGGGGGAATATTTAAACATGAAAATATTAATGCGAAATAAATTTCTAACACACAAATTCAAATTTTAATTTAAACAAAATAATCTTAAAATTGATATTTGCAAATATGACATTGCAAATCTGCGGCCAACTCGTAATGTGGCTCTTAAGTCGAGTTCCCAGTTCTCAGGTCCGAGGCAATGGTCCGATTGAATGTCAGTGAGGCTTGATCGGTACTTTGATTTTAAATATTTCATACTGGAAATCAAAGATTCACAAGTATTTGTCGACGTGCAAAGAGAGTTCAATTTTAGAGCTCATTTTCTCAACAATGGGACGCTATTTCCATTCACTAAATTCCAAAAGTTTTCTACATTTTGATGTAATTTTGATTCAGTGTCATTTTTTATATTTATAATTTCCAGTTCTCAGTCCTCCGTATTGGAAATATCAAAATATGTTGCGATTTTATTAGTCACATCGTCCTCTGCATGAGAGAAAGGATTAATAAAAAACGTCAAGAATGCCTGCAATTCGTAGAATTCTTCAAATCTGGTATTAAATTCTTCCACCAATAAGGAATCAAAATGTATGGCAAACTGATAGGTGGTAGCATTTCCATCGAAATAATTTTCTATCACCATTTTTAAAATTGGGAAATGTGATAAATTATCTTTCTCCATATGCAATTTCCAGAGTGCCAGTTTAGCTTTTAAATGCATTTATCGTACTTGTCATAGAAGTAATACGAGGATTTCTACCCTGTAGTTTCAAATTTAGTTCCTTCAATTTTACAGTTAAATCAGCTAGAAAGCTAGCTCAATTAACCAAGATTTTTGCTCTAATTCTAAACAAATTTCATTCCTGGATAATAGAAATTCTTTCACTTGTGGTAATAAATTTAAAAACCGCTCAAGTACCTTTCCTCTAACTGATCTCTCTCTCAAATACCTAAACTCAAATAATCAATAATATCTAAAATCAAATACCTAAAATTTAGATATATGAACGGCGGGCACTTTAAAATTGTTTCGCGGACACCGCGTTGCCGACCCTTGGACTAGAATGAATGACCTTCGTTTGTAAGGAGGAGAATGGATAGACACCTGAACAAAACATCAGTTAATCACTCTCTCCTGCTAGACACGTGGACTTCCTAAGTTTACTTTCAAACTCAACTATGCAGATAATAGCATTTTGCATTAGGCCCCAGATGCCTGCCTCGGACAAACGCTATACAATGTCTTTGAACACAAAAGTTATAACAGATGGTGACAATAAATAAATAAAATTCATGTCTAAATCACAAGTTGATGAAACATGCGACACGTTATTTACGATCATTAAAATCCGGGATTCGATTTTGAAAGCCGAATAATTTGGCCTTCCCTTCTCTTCGCGCAGTCGATCACGAAAAGGTCAGTTTCGGCAACTAGATAAAGCTTTGTATAAATGGCTAAAACTAATGCGATTGATTTTTATTGCAAATGTTTATTTGATAGCAAATTGAACAATAGTATGTACATTGTAATCGTGTACCACTATGGAAATACGAATATACCAAGAAATCTTAATTTTCACGCAAAAGATAGTTTATTGTTCTCATTAATTTTCGTTTACAGCGACCACTCGATATAACGACCTGTTTTCTATGGGACGAGGGGGTCGTTATAACGAGCGTTAACTGCATTTTAAAAGCGTGATGCATTGATTGCACACACATATGTATAAGCAGACTACACACACACATACAGTAAAACCTCGTTTATCCGGACTAACTGGTACCGTAGGTAATCCGGGTAATAAGCAAAACAAAATCCTTAACTAAGCAGACCTACCGTTTATTACGATAAAATACTATGTTTTGTAACAAAATCACATAGTATTGTTTACAAGACATTAAAATATATAAAAGTAAATTTTCACGTCATTTCTTAGCAAAGAAATGGTAAGTCTAGTAAAGCTTTCTTAAACTCAGCAAAAAGCATTTTATTACCATAATTTATTGTACATTCTATGCAGGAACTGTACATTGAATCAAAATAAAAAGCGAATATTTGGCGTACTTGTAGTTACGTTCTTGCTATCATAGTTAAAACTTATTATCTAATGTGAACATTAAATAAAAATAATGTCTACAAATCTGATCCGGATTATACGGAGATCCGGATAAACGAGGTTTTACTGTATATATATACAGTGGAATCTCGATCGATCGTTTTCCGAATCATCGTTTTCCCGCATGTGTCGTTCATTTCTTCCAGTCCCAGCGATTATATTGCTTTGTTATGTTCCCGCATCTATCGTTTTTCCGCATTTATCGTTCATTTCAGTCGGTCCCTTGAAAAACGATAGATCGAGATTCCACTGTATATATATATATATATATATATGTTACGGCCAAAGCCCGAATTCGGCCGCTTCGCGAATTGGCCGACCAATTCGCGAAATGGCTAAGAACGCTGTAAATTGGCTGGCCAATGTCCGATCTTTTCTTGATTTCGGGAATTGGCCGGCCAGATCGCGAAGTGGCATGGGAAGATCAGCCAAAGTTGGAAGAAAAAATCATTGGCACGTATTATTGGCTCTGTATAACCATAACTGCATTCTTTAAAAATTACTAGCTGCGGTACCCGCAGCTAACTGCGGTGGGATATGGCCATTTGAGACAAAGTAAAAAATTAAATTTTTTAAATTTTAATTTAAAAACTTGTCTATCTTTTTATATTTTTAAATTAGAAGATTTATATTTTTAAATTAAAAAAGAAAACAAAAGGGGCAATATTAGCAAAGTAACTTTTTAATAAAACAAATATTAAAAAATTGTGGTCCCACCGTACCATCCGGTATGTGAAAAAACATACCACTACAATTTTTTTTACTGTAAAGTAAAAGTTATTAGAAATACAAGATATATTAAAAAAGTAGTAAAATGGTCAACATAAAAAATTTACCTCTTTTCCTTTAATTAAAAAATGAATTATAAATCACCGTAATCACTTATTACAACAAGCTGAACTTTTGTGACATTTCGAATTACATAAAAGTTTGTTGCTTCTGCATTTACAGCGGTTTGTTGCACACTTAGTCGAACAATTGCATCTCGTGTAGCCTTAGCCCCCTGTCAGTAGCCCCTGTCGTGTAGCCTTGGTCCCCTGGAAGACGCTATGGTTCGTAGCGATTTTTCTTCTGTGCCTATGGAATCAAGTGTTAGTAGTTTCTCGTGCAGAATGGAAAACTCACTTCTGGAATACAGGTGTTTGAGAACGCCATGTTCTGTTCCTAGCTTGTAGAAACCGTCCTCAACGTTCATGACAACAGCAAGAACGCTTCTTGGGTCACTGCGACCCCTGTCAACATCTGGTATGCGGATACGCACATTATCTCCAACTTTAGCTGGTCGAAATTTTGCACCTGAACTTCTCAGCATCTTAGCACCTTGAGCTTGCAAACTAGTATGAGCTCCTGACCTCTTCTTCCTGATTACTGTCCGACCACGGAAGCAAGGTCCCTGGAAGCTGTTACGCATGCGCGAGAAAAGCTAGTCTACTTAGAAAATAGGGGAAAACGTCATATTTTCGGATGTGTTTGTTTATGAAATACGGAATGCATTTCAGACTGCTTTTTGTCCGCAATCTTAAAGTTATTTTTTAAAACTTTATTTTTGATCGAATATGTGAATGTTCAAAATAATAAAAAGAAAGAAGCAAATCTATTTAAAAAATAGGAGTTTTATAGGAGTGGATATTTTCGGATTACATCACAATCAAAATTATCTAAAGCTACGTTTTCGGTGGTTCTTTTTTTCTGACGTTTCCTCGGAGATTCAAATTTTGGAGTTTCTTCACCCTTTGCTTCTCTGCTTATTCTTTTTACACTGGACATTGATATCCCGGTCATTTCACTAGCTCTCTTTAGGGATTGCGAAAGTGGAACAATAACATTTCCTTCTAGTGCTTCTTTATCACACAAATTAATTACATTGTGTATTATACGTTTACAATCACTGCGGAACGGTTTATTCCGAGCAGTTGTGTTGGGTAAAGGATCCAGTAATTTTAATATAATAATCAAAATAACAGACGAGGAAAAAGCAAGCAAGTGCAGTTAGTAACCGATTCTAAAGAATGTCGAGAGAATACGAGACTTTTCCCCTCCTTCCTCAGCAGCCTTACCTACAGCGTGAATAGAATCGTCTTGGCACTATGCCAACCGTGGTTCTTCGTACTGTGGTCGGACAGTACTTGTTTATTGTGACATAGCCTGCAAGTAATTTCCCCTCCGTAATTTATTCCACAAATTGCATGGACATCTTTCCCGCAGGTTCCGCAAGAATGGGCTGCACTACACTCTTTTCCGCACACCACACAGAATATTATCGCATAGTTATTGTCGGCCAACCCTTCAGGATTTTCGGATGGTTCCACTGCCATGACAGGAGCTTCATTTCCGGATGCATTCCCTGAATTTATATCACCCTCCATTTTTTGTTCGACGTTCTCAAGGTCTTCTTCTGTAACTAGATTATTGACAACCTCTTTGGGCAGATTTGAAGTACTCAGCCCCACTTTCGCTTTGCAGCCAAACATGGCCTCATATGGCGACTGCTGAATGCCTTGGTGGAAAGAACGGTTTTTCATGAATTGAATAAATCGGAGACTCTCAGCCCAATGTGTTGATTTATTTGTCTGCATCCATGTCATCATCATATTCTGAACATCCTGGTTGGCACGTTCGATGGAACCTTGGCTTTGGCTATGCCTCGGTTTCCCGTGAACAAGCTCAATTCCGGCCACATGTTCTTCAGTTCACTTATAACTTGGTTCACAAATTCTCTCCCATTATCTGATTGCAGCACGCTTGGAGCACCTATGGTGGTGAAGATATCAAGTAACTGGTAAGCAACTTCTTCTGCTCTTTTGCTTTTCAGAGGCCGTAATAATATAAACTTGGTTAAATGATCCTGGTAATTGAGTATAAACTAGTGATCTCCATCAGGGTTCATCTGCATATCAATGAGATCCACCTGGCATCTTGAATTAAATTCTTTAAATATCAAAGGTTTGGAAACTAGACCTTTCTTAGGATTGGATAGTTTGGTTTGGCATGGCTTGCATAAGCGGAGATATAATGTAATCACTTCTTTGGTTACATTTGTGTACTTAGTTTTTAGCTTCTTTTCCATCTTTGTGCGACCTCCGTGTCCAATTTTCAAGTGGGTATCCTGCAGTATATTGAATAGTTCTTCTGTGTGTGCATAATACAAGATAATTATTGTATTATGCACACACAAGGGCATTCTTGAATGAGCACATCGCGTTTAGGCCGGAACATCGTGGCCACTTCGCGAAATGGCCGGCCAAAGTAGAATATTCACTGATCGTTTCAATTACATCGCACTTTGGCCATACCTCTCGGCCACTTCGCGGCTTTGGCCGTAACATATATATATATATATATATATATATATATATATATATATATAAACACATCCCAAAATATATACATACACACACGCAGACGCACAACCGATTCTCTTTTTTGCAGGTGGATACGTTCCATAGACTACCGTGAAAAAAAAAAGATACAGTGAACATATAAAAGATAGGTTCCATCTAAATATGCTTAATAAGAAAATGTTAATTTTCATATGAAATTTGGATTCGACCGACTGAAATTGAATAAATATGTAAGAGTAAATCCACAAATCTTATTTTTATTATGTTTATAGGGTTATTTTTTAAATTGAAGGAGTGAGGCAGTCGCAAATGGTTAAAAATAAACTGAATTTATTTTTTTATTGTTACATACATATGATCCAGTGTCACTACTAGACAATAAACGTTCCCGTTTTCTGTAGTTTTTCGGTGGCGAAAAAAATCTCTCTCTTCAATGGAAATCAGGGCCGCCCAGAAGGGGGGGGGGCAACTGGGGCACTTTGCCCCAGGCCCCCAACTGCTGGAGGGGCCCCAAAAAATTTTTAAAAAATTATTTATTAGATTTCCTCCGAAAGAAAATTCTAAAACCTGTACCGTACTTCAAAATTCAAAATAATCTCCTGAAAAAAGGGGCCCCTCCAAAAATAAAAAAAAATTTATTCGATTAATCAGATTTCTCTTACTACAAAATAGTCTTCTGAAAAATAGTTTTGGGGCCCCCAACAGAAGTTTGCCCCAGGCCCCGTAAAGTCTCTAGGCTGCCCTGATGGAAATATTGAACGGCGATATATCTACAAGTGTACATTGAATAAAAATATAACTAAAAATAAAAAATCCAACAGAGATAGATAAATATAATAAGAACATAAACAAAAAACAAACAGAAATCAATCACTCAAGGCATCCACGCACCAAAGGCAAGATTCTGTATAAGTGCCGGAACTGAACCATAAAACAACATAGAGGTAACCGAAAGGTCTCTTCATCAGGGAGCCTAACCAAATCAGTTACCTCAAGGGGAACTTTCTGAATAGGATGCAGGTAAGACCAACAGACATCCCAAGACCCCGAGTTCCCCATGGAAGCAATTAGTCGAAAGACAATGAAAAGACAAGCACAACTTAAGGGCTCAACGCACCGTACATGCAAGCACACAAATAATCCTAATGCAAAGTCAAAGATGCATACACACCCAATTCCGTAAGTGACGGTTATGGCGAAACAGCAGCTAATTCTATCCTAGTAGTTACATCATTGTAACAATACTACAGCGCCACCCCCCATTACGGCTTAACCAAATGAAAACATAAGCACAATCCTAAACATCTTTAAAAATTCCTGAGTCTAAATGCCAGTTTTTTAAAACTTTCAAATTGCCGAAATTTTTAGGGAAATTGTTTTTACTTAAGTTTTCCTCAAAAATGTTACATGCCTCCAAAAAATCCCCAGCGTTGTTACATATGTTTTTTATTCTGTAAAGTTGTGAGTAAAAAATATTATAATAAATTTTATAGTTTAAGTTGCTATGGAAATTGGTAAACGTGATAACCTCAAAGTTAAAATCTAACCTATTATCATATATCCCTATTTTTATTTCTCTATTTTGAATTTTAATTTTTAAATCCAGATAAGTCGCACAAAGATTATTATCGTTAGTCCGGTTTAAAGTTAGTTCCTTTGGGTAGATTTGATTAAGAAATTCCAAATCGTTGCAGTTAAAAATTATGAGGTCATCAATTTACCTGAATCCGGTAACATTATTTGAGTTAATAAATTTAGTTTCGTAAAAATGTAAGAATAGGTTTGCAAATGCACTAGAAAAGCTATTTCCCATAGGTATACTCTTTATCTGTTTAAAGAAACACAAGCCATTAAAGAGGTAGTTTTCAAAAATATTAAATTTACATAAATCAATCCAGTCACATTTTAAGATTAAAGTACTATCTAGATAAGCATCACACATTTCATACACTGAAGTGCCACTGAATTAGGGATACCTACCTAATAACGAGTTGGGCCTTCTCTGGCCTTGATAACGGCTTCCACACGACGAGGCATAGATTCAACAAGTTTCTGGAAACGTTCCACGGGAATGGCTTGCCAAATGTTGGCTAAAGCTGTCCATAATTCAGTAAGGTTCTTTGGTGCTGTGTGATGGCCTTTCACGCCTTGTTCCAAAACATCCCAAAGATGCTCAATAGGATTTAAGTTTGGGCTTCTAGGTGGACAATTCATGACAGAGAAGTCAGAGGAATGCTCATCCAACCAGCCAGTAGCCAACCGGGACTTGTGAGAGGTACAATTGTCTTGCTGAAAACTCCATTACCGTGCGGATAACAGAACAGCATAAACGGATGGAGGTGATCACCCAGCAACTCTACGTACCGAATTGCATTGAGGGAGGTTGGTACACGCACCAAAGATCCCAAACTGTGCCACGAAAAAACACCCCAGACCATGATTGAGCCACCATGCCCTTGTACAGTTCCAGCCAGGCATGCAGGATCCATGGCTTCATGAGCCTGACGGCATATTTTCAGCCTCCCGTCGGCGTTAAGTAGTCGGAATCGAGACTCACCACTCCATGCTACTCGTTTCCAGTCTTCTACACTCCAGTCTCTGTGCTCTCTTGCCCAGGCAAGACGTGCAGCCCGATGGCGAGTATAGAGCAATGGTACTCTCGTAGGTCGACGGCTCCCGAAACCCATATGGTGAAGCGAGCGTTGCACAGTCCGTTTACTGACTGTACAACTGGGACCGTCATTAAACTGGGTGGTAATTTGAGCTAATGTTTGGCTTCGCTGGCTACGTACAATACGCCTGAGCCGTCTCTCACCACGCACTGTCAAGGCTAATTGTCCTTTGCAGTTTGCCCCATCGCTAGTTTTTTTTCCACCATCCATGTATTCTTGGTATACTCTTGACACTGTCGACCTTGAAAATCCTAGCTGTCTGACGATTTCGGAAATTGAATGGCCCATGCGTCGCGCACCTACGATTTGTCCGCGATCGAAGGTGTCTAAATTATGCAGTTTACCCATACTGGCAATTCCAACAACTAATTCAGAACAACCACAGTACGCGCTATATATGCAGTTACCACAGCGCCCTCACTTGCGCATACATGATGAGCAGCGCTACACAATTTGCATAGGCTTTGCTATCCCTTATTCAGTGGCACTTCAGTGTATAAGCATCATTAAATGAAGATAAGCATCATAAATTTCAGATAAGCATCATTAAATGAAGTCGATGATACATTTACAACCGATTTTATGGCCAAATGTATAAAGCAAATAGTAAAGTAATTTACAGAAAATTTAAACCTTAAATGGCTTTTTCTAAAAACTGTTATTTTGAAACTTGTGCGCACTATTTCTTCAAAACTAATCGTTCCAAATTGCTAAAATTTTGTATACATGTATATCTTGTATGTTTATACAATTTCTACCTAAATTTAGTTAAGTACATATCACTAATTATTTTACAGCAATTTTTTTTAATTTTGATATTTTTTGCACATTATAATACATTTGCCTGAAAAAATATTTTTATGGGAAATATTGTAATTATTTTAGGTGTAGATTAAAGTATAACCTATGGATAGAATATATACATATTTAATGTAGTAAACTGTCTTCTTCCACCTCATTTTTCAATCGCTTTTCGCCTGCGTGACGTCTACTTGCTGACGAAGCGTTGCCACAACCCCAGGAGAGAAGGTTTCGCCTTGAAATGGGCACGCAAGGTGCATCGTGTGAAAAGAACCTCACACGGCAGTCAAGTACACGAAAATAAACAAGGCAAATCAGTTGAATCATCGAATGTGCCTGGCGTGAAAAAGGCCTTAAGGAAAGGAATTTGCAAAATATATGATACAATTATGCTTTCTTAGTGCAATCTAAAGATTGGTGATACTTTGAATTATATAGCAGTTGGTTTTTGCGACAAGCACACCTATTTTTGGTACATTTAGATTTGCAGTCATATTTTCTGAAACTCTGCCCAGTACCAAGTGATTGTTTTATTGCTGTTTGACGTAAAGATATTTCTACAGCATGGACATCTTCTTTCGTTAAAAATCTCTCTTTGCAAACACTGAATTCAGATCTTGCATTCAATTGTTTTAAAATACTGGTTTTTGTACCAAGTTTATAAAATACATCCTCTGTTTTACTAAGAGCTAAAATCTTTACACAGCTAAAATCGAGCGGGCATCAGTTTTTGCTCTGTCTACTTCGGGTACAGTGACACACCTTCATCGACATTTGGGTGCTTTGCATTAGAAACTGCTAACATTTTCTTTGCTTGCTTTTCTAAACCTTTCTTGGCTTCATCACGCTGTATTTTCTGATCCATATTCTTTTTGCAGATGGAAAGGAAATGAGAGAAACGAACTTTTGAACTTTAACGATACGGAAGCCGTTAATGTGCACATTACCTAGCAGTGACGTAGTGAGCATAACTGGCGCCCGGGGCACGATACCTTTTTGGCGCCCCCCCCGAAAAACATATAGTAATTAAATATATAGAATTGAAAAGGACCATTTGGCGCCCCTCTGAGAGAGGCGCCCGGGGCATGATAGACCCCCTTGCCCCCCTCTCGCTACGCCACTGTTACCTAGGTAAAATCCGGAAAACTCTTGATTCCGCACTTTAACGGAGCAAATCAGTTAATCTGCAGATTAGCTAGGTATGTGCACATTAACGGCTTTCGAGATTTAGGGGTAACATTACCATTCCTTCATCATCATTGCTTTAAACTAACGAGGTAACATCTACATTCGCTAAAATATTCTCTGATAACATTGCACTCAATATTTTTTATTCAATTTAGAGCTTTTAACCATGTTAAAGTAAAAGAAAAACAGTGTAAAAAAATAATTGGATATGTATATATGTGTGTATGTGTATGTGGTTTGATAAACATGATTTAGAAATGTGTGTGGACGTAATCATTTATTACGTCAACGTAAAAATGTTGTAATTAGTTAATATCAAAGGACAATTCCATGTGGGAGGTATGTTATGTTAACATTATGGATTACGTTCATGCCTTTTATTTGTTTTTAATGAATGTAAGGTGTGTGTTTTTATTATTACGAAATATTTCAGAATTCTGATTTTAAAAAAATACTCTATAATGAGTTAATATGTATTCGATACTGGAATTAGCGTTCGATTTTCGTGATTTCAGAAAAGTGTAACTCATAATTAGAGGAGATCTGAAAGAATATTTTGACCCGTCTGACATTCTTTGTGTTGGCTAGCGCAATGTATAAACTATAAGCCCATTCACTAGATAAGAGTGTCGAAGGAAGCACCTTCCACGGAATGTGCCTTTTGTGTGGGCAACTACTGAATGTAAAGATGTGGGGGGGGGGGGGGGGGAGGGGTTCGAAATGCCCTCCCCTCCGCAGTGTTCACAAATCTAGAAGCCCGTTCCCTTATCGGCGAAAAACGGGGACCTGAGAATTGACCCCTGGGAATGAAACGTTTGTGGAGGTTTACGCTTTTCCCTTATTGGCCAGCAGATGCGAGAAATAAAACCACGTGGGATATATGTTGTCGTTTAGTACACGTGCGATTCATTCTTGTGCTTTTTCGTAATAGTGAGGAAAGTCAGCTTACACTGCTTGACTGAATTAAGGGATTTAGTTTAAATACGAGAGCAGGTTATCAACTTTAATTTTGCTGTCCAACGTTAACTCGGATATTGGAGTTTGCTTAACGCTTTGACGATATAGATACCTGCCATGTGTCGAATGGTGTCTTAGTGGTTTAAAAGAAGACAAAAATATACAGGAAATTATCTTTGCTTGTTGACATTTGCCGCAATTCCTTAAGACGGCCTTAAAAGTCAACACATATTAGATTACTGAGATCCATTCTTTTAAGTGAGTGAGACAGAGCGAAGGGTAAGTATTTGTTTATAATTTATTTTCCTCTTTGTATAGGCATTTAAATATCTATGGTGCCCGGTATAAAGGGCTTAAGGCGAGTGGTCACTTTTACGTACCTTCAAAAGTATCATTTTTAAACCTTTGTTCGATTGTATGTATTAATCATGATTTTTGCTTGATTTACATGAATTTTTTTGAGTAACTGCCTATAATACTGTTTATTATATATGCAATATTTGAAGGTAATTAAAAAATATATAAAATTACTTTTTATGCATAAGAATTTAATATTTTTTAAATGGAACATTTTGTAGTCAACTACTGTGCGCATTCTTTCAAAATAAATTATTAATACAGTAATAATTGTTTACTATATGTGATTACAATACTTCAGGCAACAAAATCCACCAATATTTTTTAACCTTAATATATTTTAAATTTTTTAAAGAATTTTTTTATAAGCTTTTACTCAGTCATTTTTGAAATTTCTAATTAAAAATAGCACGTACTAAATTTTTTTAATATATTTTAGACTAATGTTGGTGGATATTGGTGCCTGAAATATTGTAATCACATAGAGTAAACGATTACTACTGTACCTTAATAATTTATTTTGACAGAATGCGCAAAGTAATTGACTGCAAAATGTTCATTTAAAAAATATATATTAAATTTTTATGCATAAAAATTAATTTTATTTTTTAATTACCTTGAAATATTGCATATATAATAAACAGTATTATAGGCAGTTACTCAAAAAATTTCATGTAAATTAAGCAAAAATCCTGAGTAGTACATACAATCGAACAAAGGTCTAAAAATGATACTTTTAACGGTACGTAAAAGTGACCACTCCCCTTGAGTCAAAAACAGTGATTTAAACATACCAAGTTATTGGCTTTTATACCAGTCTCAGAAATATAATTTCGACTTGAGTCTTTTGTACAAAGAAATGTACCTTTGTATACAAAATTGATAGACTAAAGCCTTTTATACAAGTCAAAAGATTTATTTATAAAATCAATACTAACAAATATCCAAAAATCACTTTTTTTGACTTAAGACCTTTATACCGTGCACCATAGATATAACAGTACAGCGAACAGTTTGTTCTGTTCGCTGATTATGACTATACCGCAAAAATAAGTTAAAAAGCGATCAGGAGAAGCTTTATTTGCATCAAAAATAAATATATTTTTTCTAATAGGTACGACTCTGACTTATTTATGATTATGTCCCTTATTGTTTGTTTCTTTCATTACTCTTACGGGTAGATCGGTGAATTAGCGGTGGTGTGTTGCTTGGGAGGTTAGGGAGTCAGTTTCCTGATTCGTTACATGGTTTTGTTTGTTTATGTAACGTGTGCTTCGACTCCTATGATTTAAGATACCTAATATTCTAGATTTTCGAAAAAAATTAAATTTTAAGTTTATTTAATTAATTAATTTTTTTAAGTGAGCACTTTATCTTATTTCTGCTCGAGTAGGCCATGATTTATCAGGGTTCATGCATATTTTCGGATGTTAAAATTAAGGCGTTTTACTATAGCTCGACCAACTGTTAAGGTATTCCCATACAAGATATGCTTTTCAGCAGTTGCTGTGATGTAATATAATATTTAATACACTACAATTTTGAGCTATTAAAAAATATTAAGAAATTTTTAAGGTTAAAAAAACAAATAGAAACAATCCACTATGCATTTTTTTATGAACACTGGAGATTCTAATTCTTTGTTAAAACCATGAAGCTATATTATCTATTTTTAATTGTTCTACTTTTTATCTATGTACGCAACAATTTTATTCTGTTATAACATTCCACCGGCATTTTGATAAACATTTTGAAAATTATAAACATAGATGTATGTATACACGAGACAGGACAAACTGAAAGTATGTTCTAAATCACGGGTCTGTGTTCAAAGAGTGGTCACTTAGTTTTTATTTTTGAAATCTAGTGAAAGTTAAATAAATTAGGAAACATTTTTTTATATTTTCTTGACTGATTCTGAAGAACGTGTAAAAGTCTACCCATTCAGGCCTTTCAGAGGTCGGAATAGAATTTAGGCTAACGTACGACTTTTATTATCATTATTGTGGTATGATTTGCAGGAGTTCATAGAAATAAAACTAATGGACATTGTTAGACATTGTTCGGTTTAGTTATACCAGTGATTCCCAACCGCAGTGCCTAGGGCGCTGGCATTAGGTTCAGATCCTGTGGGTTCGAGTCCCACTGTTGGCATGGATGTTTGTAGCCGTTCGGAATCGGCTTTAAACTGTCGGTCCCGGTGTAATTAGCCCTCGTGTAGCAAAAAGTTGACCGTAGTGTTCCAAACCAAACCAAACCCAAGCGCAGTGACGCGGCACTTTAGGGTACCGCGAAATTGGCCAGGGGTGCCGGGAGATTTTTTGGGGGATAAACAAAATATTAGTAGGGTCCTCTTAAAATTAATATTAAGCTGATATTGTTCATTTGTTCAAACATTTGTTCTCTAATCATCAGTCGCCTCACATTAAAAGAACAAAACCGTTCTGAGTGGTTTCCATCGTGGTCCTCTAGTATAATACTACACTGATTCCCGTGGTTATTTTTGAAACTATATTAATATAGTCTGTTCTGGTGTTTGTAAGTTATATCTTTCAATAAATAAATAAAATCAACAATGGAGTCAGTATTTACTTTGAACTTAAATTTTACTTTTACCTCTTTGATTTAACATTGAAAAATAATGGAAAAAAAACTAAAATTCTAACAAGGGTGCCCCGAGTTTCAAATCTCATTCCTAAGGGTGCCGCAAACGTAAAAAGGTTTGGAGCCCCTGAGTTAAACTTTGTTTATCGCGCTAATTTACTGCGGGGATCCCCCCAGTGGCGGATCATCGCCCAGGTAGGTGCATGAAACGCTGGCTTGGGGCCTCCGAAAGTAAGCGGCTTTAAAAAGAGATACATTCTGAAAAACTCGGACAAAAGATGCCATCTTTATCTGGACAATTTGCCGTTCGTCGAACGACGGTAGGGATCTTTATTATGTGAAAAGAATCCTTATTAAGTGAAATGGCAGTTAACAGAATTGGGACAAATTAAATGCATGTTGGGAAACACTTTCAAAATCTGAGGTACGAAAACTAATAACACTTTCACTAATAACATATAGGTTGCATTTTTGATTCTGTGAGAAAGATTTAGAGTAGTAATACTTTTCATAAATTTTGAATTTTCTATAGTAAGTTATAATATAAACCTCATCCCATTTATTAAGTTTCTTTAAATTTATACTGCGTTCTGTATTTCTTGCAGATTTTTTAGAGACAAAATTATTTTCCCATTCAATCTTTGATATTTTTAATATTTTCTTGATAGAGAATATTGATTTAGAAACACATTTTAGATTGATCGGTTACGTTTCTTGTCGTATTTTGAAAACTCATTGGAAGGAATAAATAATGAAAACTATAAAAATTATTTTAAAAAATGCTCAAAATGCGAGGCAATGCACAAAGTGCGGACCACCGGTAAACACACGAAAATCCTCCTGTAGAGTTGGTAACAGCGCCATCAATGTGTATAAGTCAGGGATTACCAACCTTTTTAAGTTTGCGAAACCCTTTGAATAAGATTAAAAACTCGGAGCACCCTTGTTAGAATTTTGTTTTTTTAACCCTTCAGCGGGCGCGCCGATTTTTGGAACACCAGCAGGCGCGCATGGCACAAAGTGCAACGTCTCTTTCAACTTTGATTATTCCTTTTGTAATTAACTTTTTTTTTTTCAAATTGAAAATAATAATTCTGCGTTTCATGACAAGATATAAAATATTGATAATATTGATATATATTTATAGTTAAAGACCAAAGAATGCAGATACAATCGGTTTATTTCAAAACTGTCCGGTTTATTGGATCTGAGGACAACTTGCGAAATAATTCCTATTATGTCCAAAAACCTAAAATAACAATGAGATTGTCCATCTTCGTGATATGCGGGATGCCGTGTAATATCTGCACATTTGATCGACTACAACAACTTTTACTTTTGTCGTATTGTAATCCAGTATAATCGCTGGTTTACTACGGTTAAATCCCGACTGCCAATGAATGGAAAGGAATACAAGGGTCAGAAAATGAGACCTGCGTTAGAAAGGGTGTAGCTATAAATAGAAACTGCTTAGAACATTCAAATCTTACGTGTAAAAATAAACCATTCAAATTTACGAAAATGCTGCAATTTGTAAATGGACGCGCCCGCTGAAGGGTTATAGTAGGATTACGTTCCTCCATAACGGTCCTCCGGAAAGCAAAATTTCAGACGCTAAAACCGTCTGTTGTCGTGAGTTATAATTTTGGCAGCGCGCCAAACCCAGTCTGTATCGCTTGGGCAAGCAGTAAACAGTTAAACAGAAAACTACCAAAATGTGTCAAAATTTTGACATACATATATATATACATACGTACATATATATAGATTCATATATACATAACACATACATACATATATACATACAAAAGAAGTAAGCAACGATAAGTAATCCTACGTTAATAACCCGCGGTAGTTTCGTTGAAAGAGACTACCTGGATATTATTTTTCAGTATTAAATCAAACCGGATTTTATAACAGGAACATATCAAACTTTAGTTCGAATAAATACTTACTCATTTGCTGATTTTATTCATTTATTGAAGGATATATGTAACAAACATCTGAACAGAACGTATTAATACAGTTTCAAAAATAGCCGTGGGATTCAGTGTAGTGTTACATTAGAGGACTACATTGAAAATCACTTAAGAATAGTTTTGTTTTATTAATGTGAAACTCGCGATTTGTGCTTACAGAACAAACGTTTGAAATCAACTTGATATTTATTTTAAGAGGACCCTACTAATATTTATTTCTTTTATTGTTGTTTAAAACCCCCAAAAAATTTCACGGCAAACCGGTTGGGAATGAATGAGGTAAACAAAACCCATGGAATCAGGATTGTTAGGTAAACTTCTGGGCTCTAGGTAGCCTAGTGGTAGCATGTCGGCTTTCGGTGCTGAGGGTGCTCGGATCGAATCCCGACAAGCGCAGTTAAATACCTCCGCGTCTAGGCCGGATATGAACACGTTAAATCCGTAGACTGGAAAGTCCCTCTATGAGGTCAAAGAGGATGGGAGAGGGTACGACCCCCCTGGGATGTCGCCCCTGTGGGTGCTCAGTCAAAATTGAGGTGGCAACTAGCTAAGACAGACTCCGACCCTTGTGGTTCTATATTAAACCGGAGCCGCGCACTTTTGCCCGAAGCTTATATGGACCTGGTCTGGAACTTCCAACCACGGGGCATTAGAAACAACAACAACAAGTAAGCTTCTAACGACGGTCATCGCTCATACGGATTATGGAACCAATGAAGAGGAAAAAAATATTGTGATTGGATAATATTTAAAATTTACAAATTTTTTTCTGTATTAATTTTAATTCTGGTGTAGAAATAAAGAGAAGAGGAAAAGATCTTTCTTTTGATAATTATACATGGTATAATTTATAAATTATATATTTATCTTATGTGGCCGTCATTAGGGTGTTTTTTCCAATTCTTAAGAGCTGTATGGGTTTGATCTAAAGTATTCAGTAACTTGCAGCGCTATATAGCCGATTGACGGCCGAATGGCTAAGTGGTTTACATTCATTCCCAGAGTCTGTGGGTTCGAGTTTGAGTCGATCTGTGGGTCTGTGCCTTCGGTTGGTATAGGTGTCTGTAGTCGTTCGGATTCGGAATTAAACTGTAGGTCCAGTTCTAATTAACCCTTGTATGACAAATGTTAACCGTAGTGCTCTCAACCAGTCAGCATTTAATGCCATTTCTAAAAACAAACGTGCTACTGTACGGAATTACAAATGTAATTATTTTTAAAATGGGAGATGCAAATCCTGTAAATGTTGATTACTATGATTTCTTAACTAGAAATTTACACAGTTAGCAAAAGTTACCATTTAAAAAAAAAATGTTAGCCCCGTCCAGACAACAACAACAAAACAAACAAAAGGGTTTCAATTTTTTTTTTAGATTATGGTATCACGGACATGTGTTTATATGCTTGTATTTAGGCTTTTGAAAATTTTAAATTCTTAGAACAGGGGAAACCTGAATGTTCTGTGTCGAAAGGAAATATGGCTTACCTTGGAGAAACTTCCTAACGAATATTTCGTTGCATCCCTGTCAGATGCTACTAAGAAAATTGTATCTCTTCTGTTTTTTTTTAAAAAAAAAGAATATCCTGCCATCTAATGATCAGGAGGAAGCCCGGTGGTGTAGTAGTTAAAAGCTTCAAGCTGCCACACCTCAGGTCCAGGGTTCGATCCTGCGACTGGGCAAGGTCGACTCAGCCTTTCATCCCTTGAGTGGGTCGATAAAATGAGGACCAAGCATGCTTGGGAACTAAACTCTAGGGGTCCCACGCCAGGTTGACCACCTGATTGAGACATACGCTGTATGGCACCCCATGGTCAAGAAAGCGGAGATGGGTACCTCCGGTCTTGGTCCACAGCGGGCTGTTGTGCCATGAGTTTAGTTTAATGATCAGGAGAGTAATTTAAATATTCATCCCTTTCCTCTGGAAAAAATCCTGGGGGAAAAAATTGCACGTAATTCTGTCCATTTTTGTGCAGTCCGTATCGCACCACAGAGTCAAAACCCTGCGAAATATTGAATTTTTCAATAGTATTCATCAGATGTGGCCTTATTGGTTTGTGAAATAAACCCTGAACTTTTTTTTTTTTTTCCAAATGAGATAGTTAAAGTATCAGAGTTCCTCCGACTAACACCATTAAGTATTTTTCTCTCTGTCTATGATCACGATCCATTGAAGTTGATGCAGTTGTCATTTAAACTTAAAATGTTAACAACTGTCACATGTCTTCTCATGGTCTAACATTTGTTCCAAAACTTAATGCTGATGCCGTCTAATTTAAATTTGTCTCTATCAAAATTCCTTCCAATTTAACATGCTTTAATTAGATCTTTCAAAACTTTATTTCTTTTATCTTGCAGAACTGTTCTTGGAAAAATCATGCTTCTAAGGAAAAAGAGAGCGGGAGAAAGTACGTCTCCAACAACCAAAACAGTGGTATGTATATGAATTATTCATTTTACCTTTTTTTGTGAGGGAAAAAAATTTCGAATCACATGGAAATATGGTGAAACTTCTCTATGACGGACAGTAATGGTTCCGAAAAAAAGAGGCCGTTTTGAGGGGTGGCCGTGGAAAAGGGGCTTTCTCCAAACAAGTCAATATTGGCTTAATATTGACTTGTTTGGAGTCTTTTATCTGTTCTGAACAAAACATGGCCGTTTAGAGGGGTAGGTGGCTGAGAAGTTTCACTGTATACTAGGACGACGGACGATTACTGTAATTATGGTGTTACAGATTAGCGAATACGTCTGCGTTTATGATAGATCAGTGGTACACAAACTGTGCGTCGCGACCCAGAGGGGTCGTGAAAAATTTTGAAGGTTTCGCTGCTAATCTGAAGTAAATTTATATTATACTGGATAATTTAACTAAAAAACGTGTTTCAAATTTTCTGTAATCACATATTTCTAATACATTTATTTATTTTTTATGTTAAAAATATGATAAGGTATTGTTAAATAAGGTGTTAAATAAGGTGTTAAATAAGGTGTAAAAACGCCACCAGCAAAAGGATAGATTTACATAGTTTTCATTTGCTTTTACGCGCCTATCTGTGTGCGACTGTGTTTTCAAAATGAGTGGCTATAAAAACCGAACAACGAACGATTAAGACATCCTCAAGTATTCACCAAAAAAAATTGAGCAAATATTATCCGAGGTAAAATTTATTTTAAGAGAATCAGCGTATTACGGAACGTGTTTGTGCATTGTATCTAATTCACAGAATTCAGGCTGATGATATTGTCAGGACGCAGCTCAAAGTACTTTTAATTTAAGGGTATTCGTGTACAGTGAAACTTCTCTAGCCGGCCACCCCTAAAAACGAACACTTTTTTTCGGAACCATTACTGTCAGCTATAGAGAAATCCACCCTTATTCGACGGCCACCCCTTAAAATGATCAACTTTTTTTCGGAACTATGACTGGCCGCCATAGAGAAATTTCACTGTATTAGGAGTTTTATTTAAACCTTTCTTTGCCACTCACAGCCCCCCCCCCCCAAAAAAAAAAAAAAAAAAATTATATCATAAAATGTTACATGTATTATGACAAAATTATCTGTTATGCGCTAAACAGCCTCTTAGGGCCTGTTTACATAGAATCCGTCAGCATGAGCGTAAACTTTTTTAACCAATCATATACCAATCATTGACTCATTTAGCCAATCAGCGCCAACGGAATCTTTAACGCTGACGGATTCTATGTGAACTGACCCTTAGAAGAACTGCGTCAGTGAGTTTGGGGATTCCACAGTTTATTTTTAAAAAATTATCCCTCAATGTACCTGACTGGGATAATTCATTATTTTAATTTTACTTTGGCGCTGCCACAAAACTGGCATTTATTATTCATTACACCTGAATTTTCCCAACTTATTTGTACATTTGTCACGTAGCCTGAAAAAAACCAACCAGAACAAATGATCAAGAGGAGGCGTTCAGAAATCCCCAAAACTGCAAGGAATATCAGGCAATCAAAATTATCGGTACGTAGTTAAAAAAATTTATTTGGTTCTATTCAGTTATCAGTATTCAGGCTGTCATTTTGTTGGCTAGTAGCTAAAAATGCTTCTGTATTAGTCTTAGTGTATAACTAAATTTCTTTAGCCATCCTATATAAAGTCCATTACATAAATACTCGTACATTCATTTCAAAAGAAAAGTATGCGCTAGTAAACCTCATTTGGAAACATCATGGCACGCCTGGATCAGATAATCTGACTAAAAATTATATCCGTATGTATGTTTGTTTAAAATTACTTAATATTATTATTATACACTGACGCTGGTATTTGTTATTTATTTATTCTTTAAATTTCATTGCTTAGTTTTATGTTTATACTTTTGCCATATAGCCTCAAAATAATAAGCCACAAATGATCAAGAAGAAACCTACAGAACCCATAAGAAAGGCTAAAATTGTCAAGCAACCAGTATTGCCGGTAAGTAGCTAAATAAAACCCAGTTTTATTCCTTATATTATCAAGCTAACAGAATTCACACTTTTAAGATTGTTGGTATGTACTTTTATGATTGTTGGTATCTTGTATGCGACTAATACCAATGTTGTTTCCTACACGATATTTAACGGCGGAGGGCGTGACGTATATCAGGACCGCAGATATCGTCATTTGCATGGGTGTCCAAATACTTATTGGTAGATAGTGTATATGTTAAGAGCAAGTGTGGCGAAAAATGTTTGTGGGAGATATATATATATGTGTGTGAGTGAGTGAGTGAGTGTGTGTGTGACGGCATATGTAGTGTCTATCACACTACATATGCTGTCACTTCATCGGCTTTTTTTTTTTCTTTTTTTTTTGGCAACTACGTTCAAGAAAGTGTCAGGACATTCTGGATTAGATAATGTATTCGAGATTTTTTTTTTTTTAAATGCGGAGGCACTTGTCGCGAAGACATTCACCTATAATTCACCGCAGTTTTGCTGGCCATTTTATTATGGGGGCGCCATATAGGCAGACCAGCATAATTATAATAATTATTTTTATTAGTAGTTTACGTTAACGCTGAAACAAAACATAGTATTTATTATTCATTTATTCTAAAATTTTTATAATTTCAGTTTTTAATTTATCCCTTTCAATTGTAGCATCGGAAGACTCGCCTACAAGAGAAACAAGAGAAAAAGAAGCAAACAGAGACCATAGGAATCACAAGAAATACTAGGCAGACAAGATTATCGGTACGTAGCTCAAATTATTATTTTTTTTCCAGTCATTATATCAGTCTTTCAGAATTCAGACAACCAAAATTAGATGCAGTCCACTTTTTACTTGATTTGTGCTACTTAATTGTTGTTGTTGCTGTTCCTAATGCCTCTTGGCCGGAAGTTCCAGACCTGGTCCATATAGGCTTCGGACTGAGTAGTGCAGTTCCGGATTATAATAGCACCACAAGGGTTGGAGTCCGACTTGGCTAGGTGCCAGGACAATTTTGACCGAGCATCCCTAGGAGTGGCTTCTGGGGGGGGGGGGGGGGGGGGGGGAGGAGAGGATCATACCTTCCCCACTCACTGATCTCGTAGAGGGACTTTCCGGTCTACGGAAAGTGACCATATCCTGCCAAGACACGGAGGTATTTAACGGTGCTTGCCGGGATTCGAACCAAGCACCCTCAGTACTGAAAGCCGATGTGCTACAGATAGGCTACCTCAGGTCCGCCACTTAATTGAAACCGGTATAAAGGTCAAATAGATCTGATATTTTAAGTAAGAACACATTTTAAAATTTTGCTTACTTCTATAATATTATTTTGAAGAGAGATATCTATGAACCTAAAGCTATAAACTATCATCTAGAAAGATAGAATATCAAGCTATTTTTTTTTTTTTTTTTTAGGCCCCAAATTCTGAATCCTGTGAAGATAATAAGCAAAAATCACCAGGAACCAGCGTGTCCAATATTTCGCTCCAGGTATAGATTCAAAATATTTCTGCCTTATTAATTTGATAATATATTTATATTGATCTGTGACTTTTCCCAATCAATATGTTTCGCCGATTTCTTAGCAATGATTGTATTTAAAGGCTAACGATTTATTTTATCAGATGGTGGAGATAGAGGACCTTGCTAATCAAATTGCTCATAAATATGTTAGCAACTTTGCATTTGCATGAGGCGGCAAAATTAGCCCAATCTATACAAAAAACGATAGGTAATAAAGTATTTCTGGAAATGGCTACTTGACTTGTTAACGCACAGTTCTGATCTCAGAACCATCGAGTAGCTTTGGGCAAATCAGTCCGCCACATGTGTTGTATATACCATGTGCATAAATTTGAGATGTATATAAATTTGAGATTGAAACTGTCAAGAACGTTTAGATTCATCCAGAAAGGTACTGTAAATATTTGATATATCTTTCAGATCCTAGTGTTAGTCCCCAGAAAGCACCTGAGTTGAGCACAAAATTCTCGAATTGGTATTTTCAGCTGACAGCGTGAAACTGATATTCATTAGTACTCTGAATCGCTATACAGCGACTCTTTTTCCATTCATTTTTACTGCCTCCCTCCATCAATATTAATATCACTTTTCCAAATCTGCTCAAAATTTAATCCTGTGATATGAAAAATGAAAAATTTAAGAAGAAATAGCAGGGTAAATTTTCTTAATTCTAGTTGAAGAATAGAACCTAATTTTTTTACTCTGAAATCTTTGAATAACAACGACTGTGATGGTCAGGAAGAGCTAAATATCTCCTTATAAATTTTATTTTATTAAAAAGTAACTGTGGGGGATGAGTTAAGACATTTTTGGATCTGATAAGGTATTTAAATAGTATACCAAATGTAGCTGCATGGAATACCTAATTTTTTTTAAATAGGATGTTTAATAAAAGGTGTTATTTATTTTATGGTTACCCTAATTATAGATACCTAAAATTTTACAACTTGAATTTTATACGTATGTTTTGTTCTCGAGAATCAACTGAGCGATCAGGAACAAATAAATATCTAAGAACAAGTGGATAAGAATCAAAGGTTTTTAAGACTTCACGAAGCCAATATTAACAGTATGTAACTAAAAGTATTTTCACCTTACGGGTATAAGTGATTTATGAAATTTGTTTACCCTTCACATCCAGCTTATATTCCATAACAAAGTCATTGGACAGTATAAACTGGTTAGAAATTTTACAATCAGAAATTGCATTAAAAAAATTGATAAACGGCATATTAGATGACAACGTTCTAGGTTCGTGACCTTACCACTTAGATACGTCAGATATATCCTGACAAGGTCAGTGACGCAACCAGAAACATTTTCTTCTTTCACCTTTCTCTAGTTCATGGGAGAGAATTAAAAAAAAATTTTTTAATTGTTTTTTAAAAATTAATCTCGCGCCTCCGGTTTTACCTTTGATGAAATTCTGTGACACGCAAGGTGAAAAATTTAAGCCAAGAATTCCAGGTTATCATTATAAAACTTGAAAAAAATATGCGGCAATTTTTCTCCACCAGCTAACTTAATTTCGTGGGATTCTTTCCGTGATTAGAGAGAAGGTTGTGATGGTAACAATGATGTCCTCACTTGATATTATTCCGGTTTCATCTCAACGTAATTTTATCAAGTTGAATCACCCCATTTTACCAAATGTGAATCTAAATGATAAATTTTCATAAGGATACTTCGAGATCAAACAACGTTTTTGAGTAATATATCCGACAGCTTACATGTCGGTGTTGATTATGATTATTATGTTACTTACAAAGGAACCAAAAACTGGCGTCTATAATTTATTTACACTCAAACTTTTACATCTGAATATTCATTCTTTTACCTTGTAGCATCAACAGAGCAATCTGAAACAAATATCCAGTAAAAATCGGACAAGAAGCAAAACTGTTCGAAATCCCAAGAAGACATCATTGGCGGTACGTAGATTAAACAATTTTACGTCTTACGGTTACAAGTGTATTATGAAATTTATTTCTGCTCGTAGCAAAATTATATGACTTTCAAAAACTCGACGATAATTTATAAACAAAAATAGACGTTTAAAAATTAACGAAAACCAAATTAAACACTAAATATTCATCATTGATATTTTAAATATGACAAGATATAGGATTTAAATGGGACGTCTCATGAAATACACAAGTAATGATGGCTGCACACCAACAGCGACAGCAACAAAAGACAAAAACATTTTGTTGCTTGTCTCTGTGGCTGTCACAAAAGCCTTCACAACGCTAGGGAACGGGGATACAGGGCCGCCCAGAGACTTTACGGGGCCTGGGGCAAACTTCTGTTGGGGGCCCCAAGAAAAATAAAAAATGGAAAGAGACGAAAACACACATTCAAATTAAGTTAATCATACTCAAAATTTTATTACATGAATGATTAACATAATTATTATATTTCATTGCACTGCTCGCTTGTTATATTTTCTGAGGAAATCTAATAAATAAATTTTTAAAAATTTTTTGGGGCCCCTCCGGCAGTTGGGGGCCTGGGGCAAAGTGTCCCAGTTGCCCCCCCCCCCTTCTGGGCGGCCCTGCGGGGAAAAGATAATTTTATTTGCGCATGCGCATAAACTTCTTTTCGAAAGCAAAACTTTTTTTCCCCTTCTGCATCTGCAAAATGGCTGACCAATGGCGGCTCCAAGGGGGGTGTAGCCGGGGCAATTTGCCCCCCCCCCAAAAAAAAAAGCCCAGCCTTTCTTTTTCCTAGCCAAAAATTATATAATCGTAGACCTAATACTGAATGAGTTTAAATTTAAAATGAGATGATGTTTATTTCTTTTATTTATATATATATATATATATATATATATATATATATATATATATATATATATAAGAGAGAGAGAGAAAGTAAGTGTCCTAAATATCACCCCTGTGCCTAATATCGCCTACTCGCGTTTCTAAAGTATGATTCACGCTATGTATGAGAAAATTCAGTAACTTCTTAGTTCTTGGTTTGTACAAACAGCGGCGCTAGCGACAACGCTCTTATCACGGTCAACAGAAACTATATGGCGTCTGAAGTTGTTTTGATTGTTGTCTTCGTAACTTTTGGCTCCAAAGAATCCAGTGAATAACCAAGTAGGGGCATCCCAATTATAATTTTGCTTATACCATTTGAAAATGCACTTAACAGAGAGTCCAGAGGTGCTAATATTTTTGAAAAAACTGCGTTTTAAACTTTGTTCTTAGCGTAATTGTGTTGACTGTGTTGTGTTTCTAATATCGCCTACCAGGCGATATTTGGAGCAGTTACTTTAATTAAAAACTAAGTATTGCATTCTTGTTTACTTTTTAATTTTAGTTATTTTATTACACTTTCCGTTCTTATTTGTTGGAGGTTTCTTGTCTAAGATGCCAAAGGAAATTAAAAATAGACAGTCATTGAGTACGTCTTGTCTGCAAGCCGCAATGGGAACGTTAAAGGCTTCCAAACTGTTTGGTATTCCAAGATCTACGATTCGTGAGTACATTAAAAAAGATGTGAATGAGAAAAACGACGGAATTGCGGAGATTAGAATAGTGGTGAGAAAGAAACTTGGGAGAAAACCTGTATTGACGGATGATTTAGAAAATTAGCAAGTTTACTACTGCAAGGAAATGGAATCCAATTTGTTTGGTTTGACTCGAAACGATGTTAAGCAGATGGCTTACCAACTTGCCTTGAGAATCAATCTTCCCCACCCTTGCTCTGAAAAAAAAAAAAAAAAAAAAAAAAAAAAAAACTCAGCTGGTCGAAAGTGACTGAATTTGTTTTTGAAAAGAAACGCTTCCCAATTGACAATCAGAACTCCACACTCATTGTCAAGAGCCAGAATCCTAGGGTTCACTGAAGAAAACGTGAAATCCTTCTTCACAATTATTAAAGCAGAACTTGAGAAAATTAAGTTCCCCCCTACCAGAACTTTTAATGTTGACAAAACGGGCATTACAACAGTCCAAAGTAAAAGTGCACAGGTGATTTGCTCGAAAGGGAAATCAGCTGTATACAAAATGTCATCGGCAGAGAGGGGGAAGCTGTGGTCAGGAGTGACTCATGTGTAACTCCTGGTTTCAGAGAAACCACAAATATAGTGATGCAGCCAATGGAGAGCGCAGGAAATATATATGTTCCTTCTGTTTGAATGATTAAGGGGCTAAAATAGGTTTAAATTATTGGTATTACTTCTGTTTAACTTTTTCCACAATAGATTTTCTGTTCTCTGTTTTTATTTGAGTTCTTCTTCTCTTTTTTCTCCCCCCTTCCCCCATGCAACTCCAGCAATCTTGCCTAGAAGGACATTGCTAGCAACGCCTTTTAACATGTGTTCCTAATTTCGCCTGGTAGGCGGTAATAGGAACAGAGGTAGGTGATATTAGGAACCGCTCTAGGATTCACTGGAAATTTCAGTTTTTCCAATTTAGCTACATAACTTAAATGGCACTGGTTTTGAAGCTGGTTGATCTCAGGACACCAAAGGAAATAGTTCTTAGGGATGTTCTTTAAGTTTCCAGCCTAATCAGAAACTAAAAAGTGGATGAAATGTCGAAAAATAGTTAGGGTAGGCGATATTTGGGACACTTACTCTCTCTCTCTCTATATATATATATATATATGTGTGTGTGTGTGTGTGTGTGATAATAACGGCCAACCATTATATATCTAAAGCGCATTTAAAATTATCCTGTTAATAAAGCACGACCCCTTTTCTAAAATTGCAACCTAAAAGTAAAATAAGATAATTTATCGTAGCCCTGCAGATCATTATACAGGCATGTGAAGTAGCTGAACTCAATAACATCCCCAGATATGAGTGTTAGAAGTTATGAGATTCCGAATGTCAGTATAGTGTCAAAATTCTTGAAGAGCCCTCGGACCACTCTGTATTTATGGGGGCTGTGACGTCAAAAACGACACTTTATAAGAACTTTATGGCCACTTATCCTGCACTCAGGTCAATAGTTCGCGGTTCTAACAAGCGCGGGATCTAGCAGTAAAGTAGTCTAGCAGTAACCCGGGCAAAAACTTAAGTGGACACGTGAACTCCACGAATCTAAAGTCGCCCAATTAAAATATTAAGTAGTTAGGCCCTCTGGCGTCAATATCGCAAAGCACTTATTTACTATTTGCGTGAACAGAAGTTTTCTGTCTCTTGGTGTCTAACTCTCGTTGCTGTCGGACCTGCGGTCCGCTTCTGTCTTGTAATGTAATCCGCGCCCCGTCAAGCCAAGTCATGTGGCCACTGCACCTAATGCCTTCAAATAAATAAAGCAAGTTTTCGAAGTTGTGTAGTCCATCAATGGCTCCATGTGTGCGTGTATCGCCTAACGTTCGTAAGTGATTCCCTGGATCTACACTGCGCCCGTCTGCATCACACCTTCGTGCCGGCCACACCTACGATTAGTGCTATGCCTCTCCTCCACGGCGTGAGGTACGGGGCATCAAAAGAATCGTGTGGACCCCTGCGTGGGAAGAGAAAGTGTTTTTTTTTTTTTTACGTTCGGCGTTTTTCACCCCCCGCCAGATCTGAAGAGTGTTTTGTTTACGTTGTGAACGTCGTTCCAGATCATCGGAGTATATTCTCCTAGTGCTCGAATAAGTATTTACACGTGTCTTCTATCTTCAATGTGGGGAATTTTACCGCATAAAATTATTGAGCTTTCTCCTTCTCGTGATGGTGAAAATTCTACTACTAAAATATGTTGTGCTCCAATCTTGAAAAATTTGTGCAGTTTCTCCATCTGGTTTTTGTGTTTGAAAATTCGTGCTTGATCGTTCCTTTATTGTGTTTTTCGTCGATACGACTTGTGTTCTACATTGCATCTGGTTTTGCTGCAACGGGAAGAAAATTGTGTAAAACGTCAGCTGCTTGTTCCTGGGCTACCGTATCAAACTTCATTTCGTGAGAACTTTTTTGCAAATTGAAAAAATGTGTAATCATCTTTTAAGAGTCATCACTTCGAGTTTCGTACTTATGTACTCAGAGTGTGTACTGGCCTGCAAGGAGATGAAAACAAGTGGTGTGCAGTTTGGTTCAATGTGCCTTCATTCCAACGTACGCATCAAATAAAAATTTTTTGTTTTTGAAATTAAAATGTTCACTTTAAAAGAAATTAAAGGTAGGTCAGAAAATGATCTAATTGATTTATAGTGATGATATTTTATTGTTGTACGGTATTTATGTGAGTGATATTTATATTATTGAAAGTTTTATGTAATATATTGATGTTTTTACGTTCTGGAAAACTACTAATCATGTCTGAGAGTAAAGACACAATACCCCCTACCAATGCTCAATTGCCAAATGTAACTGACGAGAGTGCTCCAATCGAGCCTAAATCAGTAATTACTAGCACTAGTAATGTAATACCCCCTACCAATGTCAACATACCAAATGTACTGGATCAAAGTACTTCAATGGAACTTAAATTAGTAGCCGCCAGCACCAGTACTGAATTAAAAATGCTTAGTACTGCTGAACAGCACATTATTAGTTTTGATGCCGAAGCTGGCATGAATCTGGATTCATGGCTAAACTATTTTAACCGAAAGTGTCAGGAAAGTAGTAAAAATGAGGAATGGAAAATAAATAACTTAAGTAAATATTTAAAGGGGAAAGCACTTACTGTTTTTATTAATTCTTGTTTAGATATTCAAAATTGGGAAGAATTATGTTTAATTTTGAGGGAAAATTTCATAGAAGTCAATGTAGTCTCATTTAGCGAGTTTACTAATCTCAAATTAAAGGATGCTAAAGGGGTTACTGATTATTTCCATAAGAAATTGGCGTGTGGTCGAAAGCTGAGATTATCAAACAGTCTATTAATGGAGGGTTTAACTGATGGTCTTCCTCCAAATCTTCAGCAGTTGATGGCACTTAGTCCTCCTGCTACCCCAACAGCATGGCTCACTTTAATTTCTAAATTGCTTAAAAGTCAAGAGACACATGCTGAATCTAACAGTCCCAGATCTCAACAAGCAAATAATTTCAGTCCTAGAATTCCACAAAATAACAGATTTAATTTTAGACCTGGATTTCAACGACCACCATATTATCGAAATTTCAACAGTAGCATTCCAAATAATTTCAATAACCCATACCCAAGATTTCAACCACCAAGAACTCAATATAATAATATCCATTCCCAAACTCAACTGTCTCAGGTCCATGTAGAGAGTGTACAGGGAGAGGAATACTGAATGCATATCATTGGGTGCAGACGTGCCCCTTTCGAAATGCACTTAGTAATCCGATGGCTCCTCAAGTAGTGGAAAACACTGAGAGTCAAATGCCTAACCTTAATGATAACAACCAGATTTGACAATTAAACGTATCCGGATACATAAATAAGAAACCAATTCCTTGTGTGATAGATACTGGTAGCTCCTTGTCTATCATCCCCTCGAATTTGACAAACCAACATAGACTAAAAACACAGACGTCTGAAAGACTTTTAGTCAAACAAGCAAAAGGCCTTCTCCAATTAAAGAGATCATGTTTAGTTAACTTATGCATAGGAAATGTAACTAAAAAGGTAAAAATGTATGTTATAGACAGTGATTTACCTTATATAATCCTGGGATTACCAGAATATGGACAATTTCAAATAAACATTGATTGTAATTCTATGCAAATTTATCAAAATGGACTAATAATTCCACGTAATAAAATGTTTATGTGTACACCAATGTCATTTCATATTAATAATAATGAGTCCAAATATGTAAATCTTAAACCAAATGTAAGTCAAAATGTAAACAATGTAGGTACTGAGTTGGTTCACATTCCTCTGAAAACAATTCTGAAAATTTCCAGACTGTCAATAGAGAGAATGGTGAACTCAATTCTTTACTGTATAAATACTCGCATATAATTTCTAAGGCAAGTATGATATAGGTTTAATTAGGGTTGAACCCCAGCGTATTAGACTTACGTCTGAGCTTCCTGTGTCCTTAAGACCTTATCGTACTTCTCCTAAAGAAGAAGAGGAAATTAAAAGCCAGATTGAGAAATTGTTACAAGCAGGTATTATAAGAGAATATATATATATATATATATATATATATATATATTTATATATATAAACCTAAGAGCCGACGTTGCTCCCCCCCAAATCTCTGGACTGGAGCCGCCCTTGTGGCTGACAGGTCGCGTCCGCGTTTGATAAAGCCTACAGCGAAGACGATTGCTTTTAGAACTTCTGACTGATGATGACAGACGTCTGCATTGGGTTCAAAACATCAACAGATATCGAATGAAGCAAGGTATACAATGAAAAGCGATCAGTCAGCGATCGAGCGCCTCAATCTTCCTATTCTGATTGGCTGTCGAGCATGGCGACAAAGCTAAAAGTTGAACTGTTTCCAAGAGCGCAGAGACAAGAGACAGATACAAACTGGTGAGAGACAAAATTGTTTGTTATACGCATGTGCAATAACGAAGAGATATGTTTTTTGCCTTTGTTGTCGTTGGTGTGGAATCAACATTAGTGGTATGACGTTGCTATCTGATGAATAAAGAGTTGGATTAATGTATTTAATCCACGTTTCTCTGAGGCTCGCCATTTCTATCGAGCAATATGATGTTCCTGCTCAGTTGTGAGATTGATTATAATGATAAGACAGATCCCTCTATAAAAAGTACACAATTAGTTAAATAGATCCACTAAATAAATTAAATGTTTGATTATTAATGTTTAACTTGGTAGGGAAGCTGGAAGTTGCAGTTGGGTCCATGTATGTATCAAATAGGAATTAATTTATTTTCACAGTGGAAGGTTAATTTATATTACAATCTAAATCAAATCAATATCAAATGTCTGAACATTTTTAACCTATATCTTAGCTACTGAACTTTATTGCAGTAATAGCACTTATGAGGATTTTGTATCGAAACACATACAGTAATATAACTGGATATATTTTGAAAGTTCTCAGTCATGAAGATTACATAAGGTATAACGTGCACTGAAATATTAGAACTACGCTGGCCACCTATACGGTGCCCCCTTAAATGAATGGCCAGCAGTGTTGCCCTTTACTGTGAACAAATGTTGTCATAGCCAATCTCCCGGGCATTTGTAATAAATAAATAATATTAGAACTACGGGGCTCTATTGATAAAGTGGTAATACTTGAAACAAGGATTCTTGAAAAATGTTTGAAGTATCTTTCAAAATTTATTTTTCAAATATCTCACGTGACAAATGCAGCCAAATAAAGTATTAAATTTATTATCAGTAACTTTTTTTAAGCATTACTCTAATTTATAATGTTAATTTTTTTAATGCGAATTGAGAGTATTCATTCTTCAATAATGTTACTTCATAAAACTCGCCCACAGTTTTATCCAATTTATGAAACTAAAGTTACACCTGTACTGCTAGGAAGATTACATAAACTTTATGTAATTTTTTTTAAAATGACGTTTAAAATACTTTTGATTTTTCAAAAACTTTAATATCCCATCCACAAATATCCTTCATTTGTTACGAAGTTGCAATAGTAAAATCTCGAAATCTAGAGTATATACACTCATGGACAAAAAAATTAACGCACCAAGGAGTCGTCAAAATGAAACGAAATTTTACATACGTAATGACTACTTTGATATAAGTAAATGATAAGAAAATCAAAGAAAAAGGATAATTTATTTCAGAGAAAAAGGCAAAAGAACGGAGGAGTTAATACTCCGTTGGACGCCCTCTAGCGCGAATGCACGATGCGATACGATCGGGCATTGAGTCATACAAGTTCTGTATGATGTCTTGAGACATTTCGTTCCATATTTGCTGTAACCTTGCCTCTAGTTCGTTCAAACTCGTGGGATGCCCAACTCGTCGTCCCAAATGATCCCAGATATGCTCGATTGGAGACAAATCTGTGGATCGGGCAGGCCAAGGAAGGGTAGTAACAGTGCGGAGACAGTCTTGTGACACCCTTGCCGTATGAGGCCGAGCATTGTCTTGTTGAAAAATGGCTCCTGGGAGCCGTTGCATGAGTGGCAACACATGTGGTTGCAGGATTTCATGAACATACCGCTGGGCTGTCATGGTGCCACGGAACAATCCTAGGGGTGACCGTGTATTGTAGGCAATGGCACCCCATACCATCACACCAGCTGTGGGAGCGATGTGTCGTTGTACAGCAAAGGCAGGATTGAAGCGTTCACCACGGGCTCTCCACACACGAACACGATTGTCATCACTGCCGAGATTGAATCTGGATTCGTCGCTAAAGACGACCTGGTTCCATTCCGCTGCAGTCCAGTTTCCTCGTGCGCGGCAAAACTCCAAACGGAGGCGTCGATGGGTGGGTGTCAAGGGCAGCACACGTAATGGGCGCCGCGATACCAACTGTCCTTCAGCCAGGCGCCTTCGTATGGTTCGAGAAGACACAGAGACCCCTAGTGAAGGTGCTACCTGTGCCTGGATGGCGGCCGATGAAGCAGTTGGCTGTACGCGTGCATTTCTTACGATGTGGCGGTCTTCTCGACGACTGGTCTGTCGAGGGCGTCCTGAGCCTGGTCTTCGTGTACATGACATCTCTTGGGTCCACTGGTCCCAACACCTCCTCACAACACAATCAGAGCGGCCTAATTGACGAGCTACTCGCCTAGCTGACCACCCAGCTTCCATCATCCCGACGATTCTCCCCCTCTCAAACTGCGACAACTGCTTATATTGTCTTCGAACACGGCGTAATGGCATGTCTATCTCAGCTCTTCCTTTGTAAATGATTCAGCACACTCAAACAAGCTTTGGTTACCTGTTTTATACTCCACAGAGTACGATGTTCAACGCCCTCTACCGGCTATACGTAATGCGCAATCACGCTGCATTTCTAATCATTTGCATATATCCCCGACATGTACCTTCATTGCAAGTTTCGTTACGATCCCGCAATTATTTCTTGGTGCGCTAATTTTTTTGTCCATGAGTGTATTTTATTTTTTTTATTTATTCGGGTTTTTTTTATTTATTTATTTTATTAAATAGCCTTCAAGGTCTGAAACGTGTGACGAGGGAAGAAGCGTGCAACCAGATACCTTCACATCCAATACGCCGCCTTCGGTATGTACCAATGCTTTCCATTTTTCCTATCTTGATTTTTATTGGTCGCTGAAGTTTTGCGTGTATTGCTAAATTATTCTTCAATGGAGGGTTCGGCCCATAGATTGTAGTATCCATAATACTTCCTAAAGGTCGTATTGCTATAATATCAAACACTGAGAAAGACATTTCTCTCTCCGATGAATTTGTAGAGTTGGCGTGTGACACATCCAAAAACATTATCTAGAAGAGGAGTTTCTTGTTTTCAAGAGAGAGGATTTCATTTTTCTACTGATTTTCACGCTTCTAGTGGGATTGATTTGATTTGATCACACCTTGATTTGCTCCTATAATTACCACTTTTCCTGTTTTCCTGGGGGAAAAAAACACCTTTCAAGAAAATCTTAATTTTTTTACTAGCTTTTGCAGTATATAAAAGGGGAAATTTTCTTAAAAGGATGAATTGGAAATTATATTAATCAAAGAGATTAATAGAATTAAAGAGAACTAAGATTTTCTTTGTCTTTAATATAGGAAATCTTAGTTCTCAGAAGCATAATTATACTTATTTCGACTCTCTCTCTGACTGCTTGTAAACGAATCGAATTTCGAACAAAACTTAGCTAGAATTTTTGTATGAGTCAGGGCCTGATTATTATTAATTCCAAGGATGGTGCAACAAATCGTTATTCAAAAATGATTATAAAAACAATTATTTAAAAAATAATGACAACTTAAATTGTTAATCGCCCTTTTAATTCTGTTATGGGGTGCTAATAAACTAAAACCGTTAAGCCTTCATTAATCTCCAAACTGCAATACTAATATCTTAAAGATTTTAATACTAAATATAATAATAATAACTGCATTTTGATTTAGATGACACGAATTACGTTCAATTGTTACTAACCTAAAACGCTAACATCCCGAGTGACAATACGGATTTTTTTTTTTTTTTTTCGATTTTTTTCAGACTTCAAGATCTGCAACCTGTGAAGATGAAAGCTGCATGCCAACAGGAACCTTCACATCCAGTATCCCACCTTCTCCGGTATGTTTCAATTGAAGTATTTTTGTAATATTGATTTCCAAAAAGAAGTTTTCTCTTTCCCGTAAGTTTGTAGATTTGGTCCGTGGAGTGACCAGAAGCATTTTTTAGGGAGGGTAGGTTTCCTGTTTCCAAGGTGCTTTTTTTTTTCTCTACCTATTTTTAGGCGCCAAAGGAGATTGATTCCCCCTATGAATACGTCTCTTCATTTGCCACGATGATTACCACTTTATCTGCTTTTTAGAAACAGTAACTATCTTAAATTTGTTCCCAATTTCTACTACATGTATATTCATGAAAAATATTTGTTATTGGGATTAATAGTTCCGTTAATCAAACGGGAGCTAATATATGTATATATTTTTCCCCTAAAAGTAGTAAGTTTTAGCTCTCAGTTTGGCCCTTCTGTCTAACTGATTGTAGACCAATTAAATTCCAAACAAAATTAAGCTGGAGACGAGATTTTTTTTTCAACCTTGGTAATGGACTAACCCTTATACGTTCGATCGAAGCTAATTTATTTTATGATTTATGAGTGATCAAACGAACTCAGTGTTTTAAAAATGGCAGCGTGAAAGGTTAATTGCCTCCTCTATAATTGTGTTATGGTTGTGGAATTTCAGCCTCACGGCGGAAAAACCCTTAAGTGCCGTTTACATGTGCAAAAAACCCGGGTCAAAGCAGAGTTGTTTCTTGCTTTTTCACTCCTTTTCCCTACGACAGGGGAAAATGCAGGGTGGAATTTCGACCCTGCTTCGAACTAGGATAAAACCCGCTAATTACCCATGATGCATTTCGAAGCTGAAGCTAGTAGTAAACAAACATGGCGGATTTGAACATGTGCGAATCCATGAAAATGCAGCCAAATGATCGATGGAGGGATCTGTAACCCCTTAACGATCGCATAATTTTCAAGAAAACAGTAGAAAAGTGTCTATTTTTTTCCGGAGGATTTCATTTATTTCTTGATCTGCCACATCTACTTTTAAAAAAAAACCTCTCCCCAATTACATTATAAATAGACTGGTACTGCCATCTGGTAAGTAAAATAAAAAATAAAATTTCATTTCAATAAAATTTCAATAACATTTTCATTTAAAGTGTTATGGTAAAATTAATAAATTTAATAAGTATAATCAATAATTAAACGTAACATTAAAATTTATAAATTAATTATTTTTAATTTAGCGATGAAGCCACAGATCTTACGATTATATCTAATATCCGCAACAATCTTCTAGTTCTTATATTCCTTTTTTCCAATCTATTTTCTAAATTTATTTTTAAAAACAACAGAAAAAATCGTAAGCGTTCCATGATTATCAACAGCGACTGACATGTGCTGCATTTAAATAATAAATAGACGCAGACGTAATTGTGTTTTAGAAGAGGAGTACCTTCGTCGTGTCCAATTTATCTCCTATAAGCAAGATATATGTAATCAAGGTGGGAGTGCTCAGTAGTTAAAATTTAAAGTAATGAATTAAAATATTAAGGTAAGAATAACGCGGGTAAGAGGAAAACAAATTTAACAGTAAAGTTAAATTAAAACAAAAAAGTCAATTTTAAGAGAAAAAATATAGAGTTACAAGTTAAGAAAATTTAGAAGAAAAATTAGATAAGACTAATGATCCACGGAAAACAAAAAAGTAATAATTTTAAGAGGCCCAGAAAAGCAGATATCATAAGAATACTGCTGCGGTTCATTTAGAACCCTCAAACTTATCATTTAGGGATGTTTGAACGTTTGCTTGTAATATGTAATAGTTGGAAGTTATGTCTGTTGTTGTGCTACAATTAAGGAATTGTATTGGTCTTGTTCAACACTCTTCGCAGTGGTTATGTGTTTAAATTTGTTATTTAATGTAAGAAGTACTTGTTATTGTGTTTGCAGTTGCGCTTAAGTTTAAAAAAATAAAATAAATAAAAATAATAATAATAATAAAAAATTGTAAGGTGGCTGATATGTACTGTAGGCTGGCTGGTGAGTAGTTAAAATTTAAAATTATTATGTTTAAAGGTAAATGTTCTTGTATTCCATTTTCCCCTTAAAACTATGTAAATTCTTTGGTACTCTTCTTTCTCTCTGTTGCTAAGCAGTAATTCAATACGTACTTGTGCGCCTTTTCCAGTCTCTCACATTCGCAGGGCCCTCGTTATAGGGGTGAAGCAGTAATCTTTGTAACAGATCTTTGGAATGCTGATGACTCTCCCATCGCTTGCTTAATCCGTCCGCCCCTCCCGCGGAAGAATACAGTGCTGTGAACGGCGGGGTTCGCCGTGCAAGAAAACAAATCATTGAATGAAAGTCATTGAATAAAATCTAACCAGAGACCAAGAAATAATTCAAGAAAAAAATAAGTTGGCATTTAACTTCCACAAATATGAAAGAATATAGGTGTTCGAAATAATCATCTGGCCTCAGTGCTCGGCGCGAGGTGGCCCTCTTTTACGTGTAACCCTTGATACAGCTCAGGCGAGGCGGGGGCGAAGAAAAAGTTTTGCTCCTGGGGGTTAATCGGGCTGGGAGAATCAGACTGGTTCTCCGGGAGCTCCATGGAACATCGTCACCCTTTTTATCGTCCAAGAGGCCGGGCTTCACCACTTGGAATCCATGAAGAATGCTTACTCCGAAAGATCCTGAGAGGCCTTAGTCTACGTGGCATGCCTTTCTTCTTTGAGCTCTCCTATGTTGCCTTTCCTTCCTCCTTCTCCCTTTTTTTTATATAGCTTAAAATCAACTTAGGCAATATGCATTTTTTATTTATATTTATTATGAGCTCATATAAAGTGTTAAATAACTACAGGTCACCAGTCACCCATTCTTATGTAATATGTGAGTGTAACCATTGTGATTAATGTATTTATAGGTATATATATATATATATATATATATATATATATATAAGGAAATGAATAAGTGTAGTTTTAATTTATGATGAGATGGTCTTAAGGGTAATAATTATTGTAACGTTAAATCATGTAATTTCTGAATAAAATATTGTTAAGTTTAAAATATAATTGTCAAGCCTTTTTTTTTTTTTTTGGTCATTTGAATTTAAGTGTTATTTTTCATCTTCCCTCGGTTTAATTCTATTGCAGCAAGTTTTATTTCTGATTTTGGAGATGTTGTTTTTGGGGTCAATTTTAGGTCGTCTCCTTTGAGGGGAAGTCGTTTTCTGTAAATTTCTTTAATTTAATTTAATCTTGTTTATGGTCATAACAAAATGGTGTCGTTGACCTTTCTGGGTTTAACACAATGTTGATGTTGGCTCTCAGTAAAATTTAAACTTTAAAGGAGAGATTTTTTTGTTTAATAAATGAAATTCTAAAGAAAGAAAATAATTGAAATTAAGTTCAAGTTTAAGTGATTATGATGATTATATGTTTAATGAATGTATTCAATTGTTCTTATGTGTACTTTTGGGAATTTATTTCATTGATTTTGTTGTATTCTTTAAAGTGTATAATTGGTTAAAATGTGTATTTTAATCATGTTGTATGTGAACAAATTTTGGGGGATGATTTCCTTATAGAGTACTTGTGAGAGAAAATTTTGGGTTCTCTTTCTGTTTGAGGAGTAATTTGTTCTTTTAGTAATGCTTGACTCAGTTGGTTCCGAGCCGTGTACGGTCGATAGTGAGAGGGGTGATGTAGCAAATGATGAGGCACAGCAGGTTTTAGGGGCTATAACCTTCCAGAGGCGTGATCTTCTGCTAAATCACTTAGAGTTAATTCCGACCTTTACTGGTGCGGATCCAGATTTCCACTTTTCTCGATTTAAAAATAAATTTGAGGAAATAGCTAAATTTTTACAGTGGTCCCAAGAAGACCAATTTTTTGCTGTTCAGCAGCGGCTTGCTGGGCAAGCCCAAACGGTCTTTGCAAACTTTAGGGAAGAAATTAGTTCGGTAAAGGACCTATTCAGGATTTTGGGAGAGAGATTCGAAAACGAAAAGGACCCGGCAGCCCTATTGGCCGAATTTTGGGCATTTAAACAAGATAAGCACATCCCAGTCAAAGAACTTTTGGCTATAGCGAGGTCAAAAGTGAAAGTACTTATCAAAACCCATAATTTACCTGATGCGACGAGAAAAGAGATGGAGGAGCAGTGGCTAATGGCCATGTTGTTAAAAAACTTGTTACCCCCCATACGTAGAGCGGTCATAGCTAGGAATCCCGAAAAGCTGCAGGAATTAATAGACATAGCTTGTCTGGAAGAAAGGGCTATGAAGGAGGTGGGAGCTATGCTAGAGCCGGAGCCACCAGCGGTTGTGTATGCCATTGGTCAGGAAAAGGGGGCTTTCAGCGGGGATAGGCAAACAAAGTTGGAGAATATAGTTGTAAAGCTCCAGGAATCGGTCAGCCTTCTTTCCACAAAGTTGGAAAATCTAGCGATTACCCCACCACTGCAGGCTCCACCTCAAGGCAGATGTTTCCTCTGTAAGCAGCTGGGTCACCAAAGAAATCAGTGTCCCCAGCGCGAGCGTAATTCTGAGAGGGGTTCCGCGTTCCGGGGTCAGCCTATTCCGAGACATCAGCCGCCGCAAAATTTTGCCACGTCTCCAAGCCGTGGGTGGCGAAATTTTGAGAGTCCCCTAGCAGGGAGAACAATCAGTTCGCGAGGGGAAATTCGTATAGGTCACCGAGGCGGGAGAGGGGCGATTATGGCAGGTCCCCTAGTCCTCAATTCAGAGGTAGCCAAACTGTTTATAACCAAAACTTCACTCCCCAGCAGAATTTTCAGGGTCAACAAAGATGGGTCCATTTTGAAGAAAATTCACAACTAGTTAATAAGTTTAGAGGGCGAGGGAATTTCAGGGGAAATGGTACAAATATTAATCAACGGAATTTAAAACTACTAGAGCCCTCATTAAGTAGCCAGCTTAGTGATAGAAAGGGGCCTTCAGACTGGCCACACGCTGAGAGCTTTTTCACCATGGTTAGCCCTCAGTTTTTAATCTACCCATTGTAAATATTTATACCTCAGATAATATTTTTATGGCACTTTTGGATTCGGGTAGCTCTGTAAATTTAATTGGTACCCAGGCAAGTGATCATTTTAAATCATTATGTGTCAAGAAGTGTAATATTCCTCTTAGAACTGTTTCGGGGCATTCCGTGAAGATTGCCTCTCAAGCTCAGTTGTTTTTTGATTTTGCAAATTTTAAATGTTGTGAGGTTTTTAATGTAACTCAGGGTCCCATTTCCAAGAATTTTGACTTAATTTTGGGGATTCCTTTCCTAACGAAGTATAATATTGTTGATGTTAGAAATAATCAAATTTTGTGCCCCGATTCCGCGAGTATCCCTTTTAATGTTGCTGTAGAGAGGGAGGTCAATGCTGTTAGTATAGAAGATCCCAAAATTAAATTTTTTTCTAAAAGTAAAGTAATCTTACCCCCAGGGAAGCAAATTATAATACCGGCTAAGGTGAAATCACCCCTTCCATCCGATTCCAATTTAATTCTAATTATCCCTAATACTAGTATTTCGGATGTGTTGGTCGCTAACGCCATTTGCAAAAATGAAGAGCGGTCAATTTTTGTTCGGATTGCAAATTTTGGTGCAGAACACGTACATATAAATAAAGGATCAGAGTTAGGTTATGTGGAACCTCTTTTTAGTGTAAATAAAATGGATTATGTAAATTATGTTGAGCAAAATGATATTGCCACTTTGGACATTGCTGATTGAACTTGGGACACTAAATTTGACCTAACCATTTGTTTCCCCTTTAAAACTTAAAGTTCAAAATTTTTTAAATCACAACTCGGATGTTTTTGCAGCCTCAGTTTTAGATCTCCCTGGTTGTTCGACGGTCCCCCATAATATTAATTTAATTGATGATGTGCCCGTAAAGTCTAAGCCGTATAGAGTGCCGTATCATTTAAGGAATGAGATTGAACGATCAGTTAAATATTTTAGTAGAAAGTGGAATTTTAGTCCCCTCAACGTCGGAGTTTGCTGCGCCGGTTATGCTCGTTAAGGCTACGGCCACACGAGCGATTTTTCCCGGTACGGCTTTTCCCCGCG
Organism: Dolomedes plantarius; assembly: GCA_907164885.2. Classification (NCBI taxonomy): domain Eukaryota; kingdom Metazoa; phylum Arthropoda; class Arachnida; order Araneae; family Dolomedidae; genus Dolomedes; species Dolomedes plantarius. The sequence goes on along the minus strand of OU015497.1, from coordinate 95,826,291 downwards.
CTGGAAAATCTACACCAGCCGGCCACACGTGCATGTGACATTTTTTTCCCCCGCTGGGACTTTTCCCGCATCTTGAAAATCTACGCCGGCCACACGTGCGGTTTCTTCATGCGAGGTCAGTCGTTTCTGCTTTGCAGTACAACATGAATCCAGTTTCAATAAATGAAAATGCTGTTAACGCGTTATGTGCTTTATTAATTGTTCGCCGACAACGTCGTCGACGTCAAAGAAAGTACTGGGTACATCCTCTTATAAGTGAGAGATCAGTAAAGGGAAAATTTACACTTCTACACAGTAAGCTGAAAGGATACCCAGACAAGTTTTTTGAGTATTATAGAATGTCGATATCTTCATTTGAAACTCTATTATCTAAGGTTGAAGTTGCAATTAGAAAAAGTGATACTGTAATGCGATGTTAGTATTGATATCGATCGTTGCAATCGATGTTAGTACAGTCGAACCCCGTTATAACGAACTTCAAGGGACCAAAGGTTTGGTTCGCTATATCCGGTGGTTCGCTATATCCGAACCGTTAAGAAAAATGTTCACAAAATGTAGAATTCATTAGTTGCTATGTGTATTCAATAATGATGTATTAAAAAACGATAAAATCTATTAAAAATGACCATTAATGAATTAAATTGACTAAAATCGATAACATTAAACTGATACAATACTAATTAAACTAATTAAAAATGAAAGACAAATGGATATAAATTCATTTTACCTTTAATTCTTGCTCACTGTTTTGTTACGAGTACACAGTACAAGCTACTAACTAATAACAGCAATAATTTTGTATCAAATTCTTTAAAATTGTATACTAGCAAGTTTTGTATAATGCCCTCTTGTTATAACAAGACAGCGGATTATATACACTTAAAAATGGCAAAATATCCATGCAAATATACACTTAAAAATATAAATATGCACTTCATATAGAAATAGGTCTAAATATTACTTATTTATCTAAATATTGATCTAAATATTACTTACCTGAACAAAAGAACATATTTAAAATAAGGTTTCTGTTGTTGTTCAGATGTGTAAAGCGGGGATATAACTTTTACATAATATATTTTTTCTGAAGAGAATGCAATTTTTATTTATAATATACTTAAAGTGACTGCCTACGTTGAAAATGCCATTTTTTGACTACTTTGATCAATTTAATTTTTTGCAAGAATCTTGTAATTCAGTCTTTTTTCTTTCCAAAACAGTTTTGATTTTCATTCTACGTCAATTAGAAGTAGAGTTATAGCTATTTTAAAAAAACATCGTCTAATACAAAATTTAAGTGACAAACAGCTTTAAATGCGTCCATTTTTTTACCATTTTGGTCAATTTTATTTTTTGCAAGAATCTTGTAATTCAATCTTTTCTCTTTTCAAAACCGTTTAGATTTTCATTCTACATCAATTAGAAGCAGAGTTATAGCTATTTTAAAAAACATCGTCTAATACAAAACTGAAGTGACAAACAACTTTAAAGGCGTTTTTCTCAGAATTATGTTTTTTAGCACAAATCTCTACCGTTATCATGATATTTCAGATAATAATGCATATAATTTGATAAAATTTTCAGGAAATGTTTTAGATGCTATTGTTAATGAAATGACATACAATAATTGATGTATAATAAATAGTTTTTTGTTTGGGGCTGTTTTTATAAGGAAAGGAATGACGAATTGGGGAAAACTTTCATATTGGAACATAAAATTGTCTGTATTATTTTTGCATTTTATAATTTCTCTTAGATTGTAGGTCATTTTAAAGATAACTGTTATATATATCATGTGTGAGAAGGAAATTAAAATAGTAGCATTAGAATTTTGTTCAGAGTGATAAGCGTTTTAGCTAAATTTCATTAAAAATTACTTCAAATTGACCAATTTATAAAAAAGTATGGTGTTTACAGGAAAGTTTTTTTTTATTTTTTATTTTTAAATGCTGTTTTACCATATGAGACCAAAAAATCCTTACAAAAGCAATTTTTTAAAAAAATTGGCTCCGAACGTAGGCAGTCACCTTTTCTGTTGTTGTTCAGATGTGTAAAGCGGGGATATAACTTTTATATAATATATTTTTTCTGAAGCGAATGCAATTTTTATTTATAATATACTTAATAGAAAGACACATGCAAATCAGAAAATATTGTATGCAATTGTATATAATCCACGATCTAGTTATAACTATCACCTACTTAGAACTTAGGTTATAACTTGTAACTTAAAAAATAAAATTTAATTTGATTTACTAATTACCAATTTTATTTCTTCCATTTTCGTCCATCTGGTCCCATTTTTCCCCAATAACATTCTTTGTTACGGTCATCCATGTTTCTCTTTTTAGTTCCCGGTTTTTGAAATCCTTTGTCCGTGCATCATAAAGACATGGATATTTTTCTATTTCTAAGATCAAAAGTTCGCTATCCAAGTAATAATCCATGATATTTTAAATATAAAAAATTTAAGTATAAAAAATTACTAGAACACACGAATATAGCAGCAAGAGAAATGGGAATAATTAAAAAAATCGGATTAAAATTATTATAATCAGGCTCTGTACATTATACCCTATCTTTACGTAAACATATTGAATACTACCAGCGACTGTTCTCATGCACGTGTGGCCACCGATTTAGCTTGAAATCCAGCTAGAAAAAATAGGTCTGGTTCTATCCTCCAGCGGCCGACCTTGAGAATGCGACAGACAACTCCCCCGCTAAAGGGAAAAACAGCTGTGTTTGGCCACCCCTATGTTACAGAAGCTTATCTATATTTTGGGGCTTGTTTTCCAGCTGTGTTTCTCAGGGAAAAATCGCTCGTGTGGCCGTAGACTAAAAAAGCTGATGGTGGTTATCGGCTAGCGGTCGACTTTAGAAAATTAAATAAGAAGTTAATTAAAGATTCTTTCCCCATTCCCAATATTAATGAGACTATTGACTCTTTACCCGGTGCAAAATTTTTTTCAACATTAGATTTGACCTCTGGTTTTTTTTCAACAGCTAATCAAAGAGGAATATCAATTCAAACTTGTCATTTCGACCCATAAAGGTCTCTTTAATTTTACCCGTAGTCTCTTTGGACTTGCGACAAGTCCCAACGCATTTCAAAGGCTAATGAACGTGGTTTTAGGCGATTTAAATGACCTCTCCATTCAAATTTACATAGACGACATTGCCGTCGCTTCAAAAGATATTCCGTCCCATTTTGAGAAACTTCAACTTCTTTTTGATAGGTTAAGGCAGCATAATTTAAAATTAAAACCCAGTAAATATTCGTTTTTTAAAACCTCTATTACTTTTCTGGGGTTTAAAGTTCAGAATGGTCAGATTTCTCCTACCGATAGGAATGTTAGTGTAATTAAGAAATTTAAAATTCCGACATCCCGTAAGCAGGTTCGCAGTTTTTTAGGCACTTTGAATTTCTACAGGAAGTTTTTGATGGATTTTTATAAAAGAGCCCTCCACTTAACTAATTTAACTAAAGATAGAGGAAAATTTTTTTGAACTAGAGAAGCGCACGCGGAATTTGACGATTTACGTTAGGGATTTGCTGCTATCCCTACTTTAAAACTTCCCGAGCTAGACAAGCCATTTATTCTTTACACTGATTCTTCAGGTTTTGCCTAAGGGACAGTCTTAGCACAGTTGGATGAGGATAATTTTCCTCGCCCTCTGGCGTTTGCAAGCCGTAAATTAAAAGAGGTAGAAACGCAGTATTCGGTGATAGAGCGCAAGCTTTTAGCGGTAGTTTGGACAGTTATTAGCGGTAGTTTGGGCAGTTATTAGCGGTAGTTTGGGCAATTATTTCAAATGTTATATTTTTAATTAAAAATTTTTATTGTTTACGGATCATGCTGCCCTTACTCATGCCTTGAAACTTAAAGACCCCACATCCCGTATCGCCCGTTGGTTATGTTCCTTAGCAGATTTTGACTTTGAAACGCGATTCATTAAAGGTAAATGTAACTCCAAGGCAGATTTTCTTTCCCGTTATGTTAATTTTGAAATCCAGGAGGAGGTAAACGTTATCCAGGATCCTATAGATAGCGAACAATGCCATGCTATTTCTAAAGAGAAGGCTTCCTTTGAAGTCATGGAGGAGGAGAATTTTTTAATTGAACTTAGGGCAGACCAGAAGAAGGACCCTTTTTGTAAGAAAATTGTAAATTTATTAGAAAAGAATGTAAATATTAAGCCCGAGTATATAAAATTTTATGTAAATAATGATAAAGTGTTAAGTTGTATTGATTTAAGGGGAAAATCCAAGAGGGATTCCCAAGAAAAGGTGGTTCTCCCCATTAGTCTTTTAAACAAAGTTTTTTCATTAGCTCACGATTCTTTAATTGCCTGCCATATGGGACACTTCAAAACTTACCAGTGTATCAAACAATATTTCTTTTGTCCAGGCTTGTGTTCCAATGTTAAAAACCTTGTAAAGTCCTGTATGAAATGTCTTGAGAAGCGAGCTCATAAACCAGGTGGTTTGGCTGAGTTACAGCGTCTGAAGATTCAGGATGCCCCTATGCAGACAGTCCATTTAGACATTTCAGGCTCGTATCCGCAAACTTTTCAGGGAAACAAATATATCGTGGCGTATGTTTGCGCTTTTTCTAAGTGGCCTGAGGCGTATGTTTCTAACGTAACTTCTGATGCCATCGCTGATACTTTAGCTGAGTTTATTTCTCGCCATGGGTGTCTCAAAGTCATCGTAACGGTCAAAGGTGCTAACTTAATTGGGGAAGCTATTTCTAGAGTATATAAGGATTTGAATATTAGGCGTCCCACTTCTAGCCGTGTTTGTGAAGAATCGGGTCCTCTGCTTAGAAAGCCTAGGGGCGGATTAATATTTGGGAGCACGTCGGCGTTTCATCCCTCAGGGAATGCGAAAATCAAGCGTCAGCATGCCACAATTTCTTCAGCTTTAGCACATCTAGTAAATGAGAGTCACACTGACTGGGATATAAAATTAAGATTTGCCCCTTTGGCAATCCGAACTGCACTCCATTTGTCCACTAATGAATCCCCCTCCTTTGCAACATATGGTAGAGATCTGTCCCTTCCTTATTATGTTTTAGCAGGGGAAAGTAAATTTTCTTATTGTGATGCCCCTAGTTATTGTCAAAATTTAATACCCTCCCTTCGTAACGTTTTTAAGCAGGTTAAGTCTCAGTTAAAAAATTCAGCTGAATCACAAAAAAAAAAAAAAAACTATAGAAAGAAATTTGCAATAGATAAAAACATTAAAATTGGTGATTTGGTAATGCTTTATTCCCCAGCAATTAAACCCGGTTTGTGCAAAAAGTTTTCCAAATTGAATAAAGGCCCTTTTCGCGTAGTTGCACAAACATCTAAAGTTAACTTTAATATTCAATTAGTCGCCGATCCATCCCATTCGGAGGTAGTACATGTTGATAGGTTGTCCAAAGTCCCCGACAGGAAAATTTTTCCCGCTTGGCCTGAGAAAGAGAAGGTTGTTGTGGCAGCTCAGGATAACGTTACCCAGCCCAGGAATTGTGACGCAGAAAATTTTAATCCGCCCCCTAGGCTTTCTAAGCAGAGGACCCGATTCTTCATAAACACGGCTAGAAGTGGGAGACGTCCCCAGGCAAGAGCGGTAGGACCGAGCCGGGGTGATAATTCCTTTCCGCGGAGCTCTCTTAGGGTTGGCTCTAGGGATTCGCCTACTCAGCAGGATAGTTCTCAGCGGGTGCAGGTCAGGAGTTCCAGGTGGGATAACTTTCCCCCTTCTAACATGCGGACCAGGTCTCAGACTAGGCAGAGCCCATCTGGAAACTAGGCTCTGGCAATTTGCTTTTCATGCATAATAGAATTACGGCCGCGTGCATATATCACTTATTTTTGTACAATTATCTGAAAAAAAATGAATTGTTTTGTATGTTACCACACGTCAAGGTGTCTCCACTTGGTCTTTTGATAAGACAGGGTTTTTTTGTGTAAAGTATTTTATAGAAAATTTTGTTTATAGTTTGCATTGTGTTTTCCCCAGTGAATTGTAAAAAACTGGATGAAATGTAATACTTGCGGATGCGGATTCAGCCGTGACAACGAAAAGGCTCAGCGTTCAGCTAATACACACAAGATAGGATGAGGACTGTCAGACTCTCGTCTCCCATTCTTAATTGGGATTGAATGAAGGTGAGTAATATCACCTTCAATAAGCCCCAAAAGAAACGTAAACAGGTGTCGAGATGAAATACACCCGTGGAGATGCGCGACAATAGGTAAGATACACAGGTCATTTAGAATGATTAGTGAAAACCATTAGCGGCACGCTTTTCCAAGGGGAAAAGCCGTCGGGAATGAAACTCACCATAGGTGGTCTGCGTAGGGCTGAACCGGAAGAGGTCCGGTGTTCGAGGGAGATTGTTGAGAAAGGGAGAGAAGAATGCATAAATACAGACGCCGGTAGCGAATGAAGACAGATGAGATTTGGACTTTTGAAAAGTCGCCACGCGTGTGGAGAGACAGGGTCTCGTTTGGACTTTGAATAATGAACCCCTCTCTGACGAGTGTATCAACGTTCGTCGGAACGAACATTTGTAAATGATTATTTAACCAAGATTTTGATATTTCAATAAACTCGACATAAGTAAGAGTTATTTCTTCGACTATGATTAATTCTACAAGATACTGATTTATCGGAGCACGACGATAAAGGTTAACAAGGACTATTAAATAGAAGTTGTGTATGTAGCTACAAAACTGAAGATTTGGCTGGCTGTTCCATCTAAAAAAGAATGTTGTCCAGCTACCAACATATTTGCACAAATTTATCGTATCATCCTTTGTAAGGCAATGCATGCTTGCGAAGTCACCCTGCATGTATTGTCAAGTCCCGATCTTGTCTTCTCTTTTTTCCCTTTGGGAGATTCATAACGTCATGTCCGTGCACTCCACGCTAGTCCCAAGAGTGAAAGCTGTTGGAGGTGTATATATTTTTAAGTTTACGGACTCTCTTATTCTGCGCCTTGTGGTAACGTATTGTTTTGTTGTAGTTAAAATGTAATGTGTAGTTTTGTTTTTGTATTTTGAAGCGTAATGTGTAAAAATTTTTTAAGTAAAGTCAATCACAGTTAGTTGCCTGCGTGATCAGGTCGTTGCAACTTCGGCAAGGCATCGATTTTTTCATACTTCAGGCAGGCTAGTGAGTAAGCTAGTGTTTCAGTGGAAACGATTTGTGTAAGGAATTTTCTCTCATCTATGTAAAAGTTTTTAAGTTTTAGTCATTCGAAATAGGTAGCTGCGGTTAGTGTTCCATATTTTTTACAAATGTATAACTGTGTATGTGTACCCAACGTAACTTCTTTAGTGTTTTTTTTTTGTTTGTTTTTTTTGGGGTGGGGTGGGGGTGGGGTCTATTTTGTCTCGGTGAAGGGAGATTGAAAAACTTTTTTCACTTGTCTGACCCTTATTGAAACAAGACAAAATACATCATTTCATAATTTTAAAAATTTCTCAAATAAACTTTGTTTTGAAGAAGAATGTTAATTGCCATTTAAATTTGTTATAGGACTCTCAACTAATTTAAACAAAGAAGCGTTAATTTCTTACTAGGCTGCAAAACTAACTTCTCAAGAGCTTTATCATTATTAATGTTTTTATTATTATTGTAAGTACAGTAAAGCCTCGTTTGTTCGGATCTATGGATAATTCGGATCAGATTTGTAGACTTTTTATTTAATGTTCACATTAGATAATAATTTTTAACTATGATAGCAAGAACGTAACTACAAGTACGCCAAATATTCGCTTTTTAGTTTGATTCAATGTACAGTTCCTGCATAGATTGTACAATAAATTATGGTAAAAAAATGCTTTTTGCTGAGTTTAAGAAAGTTTTACTAGACTTACCAATTCTTTGTTCAGGAGTGATGCGAAAAGTTATTTTTATATTTTTTAATGTAAACAATACTATGTAATTTTATTACAAAACATAGTTTTTTTTTATCGTAATAAACGTTAAGTCTGCTTAGTTAAGGATTTTTTTTTTGCTTATTTGCCGGATTATCCGGATTGCCTATAGTCCCAGTTAGTCCGGTTAATCGAGGTTTTACTGTATTATATTTATGGAAATATGATTGACTAAACACGAAAAGCCTTCTCTTATCACAATGTTGAAGAATTAATACCTCGAGAATTAGAGTACTTTTATTTATTTACTTATTTATTTATTTTTAGCCTTCAAAATCTGAAACTGGTGCACAAGAACAAGACAGAGGTATACCATCTGGGAGCCTTCCATCTAATTTATCCACTTCGGTATGTTCACATGAAAAATTAACCCATTATAGTCCCAGTTAGTCCGGTTAATCGAGGTTTTACTGTATTATATTTATGGAAATATGATTGACTAAACACGAAAAACCTTCTCTTATCACAATGTTGAAGAATTAATACCTCGAGAATTAGAGTACTTTTATTTATTTATTTTTAGCCTTCAAAATCTGAAACTGGTGCACAAGAACAAGACAGAGGTATACCATCTGGGAGCCTTCCATCTAATTTATCCACTTCGGTATGTTCACATGAAAAATTAACCCATTATAGTACAAGTTAGTCCGGTTAATCGAGGTTTTACTGTATTATATTTATGGAAATATGATTGACTAAACACGAAAAACCTTCTCTTATCACAATGTTGAAGAATTAATACCTCGAGAATTAGAGTACTTTTATTTATTTACTTATTTATTTATTTTTAGCCTTCAAAATCTGAAACTGGTGCAAAAGAACAAGACAGAGGTATACCATCTGGGAGCCCTCCATCTAATTTATCCACTTCGGTATGTTCACATGAAAAATTAACCCATTATAGTCCCAGTTAGTCCGGTTAATCGAGGTTTTACTGTATTATATTTATGGAAATATGATTGACTAAACACGAAAAATCTTCTCTTATCACAATGTTGAAGAATTAATACCTCGAGAATTAGAGTACTTTTATTTATTTATTTTTAGCCTTCAAAATCTGAAACTGGTGCACAAGAACAAGACAGAGGTATACCATCTGGGAGCCTTCCATCTAATTTATCCACTTCGGTATGTTCACATGAAAAATTAACTCATTATAGTCCCAGTTAGTCCGGTTAATCGAGGTTTTACTGTATTATATTTATGGAAATATGATTGACTAAACACGAAAAACCTTCTCTTATCACAATGTTGAAGAATTAATACCTCGAGAATTAGAGTACTTTTATTTATTTATTTTTAGCCTTCAAAATCTGAAACTAGTGCACAAGAACAAGACAGAGGTATACCATCTGGGAGCCTTCCATCTAATTTATCCACTTCGGTATGTTCACATGGAAAAATTATCTCTAATTTACTGATTTTTAAATTTGTGAAATTATTTGTTTTCTCTTTCTTGGAATTAAGTAGATTTGGTGTTGTTAATCCCCTCTTTTGATTCCCAGAAAAGTTTTAATTTTTATCTTTTACTTTAAAAAAATTTCGCTCGATATTATATCGAAATATTTCGCTCGATATTATATCGACTAGGTATTCTAGAAAAAATACACACAATCATTCCTCGGATATCTAATATATATTTTTTAAAAGAAAATTGTACTCCGTAATAGAGAAAGAAATTTTACACCTTGGGGCATTTTTCGTTTGAAAAAAAAATGCAAATATTTAAAAATTTAAATTATTCGGGGGAAAAAATCTGGTATAGTGTGTTTTAAACGCTCATCAATTCCTTTGGTGGACGAAATTTATAAAATGAATCCTCTTGCAAGGTAATACCACAAGAAAAGGAAATACTATTATAAGGAAATACCATAAGGAAAATACCATTTTTATTGGATTATCAACATTTATGTAGCTGGATATGGTGATGTTAAATCTGTAGACCGGAAAGCCTTTCTATGATATCAGAGAGGGTAGTAGAAGGCCCGATCCCCCAAAATGTCGCCCCTGGGGGTGTTGGGTCCAAATTGAGTTGGCAAGGGGGTAGTGTTGGTACACCTCTACAGTATTCCCATCGAAAGCAACCAACGATTCTCACGGATTATATGCGAATGTCCTGATTGACCAGTGCCCCGCATTGGAAAACAAAAACAAAAGCATATGAAAGAAACGTTAAATTCTTTCTGTAACAGAGTCGTTCGATTTTAAATAACGCCAAATTCCCTTTTACACGCAGCGCTCACTGGACATGTTTGAGAGAAAAATCCTCAGGGCTATCTTTGGCCCAGTGCAGGAAGAGGTACGTTTGAGAATCAGATATAATTTTGAACTGTATATGCTTTATGCGCAATCACATCAAACACAAGTCATCCGTAGTAACAGATTGACATGGTTTGGCCATGTTTGGAGAAGCTCGGAAGATAATCCCACTAAGATCTTGACATTTAAAAAACCGGAAGGATCCCGAGCTAAAGGTAGACCACCAACTAGATGGTTAAATGATGTTGAAAAAGACTTAAAGACTTTGAAAGATAAAAATTGGAAAGGAGTCGTCACAGATAGAAGCCGCTGGAGGGAGCGGTCCCCTGCGGACCCTGACGGCCCCCAGTTGAGGCCGTCAGGGCTTGTAGGGGGTTATTGTGCTTGTGAAGATGAAGAGGAAATTCCTTTTTAACAATTTTCTTTTTCTACTTGTTATTCTGATTTTAAAATTCCGATTGATTTTGTTTGAGTGAAAAATTATTTAAAATTATTGCTGGGGTCCGGCCTTTGTGGTACTAAAATGACGAGCCGACTGTGGCCACCAAGAACCCTTTTTTTTTTCACTCGTCATCTATATTCTCTCATTGGAATATCCATTGTATGTTAATTTAAACATTGTAGAATGTTTTGTCTTTCAAGAAGCGTAGGCCTAACCACTTGGGAGATGAGAGTATATCCAGTTCATTTTTTTTTTATTTTACAGGCTTCAAGATCCGAAACCTTTGAAGAAGAGGGCAGATGCATGGCAACGGGAACTTTCACTTCCAATAAATCTCCTACGGTATAATCTCATAAATGAAATTTTACTCTACAAATTCAAGTTAATGTTTAGGTTATTGTTATATTTACTATTATCGTTTTATAGGCTTCGATATTTGAAACCAGTGAAGAGAGAAGATATAAGCCACCTGCAAACCTAGCATCCATTACTTCATCTTTGGTATCGTATATATATATATATATATATATATATATTTTTCTCTACTTATTTAAGATATTGTGGAATGTGTTTCCTCTTTCCATTAGCATCTCGAAAGTTAGATTACAGGTATTTTAATTTTTTTAACAGCCATCAAGGTTTGAAACCCATGAAGAAAGCGAAAGCATGACACCAGGAAAACTCATATCCAATTCCTCACTTACGGTATTTTTTCATAAATATATTCTTTTTTTTTCTCCTTTTTTTTAAACTTCAAGTTAAAGCCTAAATAATCATTATTATTATTGTTGTTGTTGTTGTTGTTGTCGTTTCAATTATTTTTAATAGGCTTCAGGATCTGAAACCCGTAAAGATAATAGACAAATGTTCCCAGGAACCCTGAAATCCATTAAATTCATTTCGATATAATCTCAAAAATATATTTCAACATCAGTTTTAAACATTTTGAGGGCTCGAGGTAGCCTAGCGGTACCGCGCTGGCTTTCGATGCTGAGGGTGCTCGGGTCGAATCCCGACGTGCACTATTAAATATGTGCTCAGATGGCAAAATGTTATAAGAAATTTACGTGACAGTAATTCTAAGATTCAAGATGTCCTGAAAAATCAGTAAATTGTTTTACATGAGCAAACATGGTACCAATGTTCCAGAAAAATAGTTGGCTACTACTTACAGTAGTTACAGTAAATAGAAAATATCGCCGAACGAGAATCTGGAATGTAAAAAACTCGATTTTTTTAAAAGAAAAGTTTCTTATAACATTTTGCCATCTGAGCACAGAAGTACCTCCGTGTCTAGGCCTGATGTGGGCACTTAAATCCGTAGGCCGGAAATTCCCTCTATGATGTCAGAGAGGGTGGGAAAGGGTATGATCCCATCCTGATGTCACCCCTGGGGTTGCTCGGTCAAAATTTGAGGTTACAACTGGCTAAGACGGACACCGACTCTTATGGTGCTGTATAAACCGGAGTCGCACACTTTAGCTCGAAGCTTTTATGGACCTGGTCTGGAACTTCCAGCCAGGGACATTAGAAACAATAACAACAACAACAACAACAAACATTTTGAAATATGTTTTCTCTTTCTAGTAAAATGGTAGATTTTGTACTATAATGACCCCTTCGTCTCGATCCTAGAAAGACTAGCGACATAAATTTTGTTCTTTACTAAAATATGGACATTTTTGTAATGACTCAATCGGGAATACAGCGAAAGGAAACTGAGATACTTATCTACTTTATGTTCCTCAGAAATAGGAAATTTAAGATTTTTGAGGCTAAATAGTTGCTAATTTAGCTAGTTTAATATATATATATATATATATATATATATATATATATATATATATATATATATATATATATATATATATATATATATATATATATAGCTTGCAAAACCTTTAACCCGTGAAGCTGGTTTATGCATACCTTAAGGCAGTAGTGCGCTAACTTTTTTCGACCGTTACCCACTTTCTTAAAATAAAAAAACCCTCAACCCCCAATGAAAATATTTTGGTAGACACCAATTTTATTAGAAAAAAACAATGAAAACGGGAAAAAATAAAGAAAACTGTACATTTCGGATATATTTAATTTATTTTACACAATAACAAATAAAAAAAATGTCTTGCTTACCATCTGCACTTGTTTTTTGTGAAAGTATTTGAAAACTGATATAACAATATCACAGCATTTTTTAACATACAAAAAATATAAATAAAAATATGATAACGATTACTTTCACAGAAGGTACGATCCCTCAAAATGTCGCCCCTGGGGTTTCTCGATCCGAATTCAGTTAGCAAGGGGGTAGTGTTGGTACACCTATACAGTGTTCCCATCGAAAGCAACCAACAATCCTCGCAGATTATATGCGAATGTCCTGAATGAGCAGTGCCCCGCATTGGAAAACAAAAACATCAGTATATGAAAGAAACATTAAATGATTTCTGTAACAGAGTCGTACAGAGGCCGTTCGATTTTAAACAACACTAAATTCATTTTTACACGCAGCGCTCACTGGACATATTTGAGAGAAAAATCATCAGGTCCCAGTACAGGACGTGGGACGTTGGAGAATCAGATATAATTTTGAACTGTATAGGCTTTATGCGCAATCACAAATAATACAAGTCATCGGTAGTAATAGATTGAAATGGTTTGGCCATGTTTGGAGAAGCTCGGAAGATAATCCCACTAAGATCTTGACATTTAAAAAACCCGAGGGATCCCGAGCTAGAGGTAGACCACCGACTAGATGGTTAAATGATGTTGAAAAAGACTTTGAAAGTTAAAAATTGGAAAGGAGTCGTCGCAGATAGAAGACGCTGGAGGGAGCGCGTAGTTGAGGCCGCCAGGGCCTGTGCTTGTGAAGATGAAGAGGAAATTCCTTTTTAACAATTTTCTTTTTCTACTTGTTATTCCGATTTTAAAATTCCGATTGATTTTGTTTCAGTTAAAAAGTATTTAAAATTATTGCTGGGGTCTGGCCTTTGTGGTACTAAAATGACGAGCCGACTGTGGCCACCAAGAACCGTTTTTTTTTTCTTCGTCATCTATATTCTCTCATTGGAATATTCATTGTATACATTCATTTAAACATTGTATAATGTTTTGTCTTTCAAGAAGCGTAGGACTAACCTCTTGAGAGCTGAGAGTATATCCAGTTTATCTTTTTATAGGCTTCAAGATCCGAAACCTGTGAAGAAGTAGACAGTCGCATAGCAACAGGAACTTCCACTTCCAATACATCTCCTACGGTATAATCTCATAAATGAAATTTTATTGTAGAAATTTCAAATTAATATGTAGGTTATCGTTATATTTATTATTATCGTTTTATAGGCTTCGATATTTCAAACCAGTGAAGAGAGAAGATATATGCCACCTGCAAACCTAACTTCCATTACTTCATCTCTGGTATCGTATATATATTTTTTTTTTCTGTAGTTATTTAAGATCTTGTGGAATGTGTTAATTCTTTCCATTAGCATCTTGAAAGTTAAATTATAGGTATTTTAATTTTTTTAACAGCCATCAAGGTTTCAAACCCATGAAGAAAGCGAACGCTTGACACCAGGAACACTCATAAGCAATTCCTCACTTATGGTATTTGCTCATAAATATATTCCTTTTTTTTTGTTTCGTGTTAGAGCCTAAATAATCTTTATTGTTGTTGGTGGTGGTCTTTCAATTAATTTTAATAGCCTTCAAGATCTGAAACCTGTAAGATAATAGACAAATATTCCCAGGAACCGTGAAATCAATTAAATTCCTTTTGATATTATCTCAAAAATATATTTCAACGTCAGTTTTAAAAACATTTTGAGGGCTCTAGGTAGCCCTTGAGGTAGTGTGCTGGCTTTCGATGCTGAGGGTGTTCGGATCGAGTCCCGACGTGCACTATTAAATCTGTGCTCAGATGACAAAATGTTATAAGAAATTTACGTGACGGCAATTCTAAGATTCAAGATGTCATGAAAAATCAGTAATTTTTTTTAGATGAGCAAACGTGGTACCAATACTTCAGAAGAATAGTTGGCTACTACTTACAGTAGTTACAGTAAATAGAAAATATCGGCGAATGAGAATCCGGAATGTGAAAACTATTTTTTTTTCTAAGGAAAGTTTCTTATAACATTTTGCCATCTGAGCTCAGAAATACCTCCGTGTCTAGGCCGGATATGGCACGTTAAATCCGTAGACCGGAAATTCCCTCTATGAGGTCAGAGAGGGTGGGAGAGGGTATGATCCCCTCCTGATGTTACCCTTGGGGTTGCTGGGTTAAAAATTGAGGTGACAACTAGATAAGACGAACTCCGACCCTTCTGGTGCTATATAAACCGGAGCCGCACACTTCAGCCCGAAGCTTATATGGACCTGGTCTGGAACTTTCAGCTAGGGGGCATTAGAAACAACAACATCAACAAACATTTTGAAATACTTTTTCCCTTTCGGCATGTTCTCACACAAAAAATTTCGATTTTACAAAATTTTAAAAATATTTCAATTCACAAAAAAAAAATATATTTCGAACGAGAAAACACCATGTCTGAGCACAGTTGGGACTCTAACTGAGGATCCATTACCATTTTGCACCTAAATCGATAAATTTTCAAACAAACCTATTACAGTGGTACCTCGACTTACGAGTGTCTCGACTTACGAGTTTTTCGAGATACGAGCATTCTCTCGGTAGATTTTTTACGAGCTAAATTTCGGGTTACGAGCAAGCTTCAGATATCCCACCGCTAGTTTGAGCAGCGAATGCCATGTTACGTGCACATCAAATGAGAACGCAAGAAGCATATAATATTTACAACCTATATGTACAATTATTATACAACTGTATACATATTATTCTGAGACTACTATCCAGTCTTAAACCGAGAGATTAACACTCAACTATTACCACCCGGGGCAGCTTGCTCTGCCTAAACTTGAGTCGCCCTCCGAAACTGAACAGCGCCCAACCTCTCTCGCAGAGAGATAGCTTCAATTCCCTCCCCCACACTGGAACTCCCCATGGGGTCTAGGGGATGGGATGACCTTGGTCCTAGGATCACAAGCTCTCCCCCTTCTACGGATTCTGGCACCGCGAATACACATTCGCGAAAGGGGAGCGAATTGTAGGGGAAAACAGTGATTTATGGGTCCCCTTGCCGTTAACCCGAGGATTCGCCTCGCCGCTCGGGTGCTTCCTTCGGAGAACGGATGACGGGGGGGGGCGGTCAAAGGTCAAATGACGTCGGGAAGTTGCGCGCGGCGGAAAAGTGAGAACGGTCGGTCGGGTCGGTTAGTCAAGCTCCTGGAGCGTGACTAATGTGTCGCGAGGAGACGGGGGGGGGGGAAGCTGATTCGCTTGTATGTACATGCGACTTGAGAAAAAGTTCTTCGGATTCTCAGAGAGAAGAATCTGGACATTACAGCCACAGTGAACGATGCAACAATCTCCCAGCTTCCGTGTCTCACTCGTACACTTTAAGAGACTAGCTGGTAATAAAAGCGAAAGTGGGGAAAGCGGGGCGAAAAGGTAAAAAATCAACGAATAAGATTTTATTTTTCAGTTCAGCCTTTCTCCTCCTCTTCCATCAGCATCTTCAAGTTTGATCTGCAAGGTAAATGTTGTACATTACACTTAATAAAACAAATTTATTGCAGTACATTCTATTGTATTGAGTTTTTATACAGTGTTTGTCGTTTATAAGCACATTTTTCTTATTTAAAAACATGTAACAAAAAACTGTGGTGTTTGGGGGGAGCCCGGAACGAATTAATGGCATTTCCATTCATTTCAATGAGGAAAATTGATTCGAGATACGAGTATTTCGAGTTACAAGCTCCGTCATGGAACGAATTAAACTCGTAAGTCGAGGTACCACTGTATTTTAAAATCATTGTTTAAAATGATGTCTGTCCATTTAATTTTTCTACTGGGCTCTATGTCTGCAAACGCGTAGGCAGTGGCGGATCATAGCACAGGCTCAAGAAGTGCGCGCTTGAGGCCTATGAACTTTCGAAGGCCACTCCAATAAGTCAGGGGCCTTAGAATGTTAGCAGCTTCAAAAAGTGATGCAATCTCAGACAAAGATAGTATCCTCATCTAGACAATTTGCCCTTCCTCGAGCGACAAACAGAGTAGTACAAGTTTTTAATACCTAATAAATATTTACTGCCTAACAAAGATTTTAATTAATAGATGACTTTTTGATAGGATTCATATTTTCCCGTAGTGGTTATTAAATCTGATATTTTAAAGAATATAGTTTCATGCGTGTTTTGCCTTCTGAATTTTTTATTGGGTTCTAAATGATCTGAAGCAGGGAACCATTATTGATTACTAAGCTTATGCTGAACTGTACTAACATATTAAGAGTTAAAGTATTTATTGAACTCTTCTCTGCCTTTTTTTTCTCTCGTTAAATAGTCTTCAAGATTTCAGACCTGTAATAGCGGCAAAGACCTGCTACCAAGAAATCACCCAGCCACCACATCACTTACTCAGGTACGTTCTCAAGAAAATATTTCTTATATGCTCATTTCAAGTTAAAGTATTGATTATTATTGTTGTTTTGGTTATTGTTGCTTTTACTTTGTGGCTGCTGTGTACTAACCCTATTGGATTCGCTCACCTCGATGTTAACCTATGGAGAAAATATACCCAAGGATTGCCGACTTGGATTTAAATATATATATATTTTCCCTTTTAAATTGTACTCCGTAATGGAGAAAGAAATTTTACACATTAGGGCATTTTTCGTTATAAAAATAATGTAAATATTTTAAAATCTAAATTTTTCGGGAGGAAAATCTGCTATGGGGTGTTTTAAACGTTCCTAAATTCCTTCGGTTTACGCAATTTATAAAATGAATCCTGATGCAAGGTACAGAAAAGTCCAGGCTATCTGAAAATACCATTTTTATTGGAGTATCAGCATTTATGTAGCTGTAAATAGTAGACACATTTTCTCCACAGGTTAACATTGAAGTGAGAGAATCCAATAGGTTTAGTACACAGCTGTCTTAAGGAATAAATAATATTTATTTATAGTATTTAGAACAAGGGGGGCCTCTAAATGCTTCATCCGCTACTGGGCATAGATCCTCTTTTTGTCCCTGAGTGTTAGTTTCTCGAGAGTATCATAATTTTTTTTTCTTAATAGCATTCCAGAACTGGAAACCTTGACGATGACAGGCGGATGCCACCAGGAAGCTTCACATGCCAGGTACTATATTTCGATCGTTTTCATACAAATACTTCGGTCGCACTGATTTCAAGTGTTGGCTTGTATAATTTCTATTACTAATTCTACTAGCATTATCATTTTAATAGGCTTCAGTACCTGAAACCCATGAAGATCGTAGACGCATGCCACCAGGAACTCTAATATCCAACATATTATCTTCGGTATGTGTACAGAAATATTTTTATAATTAAGATTATGCAATTTATAAGTTTTTCTTTTCACTAAAGTGATATTTTTGTATTGTTGTAACAACTTTATCTAGAAAGACTGGTTATCTGAATTTTGTGCTTTACTCCTGCTGTTGTTTATCTGTATCTATCCATCGGCCTATCTATCTATATACACTCGATTCTCCTTTTGCACGGTTTTGAAACAACACGGTCCAAGAAAAAGAACCGATTAGTATTATTATATTTTTTACTTTAACACTAGAAAGACGACTTTCGTCATTCTGATGGTTTCGGACATACTATTGAGCGTTATGTATGTATTTATGTCCTCAAGCTTCTGAAATGTTATGACTTTTTTTAATTTTATGCGAAATATGCACACACATTTACAAAATTATATCCGATAGTAAAGCGGGGGAGAAAATGTGTTGTATACCTACTAAGACTGAAAGCAGTCAATTTGACGGCAATATAGAAAACAGGCAGAAATCTTTAAAATAATACGGGAAAAATGTTAGCTACTTATCGTCTCTTCCCCCTTTTGCAAATAACAGAAATATTGGTGTTGGAAAATAAGAACGGCACAAACCATGCATATATTTTTACGGATAAACCATACCAGGTTGTCAGCTCGGCACACCTGCATAAAAATACATCTAAATGTATACTATTTTTTTATATATTGGTATGAAATAGTTCAAAATTTAAAGTATTCAACCATTTAAAAAAACATTAAACATTTTAAATTCTTGATTTTATTTTTAACTGTTAAAATGACGGCGCTCAGTCTTTTTAGTAAGAAAAAAATTCCCGTCTATCTAGTGTTAAAAATCTAGAAGGTCTCCAACTAGCCAATAAACTTGGCAACATTTTCTTACCAATGATGACAATGTCGACTGAACTGTGCAATTCCATCGTGATTTAAAAATGATTAT
This sequence comes from Dolomedes plantarius, assembly GCA_907164885.2. Classification (NCBI taxonomy): domain Eukaryota; kingdom Metazoa; phylum Arthropoda; class Arachnida; order Araneae; family Dolomedidae; genus Dolomedes; species Dolomedes plantarius. The sequence goes on along the minus strand of OU015497.1, from coordinate 95,807,300 downwards.
GACACGTTACGAAGAATCCTATAAAGAACTAATAAAAACAAAATCACAGAGTCTGATAACCGAATTCATATTCAAACCAGTGAAATAAAAGAAACATAAGATATCAATTTTATTCCAGATAAACTTGTAGGTATATCGCTATTAAATTATCGCCCTTGTCGATTATTAAGCTTATGCTGTACTGTTCTAACATATTAAGAGTTAAGTATATATTGAACTCTTCTTTGTCTTTTTTTCCCTCTTTAAATAGTCTTCAAGATTTCAGACCAGTCATAGCGGCAAAGACCTGCTACCAAAAAATCGCCCAGCCACTACGTCACTTACTCAGGTACGTTCTCAGGAAAATATTTCTTTTGTGTTCATTTCAAGTTAAAGTATTGATTATTATTGTTATTTTGGTTATTGTTGCTTTTACAGCTGTTATTTTGTGGCCGGATCATCGCATAGACAAATGTCTAGGGCCGGTCAAACGGCCCGGATAAAACGTGTAAAAAAATTATTTACGAAACTCACTGAGTCAATCAAAATTAAATTTTTTAACTGTTTTATACATCGAACAAAATGCTTTGGATAATATTAATTATGATGAAATAATTGATAATTTTGCTGAATTAAAGAATAGAAAACAGAATTTTTAAATAAAGTTTATTCATATACTTACTTTTGTTAGACATTTAATAAAATAAATTAAAATTTTTTTAAAATTTATAAACAAACTGTTTAAACTTATCAAACTTATAAACTAAAACTTATATCAAACTTATATCTTATATCAAACTTATATCAAACTTATTATCAAACTTATAAACTAAACAAACTGTTTAAACTGTAAAATTAAAATTTATTGTTGTATATTAAATATTTTTTATTAATAAAAATTTAAGATTTGTGTTAGTTTTAACATTATTTAGTTTTGTTTTATTTATTGTTTTATATTTTTTGTGTGCTCTATTTTTTGTGGGAGAGGGAGCGGGCCCGGTAAGAAGAAAAAAATGTCTAGGACCCCAAAGTGGGTTAATCCGGCCCTGGACTGCTGTGTACTAACCCTATTGAATTCGCTCACCTCAATGTTAACCTATGAGGGAAATGTGTCCAAGGATTGCCGACTTGGATTTAGATTTTTTTTTTGTTTGTTTAAATTGTATTCCGTAACAGAGAAAAAAATTTACACCTTGGGATGTTTTTCGTTTAAAAAACAATGCAAATAATATTTTTAAATTTAAATTATTCGAAGAAAAAAATCTGGCAGTGTGTTTTACACGCTCATTAATTCCTTTGGTGGACGGAAATTATAAAATAAATCCTGCTGCAAGGTACAGGAAAGTTCGGGCTATCTGAAAATACCATTTATATTGGATTATCATCATTTATGTAGCTGTCAATAGTAGACAAATTTTCTTCACAGGTTAACATTGAGGTGAGCGAATCCAATAGGGTTAGCACACAACAGTCTTAATGTTATTATGTTTTGCTGTTATTATTTCTGTTCTTCTAATTATTGTTATTATTATCATCATCATCATAATTTTTATTATGTAATAGGTTTCAAGATCTGACAACTGTGAAAATGGCAGACGCATGCCACCTGGAACCCTTATATCCAATGTTTCTCCTTCGGTATGTTCTCTTACAAATTTGTTTCTACCATGATAATTCCAAACATAGTGAAATGCGTTTCCAATTTTCAGCAAATTGGTACGTTTACCTCTTCAACCCAATCATAGCTATACCTCGCTATCTTCATTTTGTCTTTTATTTAAAAAATTGAACAACTGTAGAATTTTTTTGGAAATCTAATTGCGATTAATTAGGAATTGCGTTTATTGTTCGGATTTTTTCCTCTTTCCTGAAACATTTCAAATATATGTACAGTCGGACCTCTATTCAACAAACCTCTATTTTGCAAACTTTTCCTTGAAACGAAGAACATTTTACGAATTTCTTAGTAAAATAACCTCTAAATAGAGAAGTGCATTCTCTATTTAACGAGCTTTTTCTTGTGATCCAATATTTTTTTCCTCCATATTTCTCAAAATATTTCTGAACATTTCAAACTTATTCTTTCTTTTAACACATTTTACACATTAACTCTATTTTAACACATTCCGACTCGAATAAGAGTTTGAAGAAAATACGCCTGAAGGGCTTTTTACTACATTGCAAAGATGCGAGTGTCGTGTTGCATGTCTTAAATATAGTTATTTTGGGCGTGATTCGTAAATTATTTGGGTTAGTACAGATTATTTATAAGAAATAGGTATTTGGGTGCGTTGTGTTAATATTTATTTTGTTGAATACAACCCAAAGTTCTAGACATTATTGGCAAACGAACAGGTCAAATAACTTTGCTTCTAAAAACTAGGAGATAACTTTTCTTAAGATCAACTGCAAAAACAAAGATGACTGACTCAAATTTTACACAATAAAATTAATTTATTTACAGCATTATCTATTTATAATTTAACTCAAAACAGAATCACCAAATCTTCGTACACAGTTTACACATTTTACTAATCTTTTAGCATTTCTCCTCAATTCATATCGAATGACATGTATTTAATTAAACCTACACCTTTTGGATTCAGGGAGCATAAATTTATTTATTCTACCTAAGTCAAAGACTTACTATCTCTCAAAAATCTATGTTCTAAAACCGAACAAACATTGATCCCACACTTAATCATTCAAAAATTCGAGGTTGGGTCTGAACAAGACAAATGATTTGGCACTCACTCGATTGGATGACAACCGCACTGGAACACGGGTGACGATCTCATCATCGGGCTTGGGATCTCCTTTCTTCTTTCTCGGGTAGCATGCACTCAAAATCTTTATACTGTTGTAGGCATCTTTCGTCTGCTTCTTCCGCTCCTTTCCTCTCCGGACGACTCAAATTGGCACTCCATCGTGAAGTCGCAATTCTCTCCACCTCTATTCTCACATTATTTATCGGTGAAGGCAGCAACCAGACTTTCGTCATCAGCAAAAACAAATTTTAGTCTCAGGATCAGTTGGCTCTCCTATCGGGACGCATCACCCGAATTTCTGCTGCGCTAAACGACATCTTTCTTTGGGAAACTCCCCAGGCAAGATCAATTGTTCCTCGATAGTTGAAATAACCACACTTCATCACCTGCGATGCTAAGCACCGGGGAAAAGGGAACCCGGGCCCGCATGCAGAAGTGAATCCCTCCATCAAAACTCTAAGTCTTCTGTTTGTTTTATTTTTTCACAACAATCTCCACGCCTTCTCATGACTCCTAATCCATTCAGGAAAGCTTTCAAAAATCCACCACTTAGCATCAATTTTCATTTCTTTGATTGGATAATCCCATAACCCATGCACGCCTTCCTTGCGCCACCTTCAGACCACCCAAAGTCCAGTCCACGTGTTTTGCGGTTTACCTCCCAAACAGACCCAATAAATTTGTTTACAATAGGGTATTTTACTTTAACGTCAAACTCTGGTGCCATCTCCTTATCTGCGTCTGCAATCAACCTACCCCCACCGCGCACCGCCGCTTTTAAATTGGCTAAGGCACAAAGACGACTGTCCCGTCCTCCAATCAAAGGCGGCTTCCTAACTTTCTAACCAAAATGTGATGAAAACAGCCTTCGATCACCTTATCTCTCTAAAATAAATTTAAGTTTTCTTTAAAATCGAAGGCGCTTCATTACAGCGAGACGTATTATGAAAGAAAACATTTTTTCAAACAAATAACTTAGACAAAATTAAGATACTTTATCAGTAATTAAATTTAAGGACACGTGAGGTAACGTATGCTTAAAATTACTTGTTATAATAAATGCGATAATTTAATTGATTTATTAATTTTAATACAATTTTTTAAAAATCGAAAATACAGTGTATTTCCGGACAATGTTTTGTTTCATTCTTGTTTTCCTTGCAGATTTCTGTTTGATGGGTAAGGTATACAAAAGAAATAGATATTAATTAAAAGAAACAGACACAAATTATAGAAATTTGTGTCTATTACACGAATTATAGAAATAGACACAAATAATAGACAAAATAAAGATGTGATTAATTTTTTTATTAATAATATTTAGTGTTTATGAATTTAAAATCTGTTTTGTGTAGTTTAAAGTATTTTAAAGGGTGAATCTCTATTTAACGAATTTTCCATATAACGAACTTTTTTTCGGGATTTAGCGATTTCGTTAAATAGAGGTCCGAATAGAGAAAACGATTATATAGAGAAAACGATAATAGAGAAAACGATTATATATATATATATATATATATAATTAATAACAAGTGCTGTTTACAAGTGCGTTTAACAAGTGCTGTTTTATTTAAATTGTTTTCTAGGGATCAAAGTATTTGCTTAATGCAACACTTGCAAATACCCTGGAGTCATTTCATATTAATAAAAACAGAAATGTTTCTCCAAATTATCTCCTTCTATCTGAAAATACAACCTTTGTCCAGAAATTTCGGTGAATGACGTCATAGTGCTCACGGTCGTAAGAGTTTGCAACCGGCGGATACCGTGCTGGACAGATGAAGACTGGTCTGAACCAGTACCTGAGCGGCGGAGTTGCGAGTTAGCTTATCGTGTGGAAACAGATCATTGTAGAGTGAAAGTGTTGTGCACTTGGTCGAAATTCAAAATGAATCAGTTAACGAATATGCTGTTCCGATTCAAACTTGGAAAATCAGCGAAAGAGACTCATGAAATGCTAGTAAAAGTTTACAAAGAACGTGCTGTCACCTTGAAGTGCGTGTATGAGTAGTTTAAACGCTTCCGTGAAGGGCGGGACACCATTGAAGACTCCCCCCGAAGTGGTCGGCCTGCAACTGTACGCATCCCGGACAACGTACAGAAAGTGAAGGAATTGTTGGCCAAGGATTGTCACGTGACAGTGCGAATGATAGCGGAGGAAGTGGGTATTGGTCGTGAGATGGGCACTCATACTGACCCATGATTTGGGTAAACGCAAGCTTTGATTCCGACTTGTGCCCCACACTTTGATGCCGAAACAAATGCAAATTCGGCTTGACGCCTGTGGAGTCTTCATCGACATGGCGGATCGAAACCCAAATTTCCTGAAAAATATTGTCACGGGTGACGAGCCCTTGTGCCTGAAGTACGACCCCGACGGCAAACGTCAGAGTATGGAGTGGCGGGGTCCAGGGTCACCGAAAAGCAAGAAGTTTCGAAGTGAGAAATCTCGCATCAAGACAATGCTCGTGGTGTTCTTCGACTCTGAAGGTCTTATCCATAAAGAATTCCTCCCTGAGGACCCCACGTTAAATGCCGCTAAGTACGTGGATATACTGATACGTCTGCTGCAACGGATCAATCGAGTACGCTCCCAGTGCGCCAAGCAAAGCAACTGGACCCTGCTTCACGACAATGCCCGGGCACATACTGCCTTTCTGGTGCAGCAGTTCCTAGCCAACAGGCGAGTTGTATCCCTGAATCACCCACCTTACTCCTCAGACTTGTCTCTCCCGGACTTTTTCTTGTAACCCAAATTGAAATCAACCCTGAAGAGCCACAGGTTTTAGGACATTTCGGACATCCAACGTAATGCTACGACCCAGCTGAAGGCCATCCCTAAAGACGACTACTCCAGGAGTTTCCAAGACTTGTACAGCCGTTCCTACATGTGCATTACCGCCTACGGGGATTACTTCAAAGGACAGTAACAGCTGTTTCATGTAAGGCAACAATCCATTGTAACTATAGACACATTCACCGAACTTTCTGGACAAAGGTTGTACCACAAGCGTTTGATCGTTTGGCTTTCGTCAGGGAATTAACGCATGCTCATAGTGGTTATTACTCAATCAGTAAGTCTATTTGAGAACTGGTTTCGTTCTCAAGTTCTGTCTCCGACCACCTAAATTTCATCACGTAAGAGGAAGCACCCGTTTTATTGGGTAAAAAATCACAAGCGATTCTTAGAATTTATTTTATTTTAGTCACACAGTCTATGTACATTTTTTCCTTATACTGCCATCTCTGGGAAGGCGAAGTAATGTCTGTGGCTTAGTATCACTTCCCATTATTTTCGCGTATTTTTCCCATTATCTAGCTAGTAAAATGTTTCATGTCATATTGTCAAAGTGTCCTCCGCTTTGACAATATGACATTATGAAACATTTTGTCGTCAAATTGTGTGATCCATTATTATATGAAATTTGAAATGAGTAATTTTACATATGCATATATATTTTTCATGCAGGCCTCTGAGATAAGGTTCATTCGGCCATCAACAGCAGTTGCTCCAGCATCAGTTATACATAAAGCACCCAATTTTAACAAAGTATGTAATCATTTATTTTTTTTTATTACAAAAGGATTCTGCTGATGTAACAAACAAAAGTATGCCAAAATTTCATTTCCTAGTAAGAAATGTAGTCTTTGGAGTTTAAATACCTAATTATCTCTTTCTTTCTTTAAACAAAAAATTCCCATTGTGTTTGCCAACCATTTTTCTATTATTATTAAAAATTAACCCATCTGATATGTGAAATTTTTAGAGTAATCTTTTAATACTTTAATTCTAAAAGTATTTAAAAAATGGCATTTAGACTCGGGTATATTTTAAGGACATTTAAGATAGGGTTTTCTGGTTTCACGCTTTCTTAAAAAAAATTTTGTGGCTTAAAAACTTCACTGGGGTGTGGCGCTGTAGTCTTGATACAGTGGCATAACTCTTAGGGTTATAAAATGGCTGCTATTTAGCTATAACAGTTACTCATTGGAATAGGGTGAGTGCGCCTTTTGCCTTTTCATTTGTGTTCTTTTAGGATTGTAATGTGTACTTGCATTTATGGTGCGTTGAGCCCAAAGTGCAGGATGTCTGTTTATTTTCATTTTATTTGACTATCTGCTTCAATGGGATCTCTTGGCCTTGGGATGTCTTTTGGTTAGACCTGCATCCTATTCAGAAAGTTCCCCCTTGAAGTAACTGATTTGGTTAGGCCTCCTAATGAAGAGACCAGAAGGTTGCCTCGTTATATGGTTTAGTTCCTTTACTGTTATAGAATCTTGCATTGAGCCCTAAGTGCATGATTTCGGTTTATTTTTGTCTGCATTCTTCCTACTAATAATTATCTTGCTTTGTTGAACTATTTACTTTTAGTTACACTGGTGAAATAAACTAAGAGACTTTGCATATTTTATCGAATTTCATGAAAAGAACTGAACTGAATGTAAAACCACTGCTTCTAGAAAAAAATGCAAATCTTGTACGTCAAATACGTAAGCGTACACGTGTGTGTAGGCGGAGCCAGTAGAGAAACAGGCTTTATAAGCGCGCGTAAGTTAAGACGCATTTCGTTCGCTAGCACACCTCGGCGAATTTCTTGGTGTTATTTTGCAGCAATTGGTTAATTTCAAATTGTAACAGTAAAAATGAGTAACCACCAACGTTTAGATGATGGAATGAGGTGGCGAATTGTGGGGAGGCCAGGAGCAGGCCAATCTCGAGTCTAAATTTGTAGAGTTCATTTTAACGGCCAGCGTCGTGTGTAACTTATGGAAACAGTTCCAGGATACCGGATCCATCGAGAGAAAGCCTGGGCAAGGTCGTCCAAGAGCCACGACGGCCAGAGAAGATCGCCATTTGTCGATTATAGCGAGGCGTAACAAGAGTGCTACAGCTTCTCAGCTCTCTCGTGACTTGTATGCAGCCACAGGAACCCGTGTATCAAGGGTGACTGTTTCCAAAAGACTTCATGAGAGAGGGTTGTTTGCAAGAAGACCTGCTGTTTGCGTTCCGCTCACTTCTACGAACAGGAGAATCCGTTTATCATGGTGCAGAGAGCATAGAGTTTGGAGTATGGATCAATGGGCAACCGTTCTCTTCACTGATGAGTCCCGGTTCAGCCTAAACACCGATTCTTCAATAAAATTTAAAATTTCTTTGGAAGACTGCGACATTCTGATTTGTACAATAGAAAAGAAGTACGGAATGAGGCAAGAAAATCCAGTTGGGTTGGATACGCTTGCAATAAGGCATGCGGGATCGAATTTTACAGGGGAAGAGGCATGCCTCACACTCCCTTCCCGTGCGTCATGATGAAGATGAAAGGGAAAAGGGGAGCGCTTGAGTGTGGACATAGCTTAAATGATACCTTTCTCGCGCGTATTTCACACTCATAAAGTATAACATTCTACGCCATTAACCTTGAAACAAACCCTTGTATCAATGAAAAAATACTTTTCGGAAATTTTCGCACTTCCCTCCTTTTCAACGGCGACGTCTCTCATACAGATTTTCCCATGTGTAACTCTGCGGTATTTAAATTTTAAACTATTTGCTCCCAAAATATAAATGTTAAGTTCTTTAAGAGTAAAAGGCGTATGAGGGAAACCTGCTGCGAATGTGATAAATATAATAGCCCTCTATTGCCGTGTAATTATTGATTGTATTATTTATCTATTTATTTTTTGTCAATGGGTGCCGAAATTCAACCTTATCTGAGCCACCATATTTTAACGGGCTGGCTTTGGGCTTAGTTATTGTCTTCTCCAATGCATATTTCATTAATCAGATAAGTTATTTACCTTTTTTAAACGACAGATTTTTTAGCGGAATAATTCCGTGTAGTTGTCTATTTCTTAACTTCTTATTCCATAGTTCATCCGATTTACGAAACATGTGACAAGCCGTCTTAAAAATTGCTTTTTTTTTCTTCTTCTCATTTCAGAATAAAAGTCGAACGGGATTCGACCGCAACCTGGAGCCGTCCAAAATAGTTCATATGGTTGAAGTGCATAAAGAACTTTTCTTTATGATGACGTGGTAAGTTTTATTATAGCATTTTCCTGCTAAAATGTAGGAGCTGTTAATTTCAGAGCTCGTTCTGCATGGGACCAAAATTTTGGAATCAGGGCCATATAATAGTTAACTGGAGCCGACTATCTTTTAAAAATAAGATAAAATCTGTGATTTTTAAGCTACGGTATTTAGGTATTATCAGAGCGATGACGTTTAGCTATAATTAATGCACATTATATATTTATTACTAGTTTACTATTATAAGTTTCTGCTTATTAGAGTGCTATTCTTCTGTTATAACTGTGAAGATATAACAGAAAATGTGCTTTTAGAAAAAGCCATTTTCAGGTTTAAAAAAAAATCAATTTTTTACTTCTGCATTGGTATTTAAAGTCTATTCGTTAATCCTTTAGTTTTTCTTATTCTTTTTGAATTTTGTTTCTATCTTAAATTTGTTGAATGCCTATGTAAAAAATAGATTAAAAATAGACTATGATCACTGTTGTAGATGGACAATTTTTAATAGACCTCTTATACATTGAAAATTGCAATTTAGTTTAAGACAACTATCTTCTCTCTAGCATTTTAACAGCTTTAACTACTCTGAAAAGACTTAGTTCTAACGGGTTCTGGAAATGCCATGATTTTCTAAAACATTGTTACATGGACAACTAAAAAGTTATTTTTTTTTATCCCACAGCCTTTTTTTAAAAAAACTATTTTTATTAATCCCAGTGATAAAGTATCTTTTTCGTCGACACGAATGTTTAATCTGCAAAACATTAAACACATTTCATGAATATGCGAAAATTAAGCAGATTTGTTTTTTCTGATATCATATGATTTATTTATCTTTCATCTATATTAATAAAGTAACAGAAAGGTTTGTCGAGATACGTGACCGTAACGCGACCGAGCGGACTCATTCTCCAAAAAAAATGGCCGACGTTTTTTTTCTTATGAAAGTACATAAATGTTACATATTTGGAAAGAGCTTCGAAAACTGATAATTTTTTCTGCGTACACTTATTTTGTTAATTCAAAAGTTTTAGAGATATTTTAATTCTAAAATCACTCACTGCTGAGAAATCAAATCATCTGGTGCAGCCATCTGTCGGCAGCGACGGGAATGAAAATTGACGGGATTTTATTCACTTGAATTTAATACAATTGTAGGCCTTTTTTTCCCCTTTCGTGGGGCCCGAAGTACATAAATATGTTACATGGATGGCTTGAGCGTAGCTAGGCGAAGCCCGAGCCTAACCGGGCGAAGCCCGGCTAGTACTTAATAAAAAGGAAATTTAATAACGTTTCTTTACTCCGATAGTTTCTTTTTCTACAGATAAGAATTGAAAATCTTAAAAAAGCAGTTCTATGTCTTTTACATCCTTTTTATTAATTTTTGGTCTGAATTTGTTGTTGTTGCTAAGCCCCCCCCCCCTTCCCCTGGACTAGAAAATGTTAGACCAGGTCCATGAGGCTCTGTCGTGTGAGCAAAAGGGAGGCAGCAGTATCCTGATCTTCTGCAGGCATGCTGACGGGGATATCTAAACAGTCCACAATGTGGGAAGGATTCGCACGAGTACCAGAACAGGGACAAGGGGGAAAGACCTTTGTAGAGTTCTCGGAGGGCATACTTCTATATGAACACTCCGAAGATGAGCTAGGGCAGACTGTATTGGTCTAGGGCCTCTAAAGAGCAAGGCCAGACCAGGGCGCTTGGCCGGATACTAGTGATGAGCAGGAGGCTGTCTCCAAACACTGTATAAGCTTGGTCTTAATAACGGATTGAGCCTCCGATGCAGTTAGGACTTCAAACTGCGGCGAATCCTCTAAAACAGTGCTCCGCAACCGCTGTGCCGTGGCACACTAGTGTGCCGCGAGGTGATTTTGACTGTGCCGCGGTGATTTTATTGATTATGATAATAAAAAAATTAACCACCGCATTAAATAGAAATTTTCTAAGTAAAATATTCCTCTAACTTTTTGTTAATATGTAATTTTTCTGGGTCGAAATTATACACAATACAAAAACATGTTGTTAGCCATACATTCTATGTATGCTCGAGCGTCATATTTCTGGATTTCAGTTAAGAAAGAATATCCACAAATTTCTGACAAGGCCATTGCAATTTTGCTCCCATTTTCTACGACATACTTATGCGAACAAAGTTTATCGACACTGGTTCTAATTGAAAATGACAAACGATCATATTTAAAGGGCCTTGACCATGAACTGTAGCTCTCTCTATTATAGAGCCAAATATAAAACGCACATTTATCAAAACAACCTCAAATATCTCATTAATAAATTAGTTATGTTTAAATTAATTTTGATTTATTAGGCTTAAGTAAAGACCAAAAAACAAATTTTAATATAAAAATTTAAAGAGAATTTTTTTTTTACTTGTAAACTATAATTTTATATTTTTGTTCTTGTGTTGGTGTACAGTTCAAAATGATTTATATAAAACTTAAATGATTATAATTATCTTCATACATAGAGCTATTTTGTTGTGTTTTTTTAATCTAATAAAAACATTATGTATTTATTGTAATTTACACTGCTGGCCACTGTAAATGCAACACCCTGAAGGAAACATGCAAATCACATGAAATTTACAACATGCATTAGCGGAGGTGAGATATGCAAATGATTAGAATTTCAGCGCAGACGCACATCACGCGCGCCTGTGGCGCCACTTCAAAGCGCAATTTAAGGCTTGGAGATTTCGACGATTTCAAGTTCGGCAATTGTTTTTTTCTTGTGGTTTTTTCAAAAAAAAACGATCAATTATGCCTCGTCGAAAACAGCGATCATCTTTTGATCAAGTATCCGAGTTCGACAGAGGAAGGATAGTGGTCTACCGAGATTGTGGATTATCTTTCACGGAAATCGGTAGTCGTGTTGGACGAAACCAAACAACTGTAATGCGGATATGTGATCGTTGGATGCAGGAGGGTACGACGGACCGGCGTGTTCGATCGCATCCCCCTCAGCGCACCACTTCAAGTGATGACAGGCAAGTTGTGCGCATGGCAGCGACAGATCGCTCAGTCACATCACGAAGCATAGCATAGCACATGCAGTCTGTAACGCATCATCCAGTGTCTGCGCGTACCATTCGACGCCGTTTACAGCAGAGTGGTCTGTCCGAAAGACGTCCATTGCTTTGTCTACCCTTGACGCAGAACCACAGACGTCTCCGCCGCCAATGGTGCGATGACAGAAGGATGTGGACGGCAGAATGGAATGAAATTGTCTTTACTGACGAGTCACGCTTCTGTCTGCAACACCACGATGGTCGCATTCGAGTTTGGAGACACCGTGAAGAGAGGATGCTGAACAGCTGCGTTATGCACCGCCACACTGGTCCTGCACTGAGTATTATGGTATGGGGCGGTATTGGATATCACTCTCGCACACCTCTAGTACGCATTGCCGGTACTTTAAACAGCCAGCGCTACATCTCCAAGGTGTTGGAGCCAGTCGTCCTTCCTTACCTCCAGGGCTTGCCCACAGCCATATTTCAACAGGATAATGCGTGACCACACGTGGCACGCATTGTCCAACGGTTCTTCGTCAATCGCCAGATTGAATTGCTTCCCTGGCCGCCTCGCTCTCCGGATCTTTCGCCGATAGAAAACATGTGGTCCATGGTTGCTCTACGATTGACCCAGATTCCATCCCCAGCTGCCACAGCAGATCAACTTTGGCAACGTGTGGAAGCTGCTTGGTCTGCTGTACCCCAAGAACTCATCCAAAGTCTCTTTGAATCAATGCCGAGGCGTGTGGCAGCGCTGATCTCCAACAATAGCGGCTACTCTGGCTACTGATTTTGGCAGGAACCACACTTCACAGAAGTCTATAAATTTAATCATTTGATACTTGGTCAACATGTTATCTACAAAATAAATTTTGTTGTGATATCTCGTCTTTCTTGGTGTTGCAATTTGGGTGGCCAGCAGTGTATATATTTGCAAGCTTTTTCTTGTGGTGTGCCGCGGAATTATCGAAAAAAAAAAACGTTGTTGTGCCGTGGAAGATAAAAGGTTGCGGAGCTCTGCTCTAAAACAGGGGTTCCCAACCTTTTTCCTGCATCGACCCCTTTTAAAAGAATGATTTTCTTCATCGACCCCCCCCCCCTCTCACATTTTTCTCTATAATATACAGCATACAACATAATTATAATACTAATAATTGCACATAAAACACTTTAAGACAGCAATTTGACTAAGAATATGAACAAAAAATTAGAAAAAGTGGTTCATTAGGTTTATGCTTTATTAATTTTGTACTATTTTAATTTCACAAATATAAACAAGATTTCAGAAACACAGATTGTAATTGCACTAAAGTTCAATTTCAATTAATGTGGTGGTCGTGCTTGATGCATTGTTACAATTTTTTCAATGTTTGGCCTGTAATTGCTTATCATCGTATAGTCACAATAACTAACATAACGAATATAAATAGTATATATTTTACTAAACAATTTTACTCACTTATATGCAATTATAATATAATTTCACTAGACACATGTACAAAAGCGTCATAACACTCGACTTCAGATGGGTGGATCACTCCGCCCTATGAAAATCTGTATTTAAACATATTAAAACGGATATTATTATTCAATAATTACATTCCTAAAAAAATTAAATTAAATTTTAAAACAGAAAAATTTATCATCGACCCCTGGAATACTATAGACCCTTTATAAACTTCAATCGACCCCCAAGAAGTCCACCTGGACCCCGTTGGGAATCCCTGCTCTAAACAGTCCTCATTTGTTAACAGGTCGGCCTGATCGTTGCTGGACAAACCCATCTGTGACGGGATCCGCTGAAAAGTCCGCCATGAGAGAAAGGAGAAAGAGAATGTCGGTACTTGTTTTCCAGCCAATTCATTAGATGTTGAAAGGCACTCTTGCTGTCGGTCAAGATCCAGATATTTTTAAATGGAGATGATTCAGCATATCTTGGGGCTTCTCTAATTGCCATCAGCTCTGATCTAAAAACTGAGCTATTATCAGGATTTCAAATCTTGATCCTGGCATTTGAGTACTACATGAACACGCCGCTGCTTGTACAGCCCGACTCCTGCTTACTCCCTTCCGTATGTATTTGAATTGCATCAGCCGGAATACCATAGATGACTTAAAGAGCCAATTGTTTTAGTAAATCAGGTCGATGTAGAGTTTTATTTGAGGGACATTTGAGATTTTCATTAAAGGTCTGAATTTTTACCAAATGCAAAGTCATCAAACAGATACCGAAATGAAACTGTCTTCATATATTTGATGACTGCGATGTACCTCCAAATTTTAAATAACGGGAATGAAGCAGTTAAACTTAAAAATCAAGCAGTAAGTGAATAAATAGTAAGTTACATTTGTCAGAAAATGATTTGGAATTTTTTTTCTCTTTAGGGAAGGAAGCACAGTGATGGACTTAGTACCCGTGAAGGCGGCAAAGGAAAGATGCCCGCAATTAGTGATACAGTTCTATGAAAGCCGATTGAAGAATGTATTTAGTTCTTCAGCCAGCTGAGTGTATAAAAGAAGGAATCATTAATTTACTGGTGCGTGCAAATAACCCAGCATGTAAACGAAGTATATTTTTTGTATAATAATGTGTAAAAAGTATTTTATTTATTTAAATAAGTTAATTTTAAATATATTATTGGATATTCATTATTTCATTCACAGAAATGTAAACGTAATTCATCAAAGATTCCTTTCTAGAGTTACAATTCTCTCAACTGTAGATAGATTATTGGTGGATAACCCCTTCTCCCCCAACATGTGTTGACAAGGTTCTGTACTAGCACACACCTCCCTCAAGGCGGCGTTACATATTCGCGAATCAGCCACCCCTCGTGAGACATTAGTTACGCTCCAGGAGCGTGACTAATCGACCCGAATGACCGTTCGCACATTCCCGCAACTTCTCGACGTCATTCAACCCCCTTTAACCCCCCCCCCCCCCCCACGTGGGTGAGAAGGGCCCTCGTTTCTTTGACCGCTTCCGAAGCGAGCGTCACGAGTGAGGAGGGGAATAGTGGGGTTATCGTTTACACAGCCATTTATCATCCTCTTTCCCCCTACTCTACTCTCAACTTTCGCGAATGTGTAACGCCGGGGTCAGAATCACGTAGAACAAATGACGAGGAAAAAGTTTGTTGCTGTCTCATTAGAAAAATCACTCATATTTCTGATGGGTAACCACACTTCTTCTGGAAATACAGAGCTATATTTTCACTGAATATTTTTTTCTTTGACATTTTATAGACTTCGCCGTACCTGCTTTTTACCGGTGCACTAAAGGCGCGCATACACACGGCGAACAAATAGGGCAACGAACGAAGTTGTATGCTATTTGTACAGGTGCGTTATAGTAGGCGGTAGTACATTATAGGAAGTTCGTTACTCTGCGTAGGCTGTCGTTCGCCGTATGTGTTTAGAAACAGTTTAGCTTGGAATCTTTTCACTTTTTGCTTGGAAATTTCATTTCGAGTAGGAAACTCAATTCCGTTGTTCGCTATCGAAAACTGAGTTGCGCAATATAGTAAGAATTGTAGTATTCACGACAACAATTCACTCCACGAAAATGAACGAACGTTTCCACAAGCATTCGATTGTTGATGTGGACGGCCAACCGAATTTCAAATCGAACGCCGAATTTGTTCGTTGAAATTTGGCCCAATTTCTTCGTAACCTTCATGCGCTTTAAAAGATTTAAATTTTCAGATCTCAATTTTTTCTTTCTTTATCACCATAACTGTTTCAGTTCTAAAGCGCTATGACCAATCGCATTTTTACTACTAGTTAATTTTTTTGCCTGAACCATCAAAAATTTGTCTTGATGTAGTGTTTTCTTCTAATTCAGCTGGGTTTTTTTAATTTTATTTTTTATTAAGACAAACAGCAAATTTAGCATTAATATTTATGAATCAAATAAATTCATTTCAAAATGGTACTATCAATAAAGTGTCTGCTTTTCTGAAATATCATGTAAAATTCTTTGAAAAATATTGCTTAAGGTGTATTATTTTAATGATACTCTCTCCTCTCTTAAGTAAGGAAAACTATTTAAGATAAAATTAAAATTTTAAATATATTTAAAAAGTAAATTGCAATATGATGCGTAAAAATCAAAAATCTTACATTTTCTCCGTTTCGTGTAACACAAATAAATATAGTCCAATCCCTCTCAAAGGACTACTGCAGGCAGTTTCTAAACGAATATAATCGTGAAGGTAAGGGCTTATTCACATAGAATCCGTCAGCGTTACTCGTATTGACATATTTTAGAACCAATCACAGACCTTAACAATTTCGTGGCTAATCGTTTGGAGGTTTGTAATTGGTTAAATACATTTTAATACGAGTGACGGTGACAGATTCTATGGGAATAGGCCCTTAAACTGTGTAGGCAACATTAAACTAGAGTATAAGAACTAAAAGCAAGAGTATTATCGGGATTTCCATGTCAGGAAAATGCACCTTCATTTGCAGGTTAAACTATAAATTCTCGATATGTAAATTAAATCATAATAAAACGTGTATTACAGAAAAAATATGTTGTGCCTGTCAAATGCGAACAATATGAAAATACACTTGTGTGGATGTGGTTGTGTTCCCTTTCCATTTATAATTTCCTGCGACCTTTCTATTGTGAAACATAATCGAGAATAGTTATTATAAAGAAGTACGAGCTTTGTTTTTAAAAATTTATTTTTCTGCTAATGTGTTAATTTTTAAAAACTTATTAGATGGTAAATTTCAATTGAGTGGTCAGAGGCTTTGAGTTTTTCTTCTTGGAGGTCCATCTTTATACTTAAATAAAGGTTGGATAGTTATGACTGACGTAGTCATTAATTTCATTTTACCACTATGGGTACCTTCCGGAAAATTGACACTGCAATTGACCTTGTGTTAGTTTGCCATCAATAATTAATTTTATTTGTTTGAGAGACAGAAAAAATTTGCAGCTTACTGCTACATTAAAATTTTGAAAGGTTCACGCAAAATAGAATAATGTAATATAATGTACTGTATATATCATATGAAAAGTTGTATTCACAATCGATTTTCTCACATCGTCGGAATAGTTTAGTGGTCAAGAAGATAATGGTATGGCTTTGGAGTAGAAAGGCGAGAGGTCGGATTCCCATTCTTAGCAAACAGTCGCCACAATAGCGCACGACTGCTTAAAGTGATAAGGGGGAGTTTGGAGACATGTAAAGAATATCCATAGAATTTTTTTTTTCAGATTTTTAAAAAAATAATTGTGCACAACACACCGACGATATAACAAGCCAACATATTGTGCAGGCCCGGGGTTACGTAGTGGTTAGCTTGTCGGAATTCGGTATCAGGGGTGCTCGGATCGAATCCCAAAATGCGCTACTGAATGTATTTGTATCTACGCCGGATATGGCCACGTTAAATCCGTAGACTGGAAAGCCTTACAGTGCAGTGGTAGTAGGGGTTTGAGGCGAGTACGAGCCCCAAATAGGTCCCCCCTGGGTGCTGGCAACGGCCATATATGACTCCCGACACTTTTGAAGCCCAAAGGCCGAGTGCCAAAAAAAAAAACGGAGCAGCATCTCTTCACCCTGACGTCTGTTATAGACCTGGTCTGGAAAACTTATGATGATGAGGTACCATGATTTTCCTTTGGCAAGTTCTTTCAGTTCAAGCTCTTGTAGTTATTTAATCTTCAAAAAACCTTTTTAATACCTTATAATTTACTAATGTAAAAAAATAAAACTCAAAATCTAAATGTAATCAAACGTTTATTTTAAAAATGAATGTTTTTTTTTATGTTGAGACAAATTTTTGATTATTTTAAACAAATCAGGTTTATACTTGCTATATGCTACTCTCAATACATCATCAAGGTATGAATCAGTAAGACAATTTCTATATACGTTCTTCGCATAAATCATTTTGGAATTGGGCGATTCACAAAGGTACGTTGAAACAAATAACATGAGTTGTACAAAAATGTGCAGCAGCTGTCACCGCTATCTAGCCCCTACGATTGCTGAAGTGTGGCATAGACTCGAAGGAGCATGGAATGATTTGCCCGTATCCGTCATCCAAGCCCAGTTCGACTCGATGCTTAACCGGGTTAGAGCCGTTTTACCTTTCAGAGGCAGCAGCTGTGTATATTAATTTCGGACCCTGTAGACCCCCAAATTTAATCGTATTTTCTTCCTACTATACTGTATACGTACAATAAGTAAAGATTTGTTATTTGCTTTGCTTCCTGATGCTGCAATTTTAATTGCCAGCAGTGTGTCATCGTATATCCAAAACAATATTTCTAATCACAATTAAAATTTTGCAAACTTCAAATCATAAAACTGACAAAGTAAAACAAAGAAACAAAACAACATTTGAGAACGGTTTTTAATATGAATGAGCACTTTAAAAACACAATTTAATCGAACGTTACGCGAATACCTATTCCAAATGTAAACATAATAAAAAGAAATCAAACTACAAATTTTTGTAGAAAAGTTAAAAATTATGAAAGATTAAAAAAAAAAAAAAAATTGGACGAATGTTACGCACATACCTATTCCAAATGTTAGCATAATAAATAAAAATCAAACTAAGGTTCTTAAATTTCTATATCATTAAAATAACATAAGACATATATAAACTAAATTATCCACTGTAGAAGCACAAGGATTATCCATAATTTATTTAATTACATGAAAAAAAATTTAAATTGAAAAAATATTTTAAGCTTTATTTTTACAAACTTCCAAGTTTTTCTTGAATTTTTAAATATTTCTTTTGTTGTGCAGCCAAAATATAAGTATTGCGGATTGGCATTGATCGCAGATATCTTGGATCTATAAGCTCTGGAAGCAAGCAATCGAAAAAAATAACTTTTGGCTCTATATAATTTTCTAAAAAATCATCTTTGTCAATTTTTTCAACTTTTGCACCCTGTTTGGTCCACAGCATAAATAGCACTAGTTTCTTTTTTTAATGTGCAGCTGCCCTTGGATTTGAAAATAATGAATGTTTTTTATTAATTGGGCCAGTTACATTCGTTTTTTATCATATGTACAAAAGGTGAATTTTCGGGAAGCAATAAGATTCCTCTGGTAGGATTGTTTGGCACGAAAAGGGGCATCTGATGTCTGTGACACTATCATCTTCGATCAGCCCATCTGGTGTAGCACCTTGATACGGCAATTCGGGATCTATGAAAAGCCCACATGGTTGGATGTTTATATTAAAGCTTTTAGGTAATTTAAAGCGTCTTTTTTCGTGATGCCTACCGTATCTGAGAGTCTCAGTGTCATACTGGCAATACAAAAGTGATTTAACAAAATTTTGAGTGTATCGGCCCTTCTTGCGCATGCATGGCCAAAATTTGACGTCGTTAGGCGTTTTCCCCTTTCTTCCAGCCACACTGGGTTATCTGATTGGAGAATAGTCTGTTTTGCATTTTTATCCTCTCTTCCTCTGTTAATTTAAGGGCTTCCAGAAATTCATTTTTCTTTGTTAAAGAAATCAGATGAAAGATCTGGTCTTTGTGCCTGCCTTCCAGTTTGCTGTTTCTTCTACATAGGGAAACAGACGTCTCGGTCGTTGAACCAAGCTTCAAAATTTTTAACATTTAATCCTGCTTTCACCGCCAACATTCCTATTTTCAAACAACTTCGTTTGTGTTCCTGGACTTCTTCCGTGGCGAGCCAGGAACATTGCTCGCTTTGGTGTTTTACTGTTATGAGACAGTGGTGCTGCTTTGCACCTAACTTGGTACGACTGCCTCATGAAAAAGTTTACTCGTTTGCCTCCAATATACTTGGCAACTCTTGCATTGAGTTTTTCAACAGAATTGTTATTCTCATCGAATAATAGACTTTTTGCATTGTCTGCTAATTGATTAAAAATGTCTATTATTCTGTAAAGCAGTCCACAATTTATGAATTCAGGAATGAAATTTCGGCTTCCGTTTTTTTACAAAAATATGTTTCACATTTTTTGTGTTTCCGAAGTATATGTAGAGGGGCATTTAAAATGTCCTTAAGCAAACTTTTCAGAATTTCATGTGAAGATATTTGTGTTCGCCTTTTCCCGTATCGAACAGCACACACAACTGCTTGTCTCATTTTGAGAATGTTATTGCTAAGTTCTTTTCTCAGATAACAAGGACCATACTTACAATTTCTAACTACTTCTCTGAGTTTGGAGTACATTCAAATTTTTCAAACCGTTAGGTTATCATACGGTCTTGCATCAAAGATTTTTTTGTAGACATTACTGTCACCATCACCAATAAGCCTCCAATACTTAATTCCATACATCACCAAGCTTTGCTTGAAACCATCCACAATTATACCGGCTTCAATACCAGATGAACTTCCTTACCAGTTTCGGTAGCAATCGTGAGAAGGAACTTGAATATTCCTCCTTTCAGCTCTCCTACATACGGAGCAATGCTTGTTCTTCACTCCCATAAAAAGAACCTTCTTCGTGTAATATCCCACGATTGCTGCCTGGAAGAAGGGGAAAAAAAAAATTTTAAACTTTTAAACAATGTCTTATAAACTTTCCAACTCATCATCTAAAAACCCTCATTTAATGTTGGATCGTAGTCATTAAATTATAGGGTAAATCCTCTAAGGAATGACAACATTTTACTACTAAAGTTAATTTAAATTAAAGGAACCCGATTACATAATTGGTGGTAATGAAGTATTCCGTAGTGAAGCACGGGTATTTAGATATAGGTATATATAGGGAAAAAGAAAAAGGTAAGAAAATATATACAGGACAGAGATAAGAAAACTTTTTTTCAAGTTCATCTCAAAAGTATAAGAAATATTAAGAACGAATCAATGGAGTTTTGAATGTATTGAAAAATTTCATAAATGTATTAAACACCGTTGTCTGACGCCTAAACTAAATCAATTAGTTTGAAACTAGTTGCTATTATATTTTATAGTTATTTGTTAATAATTTCGTATTTTTACTCTACCTCATTTCGACGCCTCTTTCAATGTCTTATCTATGGGACCCGCCATGTTTGGAGAAACTGACAACAAAAACAATCTACCTTCTTATTTCTACAATTTCTACATTTGTGTGATGTGAAAACTTTTCAATAATCATGCACAATTTTTATAGTAATTTTTTTTTATATTAGACAACTTTGTCAAGATATTGAACCTGTTTCTGAAATTTATGTGCAAGAAGTTAGTGTTTGACTACTTTAACGCACACAAAGACGACGTCAGGAAGAATGGTTTTAAAATATTCTTGGCTACCAAAATACATTTTTTAAAAAAATTATTCAAAAGGCCTTGTTATATTTAAGAAGTTAAGAATTCATGTATTGAAAATACTCTTAATATACTTTATTTATCAAGGACAAGATAGCAAGTCCATTAAAGGTCCACTTTAGAAACTAGGGAAAAAAATATAGTTTTAAGTGTTATTTCCGAAGTAGAGAGAACATAATAATTTTATATCATTTCAAACCAATTTGGTTTCAGAAGGAACATAAATTCTAATACGGCTCTACACAATTTAAAAGGAATAATTGAGGATAATAAAGCTAGACAGGAACATACCTGTATTCTGACTTTAGATATAAGTAACGCTTTTAATTCAGTCCGCAAAAATAGCATTGTCAAAAGTTTAAAAGAATTAAAAATAAGTAAGAATCTCTATAATATAATAATTGACTACTTGCAAGATAGGAAGATTAAACTAAGAAATAATGATCTAATGGATTATAATATTGGGGTTCCTCAGGGGTCTTCCCTGGGACCTATTCTTTGGCTACTGGTAATTAACCCGCTGTTACAGAAGGAATGGGAAGAGGCAAACATTAAAATGCAAGCATTTGCTGACGATCTGATTATTACAATTAGCAGTAAGGTATCTTATAAATTTACTCAATATGCGACTAAGATCTTAGACTTGTGTCTAGAATGGGCAAATAATAATAAATTAAAATTTAACACGGATAAATGTTTCTACACGATAATAGCTTTTAAAAAGCAAATCAAACGCAAACCTACAATCAAATTGGGTATGCATGGGATTAAATATTGTAAAGCAGTAAAGTATTTGGGTATACTCTTGGATAAAGACCTAAATTTTATGCAACATCTGGTGGAAGTACAGGATAAGGCTCTTAGAGTGATGTACGGTCTGGCAAGGTACAGTAAGAAGACTTGGGGCTTCAGGCCCAGTATATTGAAAGAAATATATAAAGTAATAATAGAAAAAATTATCCTTTATGGGGCCCCATTCTGGTTCAAGAATACAGTAAGACAAAACAATTTATTAAATAAAATTCAAAGACCTTTCTTACTGAGCATTACAAAATGCTATAAAACAGTTTCAACGAACAGTTTCAACTATAAAACAGTTTCAACGAACGCATTGGCCGTACTGGCAGGTTGTATGCCTTTAGATCTCAGAGCTGAAATTGACTACAAAATGTTTGAAATATATTACAAGGAACAAGGAATAAAAGTTATGGATATAAATTTTAGCAAATTGCGAACGTTTTATAGGTCTGTTCGCCAATTGCGAATTGGCGAACAGACCTATAAAACGTGAGACTGATTTATTCACAATAAACTGGACATTTGATTTAATTCCAATTACTGATATTAATTATTACACGGATGGCTCCCGCATGAATGGAAAAACTGGGGCAGGTATTAATAAATATATTAAGGATTTAAAAGTATTGGAAATAAAACAAAGGCTATCTGATAATGCGAGTTCCTTCAGTGCTGAACTGTATGCAATACAACTGGCTATTGAAGATGCTATTGGACAAGGTCATAAAGCAATTGATATTTATTCAGACTCACGTAGTGCGTTACAGGCATTAAATACACTCAGTTTTAAAAGTGAGATGGTGGATAACATCAAAAAATTAGTTCAAACTTCGGGACTTAATGTCGCACTACATTGGATAAAAGCGCATATTGGGATTCATAAAAATGAAGCAGTTGATCAGACTGCAAAAGAAGCAACTAAATTGGAAGTAATAAATAAAGAAATTAAATGGACTAGAAATCAAGTAAAAGCAAAATTATTTCAAATGGCGGAACACGTCTGGCAAGATAGGTGGAACAATACAACTGCTGGAACTAGAGTAAGAGAAATTTTTCCTCAAGTTAAAACTGACAGGCTAAGTGCAGATTTTTACATAAACCAAGCAATCACTGGACATGGGTCATTTGGTAGTTATCAAAGCAGGTTTCACGGAAAAAGTAGCACTTGCTCTTGTGGTGCTGAACAATCGGTGGAGCACTGTATGATAGTATGCAGTCAATTTAATAATATACGCAGAAGCTTACCTACCAATATTGATATCTGGAATAAGAATAGGTTTTATAATGATTATTACTGTAGAAGAGCCATAAGAAAAATAGTTATGGCCCTTATGGCTGTTCATTATCCGATTTCATAGGTATTCTATTTCGTTGTGTGTTACACAATTAGCATAAGCCCCCCACCCCCAGGGTTTTTTTTTTTTTTTTTTTTTTTTTTTTTTTTTTTTTTTTTTTTTTTTTTTTTTACGCATAACCGAAAGGTTGGGTCGTTTATATTTGTATCTTATATCATTTCAAATATAAAATTTCTTTAAATCCGTAACTTCAGATTTAGTACATTAATATCAGATATATATATATATATATATGTGTGTGTGTGTGTGTGTCAGTCAAAATTTTGACGCATTTTGGTACTTTTCTGTTTAACTGTTTACTACATGCCCAAGCGATACAGACTGGGTTTGGCGAGCTGCTAAAATTATAACTCGCGACGATGGACGGTTTTAGCGTCTGAAATTTTGCTTTTCGGAGGATTGTTATGACGGAACGTAATCCTACGTTAAAAGTAGTTCTTACAATGTTTTGATAAAATAATTCAAAATGCGCTGCAATAGCTCTCAAATTTTCCACAATACTGATATGTTTATCACGTTAAAGTTCCGAATATTATTATACGCAACAAATAAACATTTTTTTTTTAGATAAAAAATTATTAACTTCAAATAGAAGGATAAAGTAGAATGTGACAGTTCCCGAACTGTATTCGTTCAAATGGGAAAAGGTTGAAATTTGTGAAAGCTGAACATAAGATATCTAAAATTTTTATTACAGTTATGTTTTATAATAAAGACAGGATACTTGTTAGCAGCGAATAACTGGTGATTTCCAAATGATTAGATCGAAATTACAGTTAGATATTTGAAATATCGCCCCGAATTTATCGGGATCCTCTGAGCAATTCCTTGAAGATTCAAAGTTTTCCGAGATTATTTCATTTTAAACCTAATTTCAATTTCACCGACAAATCCCAATTTTTCAGAGACCTAGTATTAAAATCTTTATTTACTATTGTCTGTAATGAACGGACACACAATCATATTAATAAATAGTTTCAAAGTACACTGGTGAAATAAATTACGAAAATTTGCGTATTTTATCGCATTTTATGAAAAGAACTGAACTGAATGTAAAACCACTGCTTCTAGACAAAAATGCAAATCGTGTACGTCAAATACGTAAGCGTACACGTGTGTGTAGACGGAGAGAGTAGAGAAACAGGCTTTATAAGCGCGCGTAAGTTAAGACGCATTTCGTTCGCTAGCACACCTCGGCGAATTTCTCGGTGTTATTTTGCAGCAATCGGTTAATTTCAAATTGAAACAGTAAAAATGAGTAACCACCAACGTTTAGATGATGGAATGAGGTGGCGAATTGCGGGTAGGCTAGAAGCAGGCCAATCTCGAGTCCAAATTTGTAGAGTTCATTTTAACGGCCAGCGTCGTGTGTAACTTGTGGAAACAGTTCCAGGATACCGGATCCATCGAGAGAAAGCCTGGGCATGGTCGTCCAAGAGCCACGACGGTCAGAGAAGATCGCCATTTGTCGATTATAGCGATGCGTAACAGGAGTGCTACAGCTTCTCAGCTGTCTCGTGACTTGTATGCAGCCACAGGAACCCGTGTATCAAGGGTGACTGTTTCCAAAAGACTTCATGAGAGAGGGTTGTTTGCAAGAAGACCTGCTGTTTGCGTCCCGCTCACTTCTACGAACTGGTGAATCCATTTATCATGGTGCAGAGAGCATAAAGATTGGAGTATGGATCAATGGGCGACCGTTCTCTTCACTGATGAGTCCCGGTTCAGCCTAAACACCGATTCTCGCCGTACGTTCATATGGAGAGAACCAGGGACCCGCTACCTACCCTCCAATGTCCGCGAAATCGACCATTATGTCGGAGGAGGTTTAATGGTCTCGGAAGGCATCCTGTTGGATGGCCGCACACCTCTCCATGTCTTTGAGAGAGGCACTGTGACTGGTGTGAGGTATAGGGATGAGGTCTTGGAGCCCTATGTTCGCCTTTTCAGGGGTGCAGTTGGCCCTGAGTTTATTTTAATGGACAATAACGCAAGGCCACATAGAGCTCTTCTGGTCGACGAATTTCTAGAGAGTGAGGATATTCGCCGGATGGATTGGCCAGCTAGATCTCCAGACCTTAACCCTATAGAGCAGGGGTGGCCAACTTTTGTGCACACAAGATCTACTTTTTATCTTAAAAATGTGTCGCGATCGACTTCTTGTCATAGGCGTAGTCTAAGTGGGGAGGAGAAGGTGAGAAATACATACTATGTTTATACACCATGTTTCATTACGAGGTGCACGCTCGCGAGCTATGGGTATATAAGCCAAATATATTTTCAAACATACGTATCTAACTACGTGAAAAACAACAATTATTTAACGGGCCAAAAAGTCACGACTAGGGGAATTAAAACAACCTGAGTAAATATTGATAATATTAGTTCAAATTAGCTACAGATAAAGACAGATTTAGAATTTATTTCATTACCTTAACAAGGGGAAGACTGAGTTTGCATGTCTTTAACCAAAGAATCATAATTAGTTGTATATCTTAACAAAGAAAATATTAATGAGTCTTCAGTATGGGAATCAGTCAATACAGAACATCGTTTAGTCTTCATTAACTTTAAGTATGAAAATGACGATTTACAGAGGTATATAGATCCGAAACAAGAATAAATATATTCGTTAGATTTGGTGATACTTGGATATTTTTTCGGTTGACGTATTTCCAAAAATCTTCTTCAGATTTTCTGGCTTGTAAGATTAAATCAGTTTGTAAAATTATAATTTCATTTTCAAATGCCTTTTGCACCATATTAAATATGTCTGAAATTTTTTGGCTAATACGTTTCGCACTTAAAATCTCTTTTAAAGGGAAAATATATTAAATGCCACAATTTCATTAATTTTTTCAAAATCCTGGAATCTTACCACAAAATCTTCAATTACTTTTTGGATTTCAGAGACATATTTGTTGATCTTATAATTAATATTTTTATGTTTTTGTAGGTTATCCGCCATATTTGGAAAATGATTCAGATGATTTTGTTTCAGATCTTCTATTCGCAAAATAAATTTTGTTTTATATGCATCTATACAGCTGATCATATCAATTACTGTTTAATTTTTACCTTGTAATTCTAAATTTAAATGACTTAATATTAGAGCAAAATCTGTAAGAAATGCTAAGTCACTAAGCCAAGTTTCATCATTTAAATTTTCCCATTTGCCATCTTGCTCGCGAAGAAACTGTTATTTCAGGCAATAAATCACGAAATCGTTGCAGAAATTTTCCTCTGCTTAGCCATCTTACATCGGTATGTAGTAATAATTCAGACTGGTCTTCATCCAGCTGCAGTTGTTCCCTCCAACGAGACACCGTTGGGGGGAACTTCCTCGAATTGAATTAACAATTTTAAACGCTATGTCCATTACCTCTTTTGTGTTTAGTCTTTTTGCAGACTAACACTTGCTGGTGAATTATGCAAGGCATAATTTAGCTCAAAATGGCTGGGAATTCATCTTCATTTTGACATAGGGCTATAATGCATCTGATTACGTCGTCCTGGACGTTAGTCCACCTGACAACTGTCAACCTGGAGACCGGCGCTGCGTAGCAATTCCTGTATACACAGCCGTAGGTTAATTTCTCATGTTCGGTGAATTGTCATTTTTATGGGCCTGGGTACCGGTCGGACGGTACAGATCCGCCGACAATTGGGCAACCCGGGGCCCTTGACATAGGGTTATAAATCCATTTATGCGAATTAACATTGCAGCTGCGCCATCCGTTGTTATTGAAACTAATTTAAAAAGTGGTACTTTCAAATCATTGAGCAATTTTTTAAAGGCTTTGTATATATCTTCACCTCCAATCCTTTCTTTCAAAGAAATCCTACCCAACAATTCTTCTTTAGATGTAGAATTCTCAAAAACCATACGAATGAAAACAAGTAATTGTGCTGTATCACTTGTATCTGTCGATTCAACACACTGAAGGGAAAAAGAAGAACATCTATTAATATCATTATATAACTATTCTTTTACATTTCCACTCATCTTCTCAATTCGTCGCATCACAGTGTTTTGAGACAGCTGTAGATCTTGAATTGCTGCAATAATTTCACTCTTCTTAAAATCATTAAAAAGTGAATCTGACATTTCCAAGAAAATTTTCTTTACAAATTCCCCATCGGAAAATGGTTTATTTATTTATTTTTTATTTTTATTTATTTGTTTATTTATTTATTTATTTATATTTTTTTTTGGGGGGGGGGGGGCTAAGCGATAGCTTACTTTGAATGATGCAGTAGTTACTGCTTGTGACTTCAACATTGGCTTTTTAAAATCATTTTGTTGATAATTGAGTTTTAAGATCCTTAACTTTACGTTTCCTCAATTCGTAATTTGGTAGATAATCTGTTTGATACTTGTTGTGTAAAGCTAAAAAATATCTCTCTAGATTACCCTTTTTAGCAATGGCTATCGAGGTAAGGCATATTAAGCAACAACATTTATCATTCCCCATTGTAAAAAAGTAATCGAGTTCCCATTCTTCATTGAAATGATAAGTTTCGATTTTTTTGGTTTACTATTCATGTTCAGGGGTTACTGAAATGCAAAAGAAATACGACAATTTAAAGAATAAATATTGAATTAAAT
The DNA here is from genome assembly GCA_907164885.2 of Dolomedes plantarius. Taxonomy (NCBI): domain Eukaryota; kingdom Metazoa; phylum Arthropoda; class Arachnida; order Araneae; family Dolomedidae; genus Dolomedes; species Dolomedes plantarius. The sequence continues at coordinate 95,779,459 of OU015497.1, read as the reverse complement.
AATTTCCTAGAAAATTAAATAACCTGAAAAATTGAAATTCAACGTTGTCACCATGGATAAGCAATATTTTTTAATAATAATAATAATATTGTTAATATAATCACTCTGCGTATTAAACTGTATTTCAAAAGAACGGATCATTTCTTCTCATGTTTTGACAAGAGCAAAAAAGTAGCGAGATCGATAATTAGAACAAAATTATCCTCACTAGGTATATTTTAAGGAGTAAGAAAATAGTGCTATGCATCTTTGTGCAGCGACATTTATCATTCCCCATTGTAAAAAAGTAATCGAGTTCCCATTCATCATTGAAATGATAAGTTTCGATATTTTGATTTACTATTCATGTTCAGGGGTTACTGAAATGCAAAAGAAATACGACAATTTAAAGAATAAATATTGGATTAAATATTTTCCTAGAAAATTAAATAACCTGAAAAATTGAAACTCAACGTTGTCACCATGGCTAAACAATATTTATTAATAATAATAATATTGTTAATATAACCACTCTGCGTATTAAACTGTATTTCAAAAGAACGGATCATTTCTTCTCATGTTTTGACAAGAGCAAAAAAGTAGCGAGATCGATAATTAGAACAAAATTATCCTCACTAGGTATATTTTAAGGAGTAAGAAAATAGTGCTATGCATCTCTGTGCAGCGACATCTTTTAGCGATAGGCCTATATGAAAATAAATAATTGTTTAAACATTCCGCCCACCGAGGACTTTGAATTAAAAAAAAAAATATCACAATAGGCAGGAATATAAATTACAGCTATAAATTGGGAAAAAAAAAATGGCTTAGATACATTCTAAGTTGGAGTAAGTATCTACAATGCCAATTTTCTGATACTCGGAGAGCAAGGGTGCCATGGTATACGTTCGGTGTCAGACTGAATTACAGTCCCGGTCTAGTGCAGTGTAAACAGAACACCCTTACTGCCGCCCTAACTAGGGTCCTAAATGAGTGCTCTATTTATCATGTAGTCTAGTCGGTTTCAAAGTGAAAACATCGCGAGAGATCGACCAAAATTGGCTTCGCGATCGACCGGTCGATCGTGATCGACTTGTTGGCCACCCCTGCTATAGAGCATGTCTGGGACGCTCTAGGGAGGGCAACTGCAACTCGCAACCCCCCTCCGAGAACCATCCAGGGAATAAAAACAGCGTTGCTGAACAAGTGGGACCAATTGCCAGAGGAAATGATAAACTGCCTTATTTCAAGTATGAAATCACGCTGCGAGACCTGTATATCTGTAAGAGGGGACCATACCCCCTATTAACCCATTTTTTTGTTTATTCTGCAACCGCTGTTTCACACCTTCGACTCCAACGAGTGTTACGCACGATCATGCGTGTATATTACAGTTATTGAATGGTTATTTGTTTTGTATTGTATCAATGTATGTACATATCAAATTTCATTAAAATCGGTACAGTAGTTCTAGAGAAAATCGACCAAGTCTGCAAATTCTCTTAATTTCTTACACCAGTGTATTAACTTTCTCTGTAGATAAGGATAATTTGCAAAATTGTTTCAAGACACAAAATCAGAACTTTCTTTCAGTGAAAGTTATATTTTGTATTTTTTGCCTTGTTCAATTTCTCGTTAATAAAAGTGAGGGAGAGAAGAAAAATTTTGATGGAAAAAGCATTTTAGCATTGCTATTTCGTTTATCCGGAGCATATGTTGAAGTATACTAGCATTCGACGCTTTGAGAAATTGTTTTTTGTTATTTCGGAGCAGTTGGCAACATTTAATCCAATTCAATCTATATATATATATAAAACAGTTCCGTAACTGACTGACAGATAACGCACAGACCAAACCGCTGGACCTAAAGGACTGAAATTTTACATGGTGATTTTTCTTATAGCGTAGGGGTGCACTAAGAAAGCTTTTTAAAAAATTCTTAGATTTTTTAAAATAAAATTTTTAAGATGTTTTTGTAACTTTTTTAAAGTTTGAAATAATAATCTGAGGATTATAAAATTTATATCACGAGAAAGATCATAAAAATTCCTTTAAACTGAAATCTTTTTCGAATCTTTACATCCGTTTTCTGATTTTTGATGAATTTTTAAAGATTAATTTTTAGAATTTAATTTATTAAATGCTAATCACGTGATTTCTTTTTCGTTGTTATGCACGTGACGATAAATTAATTTATCGTCACGTGCATAACAACGAAATCAATTGACAAAAAAATATTAAAATACAGTTAAAGATAAAATTTAACCCCTAGACTAATTGAGATGGAAGTTTTTTAAGAATTTAATTCAAATTGATGACTACCATCCAGGAGCTGATAGATCATATTTATCCAGGCATTGCTCAAATACAGAATAAGCATATAGAATGGTTTTGCGAAAGGGCCATTTTGACTAAAAAAAAAAAAATAAATAAAAATAATAATAATAATAATAATAAATAAATAAAAAAAAGATCAAGCTGTGTTCATTAATGCTAAAGTCATTTGACGGGGGAAAAATGGTCTACAAGTCAATAGATACTGTCTGTAATTCAGATGATACCTTTAACTATCCGGTAGAGTTTTTAAATTCCCTTAAATCACCAGATCTTCCATACCATAAGCTCTTTTTCCAGAAGAGCACACCCGTAACGCTCCTTCGGAATTTAAAATCACCGAAATTGTTTAATGGCACTAGACTACAAGTCAAAGCCCTGCATAAAAATTTAATGGAAGCCATTATTTTACCCGGGTGTGCTCAAGGAGAAAAAGCATTCATGCCACGCATTCCTCTAATACCCAATGACCTCCCCTTTGACTTGAATAGACTGCAATTTCCCCTCAAAGTATGTTTCGCCATGACGAAAAGTAAGTCTAAAAGCCAAACTTTAAAATACGGTGGCGTAAATTTAAGAGAAAATTGTTTCTCCCAAGGTCAGTTTTTACGTAGCTTGCTCACGCGTAAGTTTGCGGACGAGCCTGGTAATATTAAATCCGCTCAATGAAGAAACAAAAAATATTGTTTATAAGGAAATCCTCTAAAAAGCTATTTCATTATTTTTTCATTGTAATTATCCTAAAATGTATTTCGTAGCGAAGCACGGGTATTCAGCTATATATATATATATATATATATATATATATATATATATATATATATATATATATATATATATATATATACATACACACACTGAAGTGCCACTGAATTAGGGATAGCAAAGCCTATGCAAATTGTGCAGCGCTGCGCATCATGTATGCGCAAGTGAGGGCGCTGTGGTAACTGCATATATAGCGCGTACTGTGGTTGTTCTGAATTAGTTGTTGGAATTGCCAGTATGGGTAAACTGCCTGATTTAGACGCCTTCGATCGCGGACAAATCGCAGTTGCGCGACGCATGGGCCATTCAATTTCCGAAATCGTCAGACAGCTAGGATTTTCAAGGTCGACAGTGTCAAGAGTATACATGGATGGTGGAACCAAGGATGGTACCAAGAATACATGGATGGTGGAAAAAAACTAGCGATCGGGCAAACTGCAAAGGACAATTAGCCTTGACGGCTCAGGCGTATTGTACGTAGCCAGAGAAGCCAAACATTAGCTCAAATTACCACCCAGTTTAATGACGGTGCCAGTCGTACAGTCAGTAAACGGACTGTCCAACGCTTGCTTCACCGTATGGGTTTCGGGAGCCGTCGACCTACGAGAGTACCATTGCTCTATACTCGCCATCAGGCTGCACGTCTTGCCTGGGCAAGAGAGCACAGAGACTGGAGTGTAGAGGACTGGAAACGAGTAGCATGGAGTGATGAGTCTCGATTCCGACTACTTAACGCCGACGGGAGGCGAAGAATATGGCGTCAGGATCATGAAGCCATGGATCCTGCATGCCTGGCTGGAACTGTACAAGGGCATGGTGGCTCAATCATGGTCTGGGGTGTTTTTTCGTGGCACAGTTTGGGATCTTTGGTGCGTGTACCAACCTCCCTCAATGCAATTCGGTACATAGAGTTGCTGGGTGATCACCTCAATCCGTTTATGCTTTTCTGTTATCCGCACGGTAATGGAGTTTTCCAGCAAGACAGCTGTACCTCTCACAAGTCCCAGTTGGCTACTGGCTGGTTGGATGAGCATTCATCTGACTTCTCTGTCATGCATTGGCTACGTAGAAGCCCAGACTTAAATCCTATTGAGCATCCTTGGGATGTTTTGGAACAAAGCGTGAAAGGCCATCACACAACACCAAAGAACCTTCCTGAATTATGGACAGCTTTAGCCAATATTTGGCAAACCATTCCCGTGGAACGTTTCCAGAAACTTGTTGAATCTATGCCTCGTCGTGTGGCAGCCGTTATCAAGGCCAGAGGAGGCCCAACTCGTTACTAGGTAGGTATCTCTAATTCAGTGGCACTTCAGTGTATGTATATATATATATACAGGGTGTCCCAAAACGACCGCATAAACTCTGCACAGCTAGATTCCTCGTTGGGAGTATACAAAAACTGCCCAAAGAAGCGTTCCTGTACGATCCATAGTTTACGAGAAAAATACGAAAAACAAAGTATGACGTCACTGCCGGTGCAAGAAAAAAACACTTTATTGGACATAAAAACAACAATATTTGCATATCTTTCCAGACGATAATGTTTAAAACGTTCGCCGCGCATATCGCGTCATGCATACGCGCGCACCATGGAATAAAGTTAAGCTGCCGTTGAACTGGTATTTAAAAGGCTGCATCTTGCAGCTACCGGTAGTCTTCGTATGGTGGCCATGTACTCCGTTCGTGACTACTGCGACATGTACTTGATGTACGGCCGATGTAATGGAAATGCCTTACGAACTGCTAGGGAGTATGTCCGTCGATATCCGTCCCGCCGTCTTCCCGATGTCAACGTCATCCGTAGGCTGGACGACAGACTGCGAAATACGGGAAGCGTCTTGCCAACAGCCAATCTTCACGATACTGGAAGACCGCGGAGTGGCCTGACGTAGCACAGGCTGATGCAATACTGCAGCGGGTAGAAGAGACGCCCGAGGTAAGCACACGCGCATTAGCCCGTGAGATGACTTCGAGTAAAAGTACTGTGCACAGGCTTTTACGGTCTGAGAGGTTACACCCATTTCGGTACACAACCGTGCAAGGTCTGAAACAAGATGACTTTCAGAAACGCGTGGCCATCTATGAATGGCTGTTGCAGCAACAGAACACAGATAATGGTTTCATTGCACATATCCTGTGGACTGATGAATCATGTTTCACTCGTGATGGGGTATTCAACCATCACAACAGCCATATGTGGTACCAGGTCAATCCGCATGCAATCCGGCCGCAGAAACATCAGGAACGTTGGTCTCTTAACGTGTGGGCCGGCATACTCGGGGATCGCCTGATTGGACCATATCTGTTGCCTGAACGGCTCTCGGAACATTGTTACTTGGTGTTTCTCAATGAGGTCTTAACCGAGTTCCTCGATGACATACCATTAGCGGCAATACAGGGACTTTGGTTCCAGCATGATGGGGCTCCGGCGCATTTCTGTGCTCCTGTACGTGGTTGGCTGGATATGGAATACCTCGGCTGCTGGATCGGACGTGGGGGGTCCGGTTCTATGGCCGCCACGTTCACCAGATCTTACACCTTGGATTTTTTCCTATGGGGCCATTTCAAGGAACTGGGGTATCGAGACGTAGTGACAACACAAATGGACTTAGTTGCTCGTCTGCATACTGCTTGTACTTCAGTGGACCCCGCGATGCTGCAACGTGTGATGACAGCCATTCCACGGCGTGCTCAAGCCTGCCTCGACATGCACGGCGGACACTTTGAACATCTGCTTTAAATTCTGCATGCTGTTCATATGTTCAATAAAGAGCTTTTTCTTGCACTGGCAGTGACGTCATACTTTGTTTTTCCTATTTTTCTCGTAAACTATGGATCGTACAGGAACGCTTCTTTGGGCAGTTTTTATGTTCTCCCAACGAGGAATCTAGCTGTGCAGAGTTTCTGCGGTCGTTTTGGGACACCCTGTGTATATATATATATATATATATATATATATATATATATATATATATATATATATATATATATATACCGGGTGGCCATAATTAAACTGACAGTGCTCACAGTGTTCTGTAGCGCGATCTATTTGCGAGAATGACGCCACATTTTGTAGGAAGATTAAACAAGACGGGGGACGAAGGATTCCGCGAAAACATAAATTAGTTCCAAAAGTCACCGCTAGGGGAATATTTGGCGCTGTGTAATAGAAAATTGAGTGTTAACAAATGAAAATTAATACGGAATAAAATTACCTTTTATTATGCACATTTTCTTATTTAGTTCAAGTGCAATATGGCAACACTTTTAAAAAAGCGTAAAATCTACATAAACAGCGATAAAGTCTCGTGATCTGCAATATCACGTACGCTGAGCAGAAGAAGAAGTTATTTATTCAAATTTCACTTTACATCCATTGGCACAGTGCCAGCTGCTTGGGTTTTAAAAGGCAATGTGTTACGTTTCGAATCAATCGGATTGAAAGTTTATGTGCAATGTCTCCTTCTTTAGTCGAGCGTGCGTTACTGGTCAAATTCTTTTACCTCAACCAGTGCAACTCGTCAGCCGCTCTTCGTGCTTTTAGAACGCACAAAAAAATGCGTAAAGGTAACGGTCCTGTGTCAGTTAATGGGCTAAAAGCAATGGTTGCGACGTTTGAGAAAACAGGTTCTCTGAAGGTTCAGTCAGGCAGAGGACAAAAACCTGTACCACAGGATACAATCGAAGCAGTTGCCACGGCGATTGTCGACAGAGGACCAGACAATATTGCTGCCACCTCTAGCGCTCATGGATTAGCTCGGAATATGGATATGCCTTACAGTACGGTATGGAAAATCTTACGAAAGATTATCAACTTCTATCCGTACAAGATCAGCCGTGTACAGGAGTTACTGTACCCCGAACATGATAAGCGATTGACTTTTGCTCTCACCTTTCTTGCCAGAATGGAGGTGGATGATGCTTGGCCGTAGAAAATCTTATGGGGAGACGAGGCCCACTTTTACTTGCATGGAACTGTGAATACCCAGAACTGCCGAATTCGGGATGACAAATCACCACATGCAGTCACAGAAATTCCCTTACATTCCCCAAAGGTAACTGTTTGGTGTGGGTTCACAGCGGAATTTATCGTAGGTCCATTCTTCTATGAGAACATTACCCCGACAGGACCGGAAACCTGTTCTGTTACCGGAGAGAAATATCGCCACATGTTGAACAGCTTTGTCATTCCGGCACTTCAGCAAAGACAATGCCTGGGGGAAATCATTTTCATGCAATATGGAGCCCCTCCACACGTTGCTGTACGGGTGCAACAGCTGCTACGACAGAAATTCACAACAGAAAGAGTCATTAGCCGCTACTTTCCAACTGCAGGGCCACCTCGGTCGCCTGATCTTACCCCATGCGACTTCTGGCTATGGGGTTACCTTAAGTCCAAGGTCTATCAAGGAGTGGTCCAGGACCTGACTACGTTGAAGGATAACATATCACGGACTGTACGGGAGATTCCTGCAGACATGTTACTTTCTGCTGTTGTGCATACTGTGCACAGAATGCAATATGTGGTCCACAACAACGGCAGCCACATTGAACCTCATTTGAATGCAAAATAAAAGGTAATTTCCGTATTGATTTGCATTTGTTAACACTCTATTTTCTATTACACCGCGCCAAATATTCCCCTAACGGTGACTTTTGGAACTAATTTATTTTATCGCGGAATCCTTCGTCCCCCGTCTTGTTTAATCTTCCTACAAAATGTGGCGTCATTCTCGCAAATAGATCGCGCTACAGAACACTGTGAGCACTGTCAGTTTAATTATGGCCACCCGGTATATATATATATATATATATATATATATATATATATATATATATATATATATATATATATATTGAATGATAAATGTAAGAAGTTATCCAGGAAGGAAATCAACTGTCAAATATTATAAATAATATTACGTATGACAGATTAAGAACTTGCGATATTACTATTCTGCGTTTAAACGGAAAGGTAATGTTATAAACAATCTTTGTAAACAAAGCAGTATCCAGTAGTTTGAATAGTTATTTAAACTTTTCTTGAGTTCACCGAAGAAGTTTAAAAGAGGGGTAAAGTATAAAAACACGAGCAAAAATAACATTTATTATTGGCCTTTAGTAAATATGAATAGGCACTTTTTTGGCATATTTCACCGAAGACAAAAAATGATCAGATGTAATTATATTTATGTTATTATTAGCATAATTATCATACTTCATTGAATTTCGTAAACAGCACGAAAACCGTGTTTACTCGAATGGAACGCGAAACCCTCTCCAAAACGTAAACATACAATGCTGGCCATTAAAACTGCAACACCATGAAGGAGTGATGAAACAAACGTCAAATTCGCATGAACGGAAGATGCTGGGATATGCAAATTATTAGCATTTCGAACGAGGGAGAAACGGCATCTTAAATTCTGTATAAAAGGAAAGTTATGCAGCTGGTTTCTCATTCGGAAATCGCATTTGAATGTTGGTTATTTTTGAGAAGATCGTGTTATGCCTCGTAGAAACAGCTAGCAGCACGTACCAGAATAAGATAGCATCAGGATCGTGGCCTATCGAGAGAGCGGTTTATCGTTCCGCAATATTGCTACTCGCATTGGTCGGAATCCAACGACTGTCATGGGAATATGGAATCGATGGGTTCAGGAGGGTCATACTGAACGCCATGCAGGAGCTCAACAGCCTCCCGCCACTAACGCCAAAGATGGCAGACATGTTGTCAGAACGGCCTTGCAGGATCTTTCAGCCACATCATGGACCTGAGTCAGGAAATGGGCTTGTTTGCAGCACGACAAGTATCCGCACGGACAGTACGACGACGTCTGGAGCAGCACGGACTGTCTGCACGGCGACCATTATTGCGGCTTCCCTTGACACTGCAGCATAGAGACGCGCGGCGACAGTGGTACGCCCAACCACAAAACTGATACAGGAGTGGCACCACGTCGTCTTTTCAGACGAGTCCCGGTTCTGCGTGCAACATCATGATGGACGTATCCGTGTCTGGAAGCACCGAAAAGAACGCACGTTCCTTGCTAGCATTCGATATCGTCATACGAGCCCTGCACCTGGTGTGATGGTTATCGGCAGCCATTGGGTACACGACACGAAAACCTCTTGCTCGCGTCGTCGGTAATCTGAACAGCCAGCGTTCTGAGCCCTATCTTCGGGGCCTCGGAGACGTCATCTTGCGTTACCCGCCCGACGGGTTTGTAAACGGTTGCGCCGGTCCCCTGGATGTTCTTATAAACGATTTGTACTGTATCTAGGTGTGTCGAAACAAAACTGGTTAATTGAGAAATGTTAAATAAGTATAAGCAGTTTATACTTATTACTCATAAAAACAGATGCCTAGTGAAAACGCTCTATTCTCTCTGATCCAAAAATGTTGCCAAAGAATATATTTTTAAATTCTTTTCAGTAACACCAAACTGAGACGAAAAAAAAATGGTGGTTCTTTTTAATAAAATTTGTTTTAAAAGTGAATATTAAATGCTCATTTAAATGACTGTTAAGAGATTTACATTGCCGTGGGGGACCAAAAAAAATCCTGCTAAATTCAATTTAATTTTTACTTTTTAATTTATCGTTGATTTTGTGAAAGTCGGTCTTAATTTTACTTTTATACTTATCATAGCTGCTCCCCCCCCCCAAAAAAAAAAAAATAAATAAAATAAGAAACACAGCGCGCGACGGAAAGGAGAAAAAAAAAAAAAAACGAGCAACAAGATGTATAATATTTTCTACCACAAGAATAGAACTGTAAAAGTTTTCAGACAATTAAATCTTTATCGCTAGGTTATATTTAGAGCTAGTTATGACAGATATTTTCCCAAATCTCACCAACAATTCAAAAAAATTCGATAACTCTCTTCTCGTCTTGTGAATTTTCGGCTCTTCACTATGAAACATACCATTATATGTTTCATAAATGACAATCACATTTTTCACAAAAAATGCTAAAGCATGATCAAGATTTGAGCTTAATGTAAGAAAATTCTTTTTTCCCGCTACAATATGCTTTTATTATTGGTAGATGATGGTGACTCTGCAAGTGATTTTACTTTTTTTCCTGATTTTTGAGAAGCGCATGACGTTGGTTTTAACTGTTTTACAGAGTTGGGTGAATCACTTGACTTTAATTTAAATTTTTTTACTGGTATTGGTGAAGGAAATGACGTTGATTTTACTTTTTTTATTAGTTAGGTGAAGCACATGATGTTGACTTTCTCTTTCTTTCTAATGTTGTAGAAGCTGCTTGCTGTCCAGGAAGTTTTTGTGTAGTGTAATCTGCTAGGAGGGGAATCTCGAAAACACGATATGGGGGGGGGGGGGGGTGCTGCGGAAGTAAAAATACGGGACATTTTTGCTTGAAAACGTATTTTCGTAACAAAGCTTAAAAAACGGAATGAATACTTTTTTACGGAACACTTGGCACGTATGACTTATGTTGGGGCCGATCGTAGCCACGAGTCAACTGCGGCATACCTGATGGCAAAATCTCGGACCAGGAAGCTTTTTGAATTTTCACCAGGTGCTGGCCGCTACTGGTTATCCTCAACAGTTACCATTCAAAATCGGTATCAGCAGCCTAGCGGTTTCGCTTGGGGGGTCTTATCTGGAAAGGGGAGATGATCGGCGCGTCTTCATCCCTTATGGAGGGACAGCCATTACAATTCCTCAAAATTTTAATCATAACACCGGATTTACACAGCCGCGCTAGCGGCGAGTCGAATAGCGGGAGGAGGGGCAAGGCGAATGTGTCAACGGTGCACTCGCCGTTCACCCTGCTATTCTCCTCGTAGCGTTCGCTTCGGGAGCGGTTTTTCTGGCACGAGTCAAAGGGGCGAATGGCGACGGGAAGTCTTGTTCACAGCAAGAGGCGCGAATATGAAACCGGTCACTCACGTCGATGCTGGAACGTGACGAATGTCTCGCGGGTGACGGGGGGGGGGGGGGGATTCTCGAACTGTCGACTGGACTCTTACAACAAGAGTTAAGAACAAAAGGAAATGTGAAATGAGATTTTTTTTTTAGAACATTAGCCTTAATGTACGAGCTCTGGAATGGTGTATTACATTAGTATTGTATGTATCAAATAGTCATGAATGTATCAATTTCACAATGTGCAATATTTGCAAGACAAATTCAAGTTTGCTTAGCAATAGCAAAATGTAAAGCGACTTTAAAGACCTTCTGAAGAAATTTGTGAGAATTTTACCGTAGAAATGCAAAAAAAGTTATTAAACGGAAAAAACGGTACTGTGTGTCATCATACTAAATTGCAATTGTTCATTTACAGCTCATAATTCGTTTAATAAAACGTTTGCAATTCATCAAATTTTGAAAAATACATAAAATAAAATTTAAAAAAGATATATAATAAAATTTTAAAATTACATAAGATAACATTTAAAATCACATGTAAATACGTAAAAAATACAAATTTTAAAAATACATAAAAGAAAATTTTAAAAATCTTAAAATTTTTTATGTTTATAAAATGTTACTTCGGTTTTATAAACTATTGAAACAAACAAAAAGAGAGGACTGAGTTCGACTATCTTGGCTGGGCTACCCTATACCGCCTATTCACAGGCGCTATCCCACTACTGCACGGTGCGGGAGCTTTTGTCTGCTGCGTTTCCGCCCTGGACCGGTCCGCTCCGCCTTAGACGACCTGGTGATGCCAGGCTCCCCCGGCTCCACCATATCGACATCGTGCTTAGCGCGGACGCCTGATCGACATAAGTCGGTAGAGGACAGAACTCCCAACCTCACGCCGTCCGACAGCCCAAGCCTCCAGGTAGCTGGATTACAGGAACGCGCCACCATTCCCGGCGATAGTTTCGGTTTGGGTATGCATCATATGTTTTACTTAAAGCAGTGATGATCAGGTCTGCGTCCCATCCTCGATTCATCTGTTAATCTCATTTTTTCCCCAGGTAAAGATCGAGAAATAAAGTCAAAATATTCAATATTACTGAATTTATATAGGTAAAATTTCAGAGGTGAGAGAATCGAATCAACGCTTGCTGCCATCTGTTGGTGTAAGATACATTTAAATATTGACTAATTTTTAAACATATTTATCCAGTCTCTCGAAAAACATTTTCGTAGGTAAACAAATGAATTTAGAACTTTACGAAATGTAACAGATTCCATCATGTAAAAAAATTTGATTTTCTTAAAAATAATCACCGTAAAAATTATGCCAGTTTTCCTGATTTTTAAAAAAAATTTCATAAAAATTCAATACGATGTATTTAGTAATTAAAGATTGTAATGAAGATTTTTAAAAAAAAGCTGTAAAAATATGAAATTTCGTTAAATAGAGATTCACCTTTTAAAATACTTTAAACTACACAAAACAGATTTCAAATTCATAAACACTACATATTATTAATAAAAGTAATTGATCACACCTTTATTTTCTAAATTAATGTCTATTTGTTTTATATATTTTACCCTTCAAACAGAAATCTGCAAGGAAAATAAAAAATAAAACAAATCATTTTTCGGGAATACACCATATTTTCAATTTAAAAAAATTATATAAAAATTAATGAATTTTAATGACATTATCGCATTTATTATAACAAGCAATTTTAAGCATGCATGACCACATGCGTCCTTAAATTTAATTACTGATAAAGTCTGTTAATTTTGTCTGAGTTTTTTGTTTGAAAGTGTTTACTCTCATAATACGTCTCTCATCTTTGCAATGCACCAAATACCCCTTCAGGCGTATTTTCTTCAAACTGCAACCCGCGTCGGAATGTGTTAAAAGAAAGTTAATGTGTTAAAAGAAAGAATAAGTTTGAAATGTTCAGAAATATTTTGAGAAATATGAAGAAAAAAAAATATTGGATCACAAGAAAAAGTTCGTTAAATAGAGAATGCACTTCGCTATTTGGAGGTTATTTTACGAAGAAATTCGCAAAATGTTCTTGATTCCAAGGAAAAGTTCGCAAAATAGAGGTTCGTTAAATAGAGGTCCGACTGTATTTAGAAATTCAAAAGCAGAATGAAGATTAAAAAAACAGATGAAATACATAAAATGAATAAAATACATAAAATGAAATACATAAAATCAATAAAATTCATAAAATACATAAAATGAATATTTTGTGTAATAACTTTTTATATTACACATAACCAATACTTGAAACGTTTTTATTTTATTTTCACTTCTGTGAAAAAATTAAGGGAATAAAACATGAAAGTCACATTTCAGCTCAGAAACTAACTTTCTCTAACAATCTCTCTTATCACCAGAGAAGATTTGGGTGAAGAGTATAACCTGCATTAAAAATTTTTATAATGCATTCAGTCCGTTCAATTGAACCGTTTTTACAACAAGTAAAGTGATCAGAATCCGTTTTTCTAAGAAACGAATAGTGAAAATGAAAAACGTCAACTTCGCTTAACAATATAAATATTTTGTGGTCCCAGAGAAATCAATTTTGATACCTCAAGTTCAATCCCCATCTGGCACTTCAATTAAAGTAAATATTGAATTTAGAAAAAATCAAATCTTGCGCTTATGCAGTCACTTATTTTAGTACCTTTATATTTAAACGGCAGATGGCAGCACTACTGTTCAAGAAATGTTTGAATTCTTGAATTCCAATTTAATGATCTTTTATTACACTGGTGTAAGAAATTAAGAGAATTTGCAGACTTGGTCGATTATCTCTAGAACTGCTGTACCGATTTTAATGAAATTTGATATGTACATACATTGATACAATACAAAACAAATAACCATTCAATAATTGTAATATACACGCATGATTGTGCGTAACACTCGTTGGAGTCGGAAGGTATGAAACAGCGGTTGCAGAATTAACAAAAAAATGAGTTAATAGATGGTGTTATTTTGCAGCAATCGGTTAATTGCAAATTGTAACAGTAAAAATGAGTAACCACCAACGTTTAGATGATGGAATGAGGTGGCGAATTGCGGGTAGGCTAGAAGCAGGCCAATCTCAAGTCCAAATTTGTAGACAGTTCAATTTAACTCCCAGCGTCGTGTGTAACTTATGGAAACAGTTCCAGGATACCGGATCCATCGAGAGAAAGCCTGGGCATGGTCGTCCAAGAGCCACGACGGTCAGAGAAGATCGCCATTTGTCGATTATAGCGATGCGTAACAGGAGTGCTACAGCTTCTCAGCTGCCTCCTGACCTGTATGCAGCCACAGAAACCCGTGTATCAAGGGTGACTGTTTCCAAAAGACTTCATGAGAGAGGGTTGTTTGCAAGAAGACCTGCTGTTTGCGTCCCGCTCACTTCTACGAGCTGGTGAATCCGTTTATCATGGTGCAGTGAGCATAAAGATTGGAGTATGGATGAATGGGCGACCGTTCTCTTCACTGATGAGTCCCGGTTCAGCCTAAACAACGATTCTCGCCGTACGTTCATATGGAGAGAACCAGGGACCCGCTACCTACCCTCCAATGTCCGCGAAATCGACCATTATGGCGGAGGAGGTTTAATGGTCTGGGCAGGCATCATGTTGGATGGCCGCACACTTCTCCATGTCTTTGAGAGAGGCACTGTGACTGGTGTGAGGTATGGGGATGAGGTCTTGGAGCCCAATGTTCGCCTTTTCAGGGGTGCAGTTGGCCCCGAGTTCATTTTAATGGACGATAACGCGAGGCCACATAGAGCTCTTCTGGTCGACGAATTTCTAGAGTGAGGATATTCGCCGGATGGATTGGCCAGCCAGATCTCCAGACCTTAACTCTATAGAGAAGAAGTGGCCAACGATTTTAAGTCAACAATCGACTTTTTCATGAATTGTTTATTCGGCGATCGACTAGTTGCTATTTTCATAAAAATGAGCATCTCTGTATAGCTATTATAATCTATACTTTTTCAAAATATTATGGCTCGTGATCGACCAAAATCATGTCGAAGATCGACCGGTCTATCGCGAACCACTTGTTGGCCACCCCCGCATGTCTGGGACGCTCTGGGGAGGGCAATTGCAACTCGCAGTAACCCCCCTCCGAGAACCATCAGGGAATGAAAACAGCGGTGCTGAACGAGTGGGACCAATTGCCACAGGAAATGATAAACTGCTTTATTTCAAGTATGAAATCACGCTGTGAGCCCTGTATATCTGTAAGAGGGGTACATACCCACTATTAACCCATTTTTTTTGTTTATTCTGCAACCGCTGTTTCATAAATTCCGACTCCAACGAGTGTTACGCACGATCCTGCGTGTGCAATACAATTATTGAATGGTTATTTCTTTTGTATTGTATCAATGTATGTACGTATCAAATTTCATTAAATTCGGTACAGTAGTTCAAGAGAAAATCGACCAAGTCTGCAAATTCTCTTAATTCCTTACACCAGTGTATAAAATAGCTAAAACTAGCTTGCTCTATTTCCCTCTACTAGAAAAATAGTTTTATAACTAATAACCCCGAATGGTACTTCGCTTCTGGACTTGTGTTCAAAGCAGTGGCGCACACAGAGGGGTGCACCCCCCCCCCCAAAAAAAAAAAATAAATAAATAAATAAATAACGGGGGAAAATCCGGGAAAATATATCAAAAATCTTTTTCTTGTAAATACATATATATATATTTTTAAATTTATAAAGGGTCTAATCTTCTGTTTCTAAACTATTTATGAATGAACGGTCACATAAAGTTCTGAGTATCCTACAGGTGTCGGGTTTCTCTATCGCGTTGAACACAAGGCGAACGAAGTAGGTCAAATGGAGATCACGGGTATCATGTATTGGCGATCACTATCCCAATTTTTCAACCGACATTTCATGAGAACTGTTTTTATTCCATGTTATGACCAAATATTAACTCAATTTCATGAACGTTTACCTCGGCACCGAAACATTTAAGAAGATTTTTTTTATTCTTTTACCAAAAGGAAAACAATTCTCCAACAGCAAGTGCAATGAAAGATTTTAGTCGGATGAGAATGTTATGCCCGCGATTTGCCTTCTAGAAATCCAGCAGTTTTGAAATCAGAATTAAAGTTACGTCATAAATAATCTGAAAAACAGTTTGTATCAGCTCCATTTTAAAATACCATTGATGTAGTTTCTAAGTGTGACAAAATGATATATCCTAGTATCTATAACTTATTAAAAATATTTGCGACGCCTTCGGTAACAACATGCGTCAGTGAAAGGCAATTTTCTACCTTATGCATTTAAAAACTCTTTTAAGATAAACCATGACACAATCACGATTGAACGAACTTGCTTTGTTATGTATACAGAGAGAGATTAATGTAACTATGACTGAAGTCATTCAAGAGCTGTGTAAAAAAATAAATAAAAATTGCATTTTATCTAATAAACTTTTATAATAACCAAACGAATTTTATTGAATTTCTACTAAAAACATTTTTTATCCGTTCAACACCCCCCCCCCCCCCCCAAAGATTAAATCCTGAGTGCGCCACTGGCATTTGCTAACCTGTGATTAAAAAAATACTGAGAATTTTCCATAGCCTAACACTGGTGTTAAAGATCAATGATGCCAACTGAAACACCGACTTAAGTGAATAGTAGTAGTACGCAAGTTAAACAACCCTAGAACTAAAGTACTGCATTTTATGAATTTGAGAAAGACGACATTATGGATAAGACGACTGGTCGGCAGCACTTCTGCCACGACTAACTCACGGTCACCATAAGTGGGCCTGCTCACTTTCGCCGGGTTTTTATTTCTACGGGCATCATGATTTTTAGACTGAACTGGCGAAAACGATCAGAAAAAAAAAACTTTCAAAATATTGCCCTAAGGATATTCTTTTCTTGTGCTTCAAATATTTCGAACAAGTAGATAATCGTGCATCAATAGTAATCCGTATTCCTGCTTAATCTACTGTGGAGACGATTAACAATTTCACCTTTCATAAACTCAAAATTCATGAATTCATTTATACTTCATCACCTAAAGTAATCATCTTTTGAAAATTAAGCATTTCAGTAATACAATATTTCAGTGTATTATAATTTTCTTTGCATTTTACACATATTTCGCCATAGAATCTGAAATTAAAACTTGTTTTCTTTGCAGTACTACACGACCAGCAGGAAAAACTGTTATACAGTCTCACCTCAGTTGCTTTGGTTAATTAAATCTTGTTTTCTTTGCAGTACTTCAAGACTAGCAGGGGGAAAAAATTTAGTCTCACAAAAGGGTTTAAGTTAGTTAAAACTTGTTTTCTGTGAAGTACTTCAATATTAGCAGGAAAAAGCTTTAGTCTCACCAAAGGTTCTTTCGTTAATGAAAACTTGTTTTCTTTGCAGCACTGCAAGACTAGCAGGAAAAACAGTTTTACAGTGTCACCTCTGGTATTTTGGTTAATTAAAACTTGTTTTCTTTGCACTACTGTCCGACTAGCAGGAAAAACATTTTTACAGTCTCACCAAAGGCATATGGTTGATTAAAACTTGTTTTCTTTGCACTACTATCCGACTAGCAGGAAAAACATTTTTACAGTCTCACCAAAGGCATATGGTTGATTAAAACTTGTTTTCTTTGCCGTACTGCAATACTAGCTGGGAAAACAGTTTTACAGTCTCACCTCAGGTGCTTTAGTTAATTAAAACTTGTTTTCTTTGCAGTACTGCAAGACTAGCGGGGAAAAATTGTAGTCTCGCCAAAGGCGCTTAGTTCGTTAAAACTTGTTTTCTGTGCAGTACTTCAATACTAGTAGAAAAAAGCTTTACAGGCTCACCAAAGGTTCTTTGGTTAATTAAAACTTGTTTTCTTTGCAGCACTGCAAGACTAGCAGGAAAAACAGTTTTACAGTGTCACCTCTGGCATTTTGGTTAATTAAAACTTGTTTTCTTTGCACTACTGTCCGACTAGCAGGAAAAATAGTAGTTTTACAGTCTCACCAAAGGCATATGGTTGATTAAAACTTGTTTTCTTTGCCGTACTGCAATACTAGCTGGGAAAACAGATTTACAGTCTCACCTCAGGTGCTTTGGTTAATTAAAACTTGTTTCTTTGCAGTACTGCAAGCTTAGCAGGAAAAACAGTTTTACAGTCTCACCTCAGGTGCTTTAGTTAATTAAAACTTGTTTTCTTTGCAGTACTGCAAGACTAGCGGACGTACTGCAAGACTAGCTTTCGGTGCTGAGGGTGCTCGGATCGAATCCCAGCGTTGCGCCACTGAAAATGCCTCCGTTTATGTCGTCCCTTTATAGAGTGAGTAGTGCTGGTCCGCTTATATGGCACCCCCATAATAAAATATTTGAAAGTGGTGTATGTCCACTTTAAAAAAACGAGTTAACGGTGATTTTAGTACCATATAGACACCTTTTTTTCGTACGATTTTTTCATAAAGTAAACAAAAGAATTTTGGCTATAAAATGTTATCGAAAAATTTTTTTTTTTAAGTGGAATAAGTCCATTCCGAATAATTATAATAAAAGCAACTTGCTTATTGCAATTATAATTGATTATTACGACTTCAGTGTACACTACGCTTTAGCATATATTACTTAGCTAGTGTCTTAAAAACAACATCGTTAACAAGATAACGGAATTATTGTTCTGATTAAGTGGTCAGAAGTAATTTCATTGATTTTGTTTGGATTTCTTTCGCAATTCTTACTGTTTGGTTTGTGTTTCTTATACTAATAGATTGCAGCGTCAGTATTATTTAAATATTTTTATTAAAACAGAAAATCACAGTTTTAGATAAATAACATTTAATACAGTTATTACAATGAGTTCACATACCTATAAAAAAGACGATAATATGTCAATTTGGTCTGATAGTGATGTTGGTAAGTAAGAGTTTACATTAAAATATCAATTTCACTGAAGCTAATGTATATAAAAAAATGGACTTGAATTTCCACTTGTTTTTATTTTTTATAATATGTTATTTTTGAAAGTGGTATAAGTCCATTTGGAGCTAAAAAAAATCGTTTATTTTTTAAATAATTTTAATAATTATTATTTCATAGTAAAATTTAAAAGATGTATAGTGTTAAAAACATCACTCGAATTGATTAACGTTTGCCAATATTTTAAAATTCATTCAAATACAAACCTTTAAATATCTCGATACGTGAATAAATGGACGTATGCCACTTTCAAAAATAACAGCTCATATGTTAAAGCCATTTCAGTTTAGACATATTTTTAATTTTCCAGATCAAATAGGTTCAACTGGCAAGGTCGGCCCTGCCCTTTAAAGCGTGCTACCCTATTGACCTCTTCTAATCAAAATTCACAATTAACTTTATCAACACTATAAAATTTTCCCATTTTCCGCAATTTGAATAAGGAAAATTTTCTTCAAACTTTAATTTCCCCCTCTTTGAAATATTTTCTCATAACTTGGTTTTTGTTAACTTTTAAACTGACCAAAAATATGGCTAATAAAAACGGGAAAGATGTTTTGCTTGGTTGCAAATTTATACCTTGGAAAATAGACTTCAGAAATGAGCATTTAAACATTTCAGATTATACAGCACATCACGGCAGTTAATATTCCAAAAGGTATAATAGTTCCAATAGGTAATATAGTGTTTAAAATTCCCTTTCAATTGTAACTGCAGATGTGTATTTCTCCCCATCTGTTTCTTGTAAACACTGCATTTTCTTTAGACTAAACCATTGTCAATCGGCAGAAAAACACCTGTTCGACTCTTCCTTGGGACAAATGCTGATATTTGGCGAAAAGTGGGGGATGTTTGGTGACCTTCGCTTTAACGTTCCACCCCTGATCAAAAAAGAACTCTCCCCGAGTGACGAGTTTCTCAGGGATCTTCTCTTCAGAGGTGGACTGTAACTTGGTTAATTAAAATTTGTTCCTTTGCAGTACTGTTAATACTAGCAGGAAAAACAGTTTTACAGTCTCACCTCTGGTATTTTGGTTAATTAAAACTTGTTTTCTTTGCACTACTGTCCGATTAGCAGGAAAAACATTTTTACAGTCTCACCAAAGGCATATGGTTGATTAAAACTTGTTTTCTTTGCCGTAATGCAAGACTAGCTGGGAAAACAGTTTTACAGTCTCACCTCAGGTGCTTTGGTTAATTAAAACTTGTTTTCTTTGCAGTACTGCAAGACTAGTAGGAAAAAAAATGTAGTCTCACCAAAGGCGTTTAGTTAGTTAAAACTTGTTTTCTTTGCAGTATTGCAAGACTAGCAGGAAAAAAATGTAGTCTCACCAAAGGCGTTTAGTTCGTTAAAATTTGTTTTCTGTGCAGTACTTCAATACTAGTAGAAAAAAGCTTTACAGGCTCACCAAAGGTTCTTTGGTTAATTAAAACTTACTAGTCTTACATTTTTTTTCCTACTAGTCTTGCAGTACTGCAAGAATTACTAGTCTTGCAGTACTGCAAGACTAGTAGGAAAAAAAAATGTAGTCTCACCAAAGGCGTTTAGTTAGTTAAAACTTGTTTTCTTTGCAGTATTGCAAGACTAGCAGGAAAAAAATGTAGTCTCACCAAAGGCGTTTAGTTCGTTAAAATTTGTTTTCTGTGCAGTACTTCAATACTAGTAGAAAAAAGCTTTACAGGCTCACCAAAGGTTCTTTGGTTAATTAAAACTTGTTTTCTTTGCAGCACTGTAAGACTAGCAGGAAAAATAGTTTTACAGTCTCACCAAAGGCGTTTTAGTTTGGTATGAACTCTTAAAAACTGGTTCTGTCATAATGAAAATTCGATTAACTTAACCATTAAATCTCAACCAATCGTTTATTTTCTTACTTAAACATTTTAATTCTATATCTCTACATTAAAGTGAATGAGTGTAGCTTGGTGCACATAAGTAGCTTGGTCTAAATCTCGAGTCGTTTTTTTTAAATATATATTTTTAATTGAATACTATTATTATTATGAAGATGTGCGTGAATATTCATGAAAGCATTATGATATTATGTGCAAACCTTTTTGTGAATGTTTTCCCCACTGAAAAATTTCTTTAAGAGTTCAGGAAATAAGAACCTTGAACCATCAGTAGAGGTAAAATGTTATTTGCCGCCACACGATAAAAGATATCGCATCATCTTCGGTAAACTTGTTAAAGCTACTTCTGTACTTACTCACCCTTTCACGCTTACACACAGTTAGGCAATTTTTCCTGCAGCTATATACGTGATAATAAGAAAGAACAGTATTTTATATAGCCTTGAATATAGCACGAATCCTCTCAAAAAATTGTTTTAAGTGTTTTACATCAATATGACTTTACTCTCATAGATTGAAGCAAAACAGCTTTGATTCCTGAATGATTCTGGGTAACGAATCATGGAAATAAGCTCTTGAACAGTACACATTTAAGGAATTTTCACGACTTGAAAACTCATTTAATTTGAAAATGCACTCATCTGAAAAATGTCATTAAACGACGAGAAAGTCAGATGACTCGCCACCTAAACAGATTTTCAACATTTATTCGAAATAAAAGTAGGATTTAAGAGAGGCGAAAATAGAAAACATTTGTTTTTTATTCAAGTATTTTAACATTTTTTTCCAAATTATCTTGACATAAATTCATATTCAGTTTTCATGTATATATTATGATAATATCCCCACTTTAAACGTTAAACTTGATTTATGATATACATTTATAATATAAAAAAGAGCTTATTCATAAATTAAAAAACAATTTACAACATGCCCGTATATTCATTCGCTTATTTTAATTTTAAAGTACTCGCTACTTTAGGTATTTTAAGCAACTCTCTACATTCGAAACGATATGACCCAACCCAGTACTTACATAAACATTTACCACGTTTTCCAGAGAAAAGTTGATTCTGCACCTCAACGCCGTCTAGCGAATTAATTTATAAGCATTTAATTACATTTGACAAATAAATAAAATTTTAAGAAATGAGAAAACATTTCAGGGAAAAAACGTGTCTGCCTGTAGTTTGAATCCATGTTCAACGCGTAAGCACTGGAAGTTAAGAGTCAATTTCTGAGTATTATACAACCATATGCAATATTTTTGATAAACTAATTATAGGAAATCGGGCAAAAAATTTTAGTTATCGCTTCTCGGCCTTTTGGCTAAGATCAAAGTGTAGTATCTGTTCTTATCAGCTTAATATCTGATACGACGTCCATAGGGCGTCACGATATTAAACTAATTTTTGAACAGAGGCTTGTGGTCTGGAATTTATTCCGCCCTCGCCACGGGTCGGCCTGCTATTGCACTACTTGCAGGATCGGCCCACATAATTCAAAGAATAGAAATCACCTCACTTCTTCCAATATATTTCGGTTGAAGTCATGTAGAAACTTACTGAGAAATCTTAGTGTTACAGACAAGTTTCCAGAAAGACAAGAAAACTTAGAAATCGTTCGCTACTTTACGAGATTTTTGTAGCAGACATTACCAGAGCACTCCAGGGAAACTTTTAATCCGTGAAATTCAACTAATGACAATCTGAAACGGCTAGCCATGTCAGTAGCACAAGAACACCGAAGAAATTGTCAAGAGAACTCCAAAGAAACTTAAGCTTCAATCACAATGTAAATCACAATGCATCCCTGAAACGGTCGGATATATCAACAGCACAGAACACCAAAGAAACTATCAAAAGAACTCAAAACTTTCCAACTGTCTAAGAAACTTCATCCCCAATCAAAATGTACATGCATCCTGGAAATAAAGAAGTTGAATTGCAGTAAAGTAATTTGTACTGCATGTATAAAAAATTTGAAATGTATAAATATCGAAATACAGCAAATTAAACTGATATTTTTCTGCCTTTTTTCTGTTTCTGCACAAATTATTACACGATTCGCGTAGTAAAGCATTGCAGTCATTATTTGATATTACAGCGAGATCGTCAAACGAAAACATGGGTTTTACTTACTATGAAACGACGCAATTCAAAGGATATTAACAATATCAAGACTACAATTTATTTATATATCATGAAATAACACTGAAATTAAACGAATACACGTTCAGTGTGACAGATGCTGTTCAAACTACATTTACTAAAAATAAAGTCACGAAGTAACAAATACGACAATAATAGCTATAATGTCATCGTCGGCGGATTATCTTGCAACGGATTTGGCAAGAATCTTTACTATTTTAAGCCTATCAATACGACAGACATCAGTTACTGTCAATAACTAGAAACGAGTTTTCTGTAACTATTTCTAAGTATTCGATGTATCTATGTACGAAATACGATATTTAATCTTTTTCTCTTTATTTTCATTTCCACTGTGTAAATGAATTTTAGTGAAACACTACGAAAATTACACTTCGAGTTTAAAATTACTATTTTCTAGCCTTCATATTATTATTATTATTGTGGAATTTATACCATTTTTATGCTATGAAACATTTTCAACACATGCAAACCTGACAATGAAAATTTTATGAAAGTTTAGATAGAAATATTGAAAGTATGAAATGTTGAAAGATTCGAAAGAAATATTGTAAACGTTTCGTGGCACACACGCATTATGTTCCCGAATATCATGACTTTATCTACCAACATCATAGAGGATTTCTCTAACAGGGAAAAAGAATATTTACGATCAGATTGTAAAAATTGGCGAATTGGCGTAAAGGTCTGTCGCCAAGTAACGGCCAATCCTATGTCGTAGTAATGGGCAGAAAACAGAGGAGCAGCGTTATGTTTTGTAAATCAAAGTTATTTTTAACTTTTTAAAGAATTATATC
Organism: Dolomedes plantarius; assembly: GCA_907164885.2. NCBI lineage: Eukaryota > Metazoa > Arthropoda > Arachnida > Araneae > Dolomedidae > Dolomedes > Dolomedes plantarius. Next base: position 95,755,691 of record OU015497.1, on the reverse strand, counting down.
AACATAACCAATTCTATTTTTAAACTATTCACCTATTCAAAACTATAACTATACGGCTTCAGCGATGATTCATTAATCATACCTTTCCTAACTTTGATGCTCACAAATATATAATTCTTTAAATATTCTCTTAATTTCTACAGGATAAACGAAATATATTGCAACAAATTAGAGTATCGGAGCTATATATAAAAAATTCTCCATCACATATAAGTACGAAGATATTCATAGTGAAGGGGGAGGGGGCTTATATGTAAAATTTTACCGTATACTTAAGACCCCATAATTCCCCCCCCCCCCCCTTGAGAACAGATATAAACTTTCAAATATTTTTATCATTTATTTCATTTTGAAAACGTGAGAGATTTCGACTTTTAAATATTTCTTCATTCAGGGTGATGCACGTTAATCAGGGCATTGCTAATGAAATACAGTCGACACATCTTTTTGCAGCATGATTTATAACGTACTACTTTGTTATTTAATTTCATCAATAGTAAAATCCGAAATCCAATAACAAATATATACACTGTACATCGCTATACTTTTTGAGAAAGATTATTTTGTGCATTCACATCTCAGATCCTGGGACCTCCCTGCGTAATATTTAAGGAAATGTTATGGGCGTTACTTTAGTAAGGTACTAATAAACGTAATTCAACTAGAAGATGCAACTAGACAAACTTTTCATAAACTTTCTTGAGTCTGAATAAAACACATAATTTAAACATTCGTATATCTACGAAGGGTATAAAACTAATGAAATCGGTATCTGAATTCGGAGGATTTAAACACATTTGCATAATTTATTTACTGTTATCGATATCTGAATCTCAAAAAGTTTTGCAAGAGACGAATTTCTAACTGAAAGAGTTCATAAATTAATAGTTTAAAGATAATATTTAAAGAGGAAAATATCTCATAGCGATTAAAACATATTATAATCTAAAATGGTGGTTTTGATCAGTTCCATAGTTCAATTAACAACTTACAAAAGTTAATGAGCTATGCATACTCTGTGATAGGCGTGTATGCATATATTCATTACAAAAGTTAATGAACATATGCATACTCTGTGATAGGCGTGTATGCATATATTCATAGAAATCCGCCATGTAATTTTAGTACAGTAATGCCGTAGAAGTTTATCATCACTCATTGTTTCAATTTTTCAAAAGATCATGACAGAAAGTTAAAAAGAAAAAATAATGCATCCATCCTCTCTCCGGAGGATCAAAGAAAGGTGGATAGAACTATATAATTATTTTGGCCGATCTTAAATTTTCCCACGTACGTTCAAAAGTTGTACCAAAACAGAATCAAGCAAGGAAAAATGTTTCGCTTATAAAACTGCAAATTGAAAGTAAATACGAAAAGGGAACTAACGAATCACCCAGGTTATAGTCACTAAGAATGATAAAATCGTAAGAATAATTTTAGATGATATATATGGCGCTTAGAATGTTTTGGCTGCAATGCGTAAAATGTCTCAGCAGATTTCTTGGCGATTTTTTCAGTACACGCCAACCCGTAGGTGCATTTTTTTCCTCCCCAAAATCAAGCAAATCTATTTTATAATAATTTAAAAGAAATCCTAACTAAAAGAAAGAACTAATTTTTAAAAAATAATCTCGAAACAATAATCTCAAAACGAATTATGTCATTATTTTAAAACATCACAATTTTTTTTCACACAGTTATAAATATCAAACTAAGTCAAGCTTTTTATTTAAGATTCATAAGCAAAAGAAGAAAAATACGAATGATTTTTTAAAATCTCAAATATCTAAATTGAAAAATCCCCAAAAAATCTTAAAAAAAAAAAAAAAAAAAAAAAAATGCATCTATATGAATACAAAGAATTCCTTTCAACACTTAACGCAACAATTTACTTTTATTGTCCTTAATTTAAATTTGGGGTGTAACATTTTTAGCAAGGATTAAATTTTGCATTTATTTTAATTGGAAAACTCGTTAGAGGAAAAAAAAAACTTCGTTACATTCAGGGTAAACACAAACTTTGTTAGATTCAGGGTTTCATAGTGTACTTTCAGAATGTTTATACTTCGTTAGATTCAGGGTTTGATAGCGTCCTTTCAGAATGTTTATACTATAGTGATACCTTCCTTAACGGACACCTCTAATTAACGGACAGTTTTACGAGTCCCAGTCCTTTTATATAGACAATCCATGTTATTCCCTCCGGATAGCGGACACTCCGAATAGCGGACAAGTATTTTTGAAAAACTTTCAATTATTTTGGTAAACATTTCAAAATTATTCTATCAAGCAAGCTAAAAATATATCCTTATGCGTCTTTGCAACGAACAACACCTTATGTTTTAAGGATGAAAAAGGGTGTGTAGTGGCGGAAAAATTTCAAAAAAGCGGCTCACTCTTTTGCAGTATTGCAACATGCTGGGAGACTTCAAAACTCCAGTTGTTATTGGAAAAGCTAAGAGGCCTAGATGTTACAAGAACATTGATGTACGAAAAATTAGTGTTTCGTGGAAGTCAAATAAGAAAGCGTGGATGACCACTGAGATAATGAGCGATTGGTTGGTGGAGTTAGACAACAAAATGAAAAAACAAAAGGAAAATATCATTATGTTCATGGACAATGGTACTTCCCATCCTGATGATATAAAGCTCAATACTGTTAATTTAGTTTTCTTGCCTCCTAACACCACTTCGATGCTAGAGCCACTTGTTCAGAGAATTATCCGCAGCTTTAAAGTACGATACAGAAAGCTGCTTCTGAGACATGTGCTGTCACAGATTATCTCCTGCAAATCCACAGAAGAGTTGGCAAAATCGGTATCTGTTTTTGGATTTCCTGAACTACGTCAGCCCTTCAAAACGTGGAACATGGGTGCATTCTAAATTGTTTTATGAAGGCGGGATTTTTGAGTACAAGCGAAGTGGCAACTGACGGTACTACTGAAAAAAGCGAAAAAAACGGATATTTTAGTAGCAATTAAAATAATTTGGCTCCTCTGCATTGTATTTTGGGATTATTTAATGCAAAATAAAAGGATTAACCCAAAATTAAAAGGTTAAGTAGTAAATAGTTATTATTTTATGCCTAATTAATTTTTCGTTTTTAATTAAAATTGCATCCGAAATTTTCAATCAAATGTCAAACAGAAGTGCAAAAACTTTTTTATAAAAAGGATATCCTCCCCAATAGCGGACACCTCCTAATAACGGACAAAACTTTTGGTCCCGTGACTGTCCGCTTTTCGGAGGTACCACTGTATCTTTAAAAGAAAATTAATGATGAATCAAAAAAAGTACTCAAAAAGAAGCACATCCAAACTATACACAGAGAGAGCGAAAAATAAACATTTTGTAAGTAAAATATTACGAAGTTTGTTTGACATAATAATTCAATCTACGGGGTTCAAAAGGTTATTATTGTTATTACCAGGACCGAATTAGGACTTAGTAGGTCCTTGAGATAGGGTACTGTGAGGACCCCAGTAATATCGGATTGGGCATGAGACGCTTGACAGATGTTCATTTAAATATGCCAACTACGTCTTCATATTTTCTCATTTTTATAGATATACAGTTGTATCTCGTATCTGATGCGAATATGCCCCCACCCCCAACCGGCAGCTGGCCGAAGTCCTTAGGCTGCAGCCTCTTAAAGACTATTTCTTAATTCGGTCCTGATTATTATACGATAAATAACTGATATATTATACCTAATCCGAGCTTTTAAAAACAGATATTTGTTTGATTCCTGCAAAAAGACAACAAATGCAGCATCAATTAAAAATTATTTTTTAAGCATTATATACAAATAATACATTTATATACCATTAATATGGAAGATATAAGTAAGCAGAAAATGTTAAAACAATGGCAGTTTTATATCTGCAAAATATTCTCATTCCTCACATATTATGCATAGTTCAGATTTTGCACATGATTTCTTATCAAAACTTGATAATTTTATTTCATTATTACATTTATGACCATTTTGGTGTATATCAGTGAATGTTATCACCACAATTACTAATGCAGGACTTTCAAATTAAAGGTACAAAACCTATTCAAACAAGCAAAGAATTTAACCTAAATTAATGTATTCAAATAAATCTTTTAAGGATTATATCAGCACCTGCTATTAATTTACTTATACAAACTCATTGCTTGATTTAAGGAGTACTTCTTAGTCAACTATGAAATGACTCCTACATCCACTTATTCTATGAAATTCAAATAATGATTTGAGCACAATACACTAACAATGGAAAGGCAAGTAGCATTTACACAAATATCATTGAATGGCAACTATAAAACTATGTAAAATAAACTAAAGATTTTACACTAGAATGTAAAATTTCAAATATCTGTAGTACCGAAACTACAGTAATTTAAAAGTCATTTAGTTTTGAGAGTATTTTATTTTAAAAGTGTAAGTTTTATTCGTCAATAGGAAATTTCTTAAACTGACCCGTAAACTTAACATGTTAATGTAACTTGAGCTAAACATTCTTAAACTATTAATTTCCTTTCACTTATCTAAATCTTTAAAAGTCACAGTAAATTATATAATCTTTGCTTCTATCTAGCTTTCTTTACTTCTCAAATAAGTTCAGACTTTCCATGAAAAAATTCATAACTAAAACAATATACAAACAATATACATTCCGGTACCTCTCTTTAGGTAAAAAAATTGTGAATTGAGATAATTTATTTAATCACATAATTACTCTGTTGTTAGTAAGTGGGCCTTGCCTATTATATATATATTAATTATATATATATATATATATATATATATATATATATATATATATATAATTTGGAATACTCACCACACACTCAGAAAGATTACAGTTCCGGCACCTCTTCTTCTAGAATTTGAGCACTGTATGTATGTATGTATGTATATATATGTGTGTGTATATATATATATATGTGTGTGTGTGTGTGTGTAAGTAAGATTTTTAAACTCAAACAAACTTTAACTGAATACACAATTAATTTTTAAAATTTGGTTTTTAGAAAAATATGATTTAATGGAAATGAAATTCTTAAGTGTGAAAATCCATTTATATTTCTGCCATATCTTTTATACCCAATGTCTCCTGATTCTAAAAAAATAGTCTTATAAACAGGTACATAAGCATGAATTTTCTTTCATTTTACTGTCATTTAAAATAAAAATAATACTTAAATATTTGTACTATTACAATGATAGAAGAGAAGAGTGAAACTTAAAATGTCAGCAATGAAGAGAATCTTGTGTATATCAGTATGACATACATTAAATACCTCAGATAAGGGCACTTGTCATTGTGAGTTTGAAATCATACACACATACTTCTATAAAAAAATTAAATAAATAAAGAGCAAAGTTCCAGTTTTCTAATGCAGACAGTAAATTAAATGTTTACAATAACACAATGAAATGGGTATTCTGGAAATGTTTAAATGTAGCTCTAAATAAAAGATCTAATTACACTTATTTTTGTAGCTTTCATCACGAGTAAGCAAAATGGATGCAATTCTACATTGAAAATGTTCTATTCATTCTTTCAATAAAAACACATGATCCTTCAGTCACTATTAAGAATATTCCTCTCAATATTTTTCTAATCACACATAACCAAATGCATAGTTTTGCATATGAGAGTTTAAGTATAAAAAAAAGTATTCAGTTTTAAATTTTCAAATTTTTAATGTTTTACAGGGCAGTAAACTATTAATGTTTATTACTATAATGCTAAAATAACTTTTTGAGAAATTTCTTTTAAAGGGAATTTCGAAAAATAGTCACACTACCTTTAAAGATCTACTTTTAGATGCCAAAAACAGAATTAAAATTATCACTTGTTCATGTATAGTCAGAACACTAACAGGAAAATTCTATAGCTTAACATAGGAAATGAGGATCTGTAAGTTCAATTGACTTGTTACCATATTTATCAACAGAAATAGTAGTGTGATTGGAGAAATTAACAAATCTGCCATCAGATATTGATGCAAATGGAAATAACTTCCAAAATAAAAATTTTGTGAGTTACATTTAACTGAATTCTATAAAAGTGAATCTAAAACCAGAGGAAAATCATGCTCAGAAAAATGTTTGTTTTAAAGAAATTAAAGACAGGCCACACACAAGGGGCAATAATAAATGCTTAGCTGATTATACAAAAATTAAATTTTAGGACATTAGGACTAAATCCAATGTAAGCTAATTAAAGATTATATTTTCGATTAGTTAGCTCATCTCATAAAAAATACAAATGTACAGTGGCCCACCCAGGATTTAAATTAGTAAAATTACCGTTCAATATTAAGTTAATTGTAAAACCTCAGAGCAAGTAAACGTTTTAAACATTCGCAATGGAAGAGTAGTTAAGAATTTGAGATGGACTAATTCTAAATAGAAAATTTATTAGCCTGTTTATAAATATTTTTAAATTTTCAAGTAAATAGTATCACTCATTATTTCTAAAACTTTCTTTCGTGTTATCTTAAATTACAGAAAAAATTAAGATCGGATCAATGGGGATTTTGAATGTACTGGAAAATTTCAAATGATTTTGAAAATTGTCTATAGAGATAATCATGCACTATACTTCGGGTCCTCATGCCTGAACTATATCAATTAGTTTGAATTAGTTGTCATTAAAATTTTTTATTGTGCATTTTAAGAAGCAGTGTGTTTAAAAAATGTAAGTACAGTAAAAATTGCTTATAAGAACACCGGTTATAAAAATATATTGCTTAAAAGAACGGAATTATTAGTTCCCGGCCAATTCTCATGTGTAATGGTGGATACAAAATCCGGTTAAAAAACATCGTTAATAAGAACATATCGCTTTTAGTGACTTAAAATTAATTGTCTTCTGGGAAAATATATCGCTTATAAGAACATGTTAATTGTGAACGGAATTTCCAGTTTAGAAAACGGTGAAAAAAATGGGAGCATTAGCCAACGAATTTATGGTTAGTCATGCCACGATTTCAAATTTATTTAATAGAGAAACATTAAAAGAATTTGAAAAAAATCGGACTACTATTAAGAAACTTCGAAAAAGTCCACATGCTGACATAGAAGAAGCCCTTTTGTAATGGTTTAAGATTCAAAGGAGTGCCAACATTCCCCTAAGCGGGCCGATTTTGCAAGCGAAAGCAAATGAATTTGCGAAGCTCTTTGAAAAATATGATCTGGTTTGTTCAACTTCGTGGAGCCAGAGATTTCTTGAGACGCATTCCATTGTGTTCGGGAGAATCAGTGGAGAATTGAAGGCCGTGACACCAGGAGTTTCCGATAACTGGCTTAAAACCGTTAAAAGAAGGCTAAGGCCGTCTGCACACGGAGCAGCTCAAAAGAAACTGATAACTGACTAACCGTCCGACGGGTTTGTAACTAGTTGCGCCGTGTGCGTGGCTCCATTCAATTACATAGGTTACGACTCATCACGGACTGATTTGTGATTGGAGTCAGTTATAAGTTTCTTTTGAGTTGCCCCATGTGCAAACGGCCTTAGACCACGAAATCTTCAAAACTGATGAAACTGGCCTGTTTTATAGGATGACCCCGGATAGGACGTTGCGTTTTAAACACGAACCTTTAACCATTTTTTAAACGTCATGTTTCAGGTGCAAATAGAAATTATGTGACAATGAATTTGGTATTTCCGGAAGTTTTAAGTTATTTATCGGATATAAAAACTATCGATTATAAGAATCAGTTTTTAAAGTCCCCTGGATGTTCTTATAAACGATTTGTACTGTATCTAGGTATTTCGAAACAAAACTGGTTAATTGAGAAATGTTAAATAAGTATAAGCAGCTTATACTTATTACTCATAAAAACAGATGTCTAGTGAAAACGCTCTATTCTCTCTGATCCAAAAATGTTGCCGAAGAATATATTTTTAAATTCTTTTCATGGTAACACCAAACTGAGACGAAAAAAAAATGGTGGTTCATTTAATAAAATTTGTTTTAAAACTGAATATTCAATGCTCATTTAAATGACTGTTAAGAGATTTACATTGCCAAGGGGGACAAAAAAAAAATCCTGCTAAATTCAATTTAATTTTTACTTTTTAATTTATCGTTGATTTTGTGAAAGTCGGTCTTAATTTTACTTGTATACTTATCATAGCTGCCAACTCCCCCCCCCCCCCCCAAAAAAAAAAGAAAAAAAAAAAAAAAAGGGAACAGAGCGCGCGACGGAAACGAGGGGGAAAAAAACAAAGAAAGAGAAAAAAAGGAGGAAAAAAAAAAAAAAGCAAAAAGATGTATAATATTTTCTAATACAAGGATAGAACTGTAAAAGTTCACTTTCAGACAATTCTTTGACAAATTCTGATGTTTCGGATCCTATAACTAAATCTTTATCGCTAGGTTATATTTAGAGCTAGTTATGACAGATATTTTCCCAAATCTCACCAACCATTCAAAAAAATTCGATAACTCTCTTCTCCTCTTGTGAATTTTCGGCTCTTCACTATGAAACATACCATTATATGTTTCATAAATGACAATCACATTTTTCACAAAAAATGCTAAAGCATGATCAAGATTTGAGCTTAATGTAAGAAAAATTCTTTCTTCCCGCTGCAATATGCGTTTATTATTGGTAGATGATGGTGACTCTGCAAGTGATTTTACTTTTTTTCCTGATTTTTGAGAAGCACACGACGTTGGTTTTAACTGTTTTACAGAGTTGGGTGAATCACTTGACATTAATTTAAATTTTTTTACTGGTATTGGTGAAGCAAATGAGGTTGATTTTACTTTTTTTATTAGTTTAGGTGAAGCACATGATGTTGACTTTCTCTTTCTTTCTAATGTTGTAGAAGCTGCTTGCTGTCCAGGTAGTTTTTGTATAGTATAAGCTGCTAGGAGGGGAATCTCGAAAACACGATATGGGGGGGGTGGGGACGCGATGGTGCTGCCGAAGTAAAAATACGGGACATTTTTGCTTGAAAACGTATTTTTGTAACAAAGCTTAAAAAACGGAATGAATACTTTTTTACGGAACACTTGGCACGTATGACTTATGGTGGGACCGATCGTAGCCACGAGTCAACTGCGGCATACCTGATGGCAAAATCTTCTGATGAGCCTCGGACCAGGACGCTTTTTGAATTTTCGCCAGGTGCTGGCCGCTACTGGTTATCCTCAAGTTACCATTCAAAATCGGTATCAGCAGCGCAGCGGTTTCGCTTGGGGGTCTTATCTGGAAAGGGGAGATGATCGGAGCGTCTTCATCCCTTATGGAGGGACAGCCATTACAATCCCTCAAAATTTTAATCATAGCACCGGATATACACAGCCGCGATAGCGGCGAGTCGAATTTCGGGAGGAGGGGCAAGGCGAATATGTCAACGGTGCACTCGCCGTTCACCCTGCTTTTCTCCTCGTAGCGTTCGCTTCGAGGAGAAAAGCGGTTTTTCTGGCACGAGTCAAAGGGGCGAATGGCGACGGGAAGTCTTGTTCACAGCAAGAGGCGAGAATGTGAAACCGGTCACTCATGTCGATGCTGGAACGTGACGAATGTCTCGCGGGTGACGGGGGAGGGATTCTCGAACTGTCGACCGGACTCTTACCACAAGTGTTAAGAACAAAAGGAAAAGTGAAATGAGATTTTTTTTTTTTTAGAACATAGTAGCCTTAATGTACGAGCTCTGGAATAGTGTATTACATTAGTATTGTCGAATTTTCCAAGCATTTCCCAACTTCAAATAATAATAATAATAATAAAATAAATAAATCAACTAAACGCAAACTCTTCATTTTTTAATGCCTGTCAATGTTTTAATGCGTATCGTGGGTATTTTTTATTACATTAAAATTTTAAAAACAGTTGTTGTCCTACACATTTTTCTTACGCTAAATATGTCATGTATGTATCAATTTCACAATGTGCAATATTTGCAAGACAAATTCAAGTTTGCTTAGCAATAGCAAAATGTAAAGCGACTTTAAAGACTTTCTGAAGAAATTTGTGAGAATTTTACCGTAGAAATGCAAAAAAAGTTATTAAACGGAAAAACGGTACTGTGTATCATCATACTAAATTGCAATTGTTCATTTACAGCTCATAATTCGTTTAATAAAACGTTTGCAATTCATCAAATTTTGAAAATACATAAAATAAAATTTAAAAAAGATATAAAATAAAATTTTAAAATTACATAAGATAATATTTAAAATCACATGTAAATACATAATACATAAAAAAATACAAATTTTAAAAATACATAAAAGAAAATTTTAAAAATCTTAAAATTTTTATGTTTATAAAATGTTACTTCGGTTTTATAAACTATTGAAACAACAAAAAAAAAAAAAAAAAAAAAAAAAAAAAAAAAAGAGGACTGAGTTCGACTATCTTGGCTGGGCTACCCTATACCGCCTATTCACAGGCGCTATCCCACTACTGCACGGTGCGGGAGCTTTTGTCTGCTGCGTTTCCGCCCTGGACCGGTCCGCTCCGCCTTAGACGACCTGGTGATGCCAGGCTCCCCCGGCTCCACCATATCGACATCGTGCTTAGCGCGGACGCCTGATCGACATAAGTCGGTAGAGGACAGACCTCCCAACCTCACGCCATCCGACAGCCCAAGCCTCCAGGTAGCTGGATTACAGGAACGCGCCACCATTCCCGGCGATAGTTTCGGTTTGGGTATGCATCATATGTTTTACTTAAAGCAGTGATGATCAGGTCTGCGTCCCATCCTCGATTCATCTGTTAATCTCATTTTTTCCCCAGGTAAAGATCGAGAAATAAAGTCAAAATATTCAATATTACTGAATTTATATAGGTAAAATTTCAGAGGTGAGAGAATCGAATCAACGCTTGCTGCCATCTGTTGGTGTAAGATACATTTAAATATTGACTAATTTTTAAACATATTTATCCAGTCTCTCGAAAAACATTTTCGTAGGTAAACAAATGAATTTAGAACTTTACGAAATGTAACAGATTCCATCATGTAAAAAAATTTGATTTTCTTAAAAATAATCACCGTAAAAATTATGCCCGTTTTCCTGATTTTTAAAAAAAATTTCATAAAAATTCAATACGATGTATTTAGTAATTAAAGATTGTAATGAAGATTTAAAAAAAAAAGCTGTAAAAATATGAAATTTCGTTAAATAGAGATTCACCTTTTAAAATACTTTAAACTACACAAAACAGATTTCAAATTCATAAACACTACATATTATTAATAAAAGTAATTGATCACACCTTTATTTTCTAAATTAATGTCTATTTGTTTTATATATTTTACCCTTCAAACAGAAATCTGCAAGGAAAATAAAAAATAAAACAAATCATTTTTCGGGAATACACCATATTTTCAATTTAAAAAAATTATATAAAAATTAATGAATTTTAATGACATTATCGCATTTATTATAACAAGCAATTTTAAGCATGCATTACCACATGCGTCCTTAAATTTAATTACTGATAAAGTCTGTTAATTTTGTCTGAGTTTTTTGTTTGAAAGTGTTTTCTCTCATAATACGTCTCTCATCTTTGCAATGCACCAAATACCCCTTCAGGCGTATTTTCTTCAAACTGCAACCCGCGTCGGAATGTGTTAAAAGAAAGTTAATGTGTTAAAAGAAAGAATAAGTTTGAAATGTTCAGAAATATTTTGAGAAATATGAAGAAAAAAAAATATTGGATCACAAGAAAAAGTTCGTTAAATAGAGAATGCACTTCGCTATTTGGAGGTTATTTTACGAAGAAATTCGCAAAATGTTCTTAATTCCAAGGAAAAGTTCGCAAAATAGAGGTTCGTTAAATAGAGGTCCGACTGTATTTAGAAATTCAAGAGCAGAATGAAGATTAAAAAAACAGATGTAAAAATATGAAAATTGTAGACATTTAAAAGTCGTTATTCATAAAATACATAAAATGAATATTTTCTGTAATAACTTTTTATATTACACATAACCAATACTTGAAACGTTTTTATTTTATTTTCACTTCTGTGAAAAAATTAAGGGAATAAAACATGAAAGTCACATTTCAGCTCAGAAACTAACTTTCTCTAACAATCTCTCTTATCACCAGAGAAGATTTGGGTGAAGAGTATAACCTGCATTAAAAATTTTTATAATGCATTCAGCCCGTTCAATTGAACCGTTTTTACAACAAGTAAAGTGATCAGAATCCGTTTTTCTAAGAAACGAATAGTGAAAATGAAAAACGTCAACTTCGCTTAACAATATAAATATTTTGTGGTCCCAGAGAAATCAATTTTGATACCTCAAGTTCAATCCCCATCTGGCACTTCAATTAAAGTAAATATTGAATTTAGAAAAAATCAAATCTTGCGCTTATGCAGTCACTTATTTTAGTACCTTTATATTTAAACGGCAGATGTTAGCACTACTGTTCAAGAAATGTTTGAATTCTTGAATTCCAATATAATGATCTTTTATTACACTGGTGTAAGAAATTAAGAGAATTTGCAGACTTGGTCGATTATCTCTAGAACTGCTGTACCGATTTTAATGAAATTTGATATGTACATACTGTAGGAGTTAATCACCTAGAAGCAATAGATGCATGCAAGGGTTGGAATAAGCAAGGAATACAACGCATTGACCTTACACATACGTTTATTAGACAACCCAAATTTCAATTAACATGTCAGAACTATAGTATTACAATCAGTTTTATATTAATAATTTTGACGTACAATACCCAGAAGCAGAGGCAAACTATAGAGTCAAATATGATTTTTAGAATCTAACGGGGAGGCACTTACTATAACGGATGTATGCAACGATGATCGTAGCATCGGCGACCGGGACCCAGTATCATCTCCAGTGTATGAAAACGTTGGCAGTATATTGGCACTTCTCCACGGCTATATGGCAGACGAGAGCCTCCGACATCTAACTCTCAGGAACCCAATCTGCAGAACGTCTCCTTCTTCTTTTCTTTTTTTTTGGATTCCTCTCGTCCTTAGCGAAGCTGTTGTCCGTTTACAGGGGGCCATTCTAGCACGCCCCTCACTTTCATTGGGCAGTGGGCTGTTTCTCCTTCAGTGGTTCCTATCCCTAATTAGTCCTTTATTATACCGCATCTGTCCATAGGCTATATAGTACCTTCCCCCACATACGTTTATTTTGTAAAACAACTTTGATTATTCTCCTCTGACGTTTTTACTGTGGGCCATAAAATAACGACCATCCATCTTGTAAAATATAAACTTCAGATCGCCATCACTGGCCACACCGACAGCTATTGTTCAATTTTTTTATTGTTTTACAATCCTGCATTTGCCCCTGCCTCTGCATCCTTTATGATACATTCTTTATTGTCCGCACACCGTGGGGAATTACACTATTTTCACTTCTACACATACATTGATACAATACAAAACAAATAACCATTCAATAATTGTAATATACACGCATGATTGTGCGTAACACTCGTTGGAGTCGGAAGGTATGAAACAGCGGTTGCAGAATAAACAAAAAAATGAGTTAATAGATGGTGTTATTTTGCAGCAATCGGTTAATTGCAAATTGTAACAGTAAAAATGAGTAACCACCAACGTTTAGATGATGGAATGAGGTGGCGAATTGCGGGTAGGCTAGAAGCAGGCCAATCTCAAGTCCAAATTTGTAGAGAGTTCCATTTAACTCCCAGCGTCGTGTGTAACTTATGGAAACAGTTCCAGGATACCGGATCCATCGAGAGAAAGCCTGGGCATGGTCGTCCAAGAGCCACGACGGTCAGAGAAGATCGCCATTTGTCGATTATAGCGATGCGTAACAGGAGTGCTACAGCTTCTCAGCTGTCTCGTGACTTGTATACAGCCACAGGAACCCGTGTATCAAGGGTGACTGTTTCCAAAAGACTTCATGAGAGAGGGTTGTTTGCAAGAAGACCTGCTGTTTGCGTCCCGCTCACTTCTACGAGCTGGTGAATCCGTTTATCATGGTGCAGTGAGCATAAAGATTAGAGTATGGATGAATGGGCGACCGTTCTCTTCACTGATGAGTCCCGGTTCAGCCTAAACACCGATTCTCGCCGTACGTTCATATGGAGAGAACCAGGGACCCGCTACCTACCCTCCAATGTCCGCGAAATCGACCATTATGGCGGAGGAGGTTTAATGGTCTGGGCAGGCATCATGTTGGATGGCCGCACACTTCTCCATGTCTTTGAGAGAGGCACTGTGACTGGTGTGAGGTATGGGGATGAGGTCTTGGAGCCCAATGTTCGCCTTTTCAGGGGTGCAGTTGGCCCCGAGTTCATTTTAATGGACGATAACGCGAGGCCACATAGAGCTCTTCTGGTCGACGAATTTCTAGAGTGAGGATATTCGCCGGATGGATTGGCCAGCCAGATCTCCAGACCTTAACTCTATAGAGAAGAAGTGGCCAACGATTTTAAGTCAACAATCGACTTTTTCATGAATTGTTTATTCGGCGATCGACTAGTTGCTATTTTCATAAAAATGAGCATCTCTGTATAGCTATTATAATCTATACTTTTTCAAAATATTATGGCTCGTGATCGACCAAAATCATGTCGAAGATCGACCGGTCTATCGCGAACCACTTGTTGGCCACCCCCGCATGTCTGGGACGCTCTGGGGAGGGCAATTGCAACTCGCAGTAACCCCCCTCCGAGAACCATCAGGGAATGAAAACAGCGGTGCTGAACGAGTGGGACCAATTGCCACAGGAAATGATAAACTGCTTTATTTCAAGTATGAAATCACGCTGTGAGCCCTGTATATCTGTAAGAGGGGTACATACCCCCTATTAACCCATTTTTTTTGTTTATTCTGCAACCGCTGTTTCATAAATTCCGACTCCAACGAGTGTTACGCACGATCCTGCGTGTGCAATACAATTATTGAATGGTTATTTCTTTTGTATTGTATCAATGTATGCACATATCAAATTTCATTAAATTCGGTACAGTAGTTCAAGAGAAAATCGACCAAGTCTGCAAATTCTCTTAATTTCTTACACCAGTGTATAAAATAACTAAAACTAGCTTGCTCTATTTCCCTCTACTAGAAAAATAGTTTTATAACTAATAACCCCGAATGGTACTTCGCTTCTGGACTTGTGTTCAAAGCAGTGGCGCACACAGAGGGGTGCAACCCCCCAAAAATAAATAAATAAATAAATAAATAACGGGGGAAAATCCGGGAAAATATATCAAAAATCTTTTTCTTGTAAATACATATATATATTTTTAAATTTATGAAGGGTCTAATCTTCTGTTTCTAAACTATTTATGAATGAACGGTCACATAAAGTTCTGAGTATCCTACAGGTGTCGGGTTTCTCTATCGCGTTGAACACAAGGCGAACGAAGTAGGTCAAATGGAGATCACGGGTATCATGTATTGGCGATCACTATCCCAATTTTTCAACCGACATTTCATGAGAACTGTTTTTATTCCATGTTATGACCAAATATTAACTCAATTTCATGAACGTTTACCTCGGCACCGAAACATTTAAGAAGATTTTTTTTATTCTTTTACCAAAAGGAAAACAATTCTCCAACAGCAAGTGCAATGAAAGATTTTAGTCGGATGAGAATGTTATGCCCGCGATTTGCCTTCTAGAAATCCAGCAGTTTTGAAATCAAAATTAAAGTTACGTCATAAATAATCTGAAAAACAGTTTGTATCAGCTCCATTTTAAAATACCATTGATGTAGTTTCTAAGTGTGACAAAATGATATATCCTAGTATCTATAACTTATTAAAAATATTTGCGACGCCTTCGGTAACAACATGCGTCAGTGAAAGGCAATTTTCTACCTTATGCATTTAAAAACTCTTTTAAGATAAACCATGACACAATCACGATTGAACGAACTTGCTTTGTTATGTATACAGAGAGAGATTAATGTAACTATGACTGAAGTCATTCAAGAGCTGTGTAAAAAAAAAAATAAATAAAAATTGCATTTTATCTAATAAACTTTTATAATAACCAAATGAATTTTATTGAAATTCTACTAAAAACATTTTTTATCCGTTCAACACCAACCCCCCCCAAAGATTAAATCCTGAGTGCGCCACTGGCATTTGCTAACCTGTGATTAAAAAAATACTGTGAATTTTCCATAGCCTAACACTGGTGTTAAAGATCAATGATGCCAACTGAAACACCGACTTAAGTGAATAGTAGTAGTACGCAAGTTAACCAACCCTAGAACTAAAGTACTGCATTTTATGAATTTGAGAAAGACGACATTATGGATAAGACGACTGGTCGGCAGCACTTCTGCCACGACTAACTCACAGTGACTTTTACAGTGTCACCTCTGGTATTTTGGTTAATTAAAACTTGTTTTCTTTGCACTACTGTCCGACTAGCAGGAAAAACATTTTTACAGTCTCACCAAAGGCATATGGTTGATTAAAACTTGTTTTCTTTGCCGTACTGCAATACTAGCTGGGAAAACAATTTTACAGTCTCACCTCAGGTGCTTTAGTTAATTAAAACTTGTTTTCTTTGCAGTACTGCAAGACTAGCGGGATAAAAATGTAGTCTCACCAAAGGCGTTTAGTTCGTTAAAACTTGTTTTCTGTGCAGTACTTCAATACTAGTAGAAAAAAGCTTTACAGGCTCACCAAAGGTTCTTTGGTTAATTGAAACTTGTTTTCTTTGCAGCACTGTAAGACTAGCAGGAAAAATAGTTTTACAGTCTCACCAAAGGCGTTTTAGTTTGGTATGAACTCTTAAAAACTGGTTCTGTCATAATGAAAATTCGATTAACTTAACCATTAAATCTCAACCAATCGTTTATTTTCTTACTTAAACATTTTAATTCTATATCTCTACATTAAAGTGAATGAGTGTAGCTTGGTGCACATAAGTAGCTTGGTCTAAATCTCGAGTCATTTTTTTTAAATATATATTTTTAATTGAATACTATTATTATTATGAAGATGTGCGTGAATATTCATGAAAGCATTATGATATTATGTGCAAACCTTTTTGTGAATGTTTTCCCCACTGAAAAATTTCTTTAAGAGTTCAGGAAATAAGAACCTTGAACCATCAGTAGAGGTAAAATGTTATTTGCCGCCACACGATAAAAGATATCGCATCATCTTCGGTAAACTTGTTAAAGCTACTTCTGTACTTACTCACCCTTTCACGCTTACACACAGTTAGGCAATTTTTCCTGCAGCTATATACGTGATAATAAGAAAGAACAGTATTTTATATAGCCTTGAATATAGCACGAATCCTCTCAAAAAATTGTTTTAAGTGTTTTACATCAATATGACTTTACTCTCATAGATTGAAGCAAAACAGCTTTGATTCCTGAATGATTCTGGGTAACGAATCATGGAAATAAGCTCTTGAACAGTACACATTTAAGGAATTTTCACGACTTGAAAACTCATTTAATTTGAAAATGCACTCATCTGAAAAATGTCATTAAACGACGAGAAAGTCAGATGACTCGCCACCTAAACAGATTTTCAACATTTATTCGAAATAAAAGTAGGATTTAAGAGAGGCGAAAATAGAAAACATTTGTTTTTTATTCAAGTATTTTAACATTTTTTTCCAAATTATCTTGACATAAATTCATATTCAGTTTTCATGTATATATTATGATAATATCCCCACTTTAAACGTTAAACTTGATTTATGATATACATTTATAATATAAAAAAGAGCTTATTCATAAATTAAAAAACAATTTACAACATGCCCGTATATTCATTCGCTTATTTTAATTTTAAAGTACTCGCTACTTTAGGTATTTTAAGCAACTCTCTACATTCGAAACGATATGACCCAACCCAGTACTTACATAAACATTTACCACGTTTTCCAGAGAAAAGTTGATTCTGCACCTCAACGCCGTCTAGCGAATTAATTTATAAGCATTTAATTACATTTGACAAATAAATAAAATTTTAAGAAATGAGAAAACATTTCAGGGAAAAAACGTGTCTGCCTGTAGTTTGAATCCATGTTCAACGCGTAAGCACTGGAAGTTAAGAGTCAATTTCTGAGTATTATACAACCATATGCAATATTTTTGATAAACTAATTATAGGAAATCGGGCAAAAAATTTTAGTTATCGCTTCTCGGCCTTTTGGCTAAGATCAAAGTGTAGTATCTGTTCTTATCAGCTTAATATCTGATACGACGTCCATAGGGCGTCACGATATTAAACTAATTTTTGAACAGAGGCTTGTGGTCTGGAATTTATTCCGCCCTCGCCACGGGTCGGCCTGCTATTGCACTACTTGCAGGATCGGCCCACATAATTCAAAGAATAGAAATCACCTCACTTCTTCCAATATATTTCGGTTGAAGTCATGTAGAAACTTACTGAGAAATCTTAGTGTTACAGACAAGTTTCCAGAAAGACAAGAAAACTTAGAAATCGTTCGCTACTTTACGAGATTTTTGTAGCAGACATTACCAGAGCACTCCAGGGAAACTTTTAATCCGTGAAATTCAACTAATGACAATCTGAAACGGCTAGCCATGTCAGTAGCACAAGAACACCGAAGAAATTGTCAAGAGAACTCCAAAGAAACTTAAGCTTCAATCACAATGTAAATCACAATGCATCCCTGAAACGGTCGGATATATCAACAGCACAGAACACCAAAGAAACTATCAAAAGAACTCAAAACTTTCCAACTGTCTAAGAAACTTCATCCCCAATCAAAATGTACATGCATCCTGGAAATAAAGAAGTTGAATTGCAGTAAAGTAATTTGTACTGCATGTATAAAAAATTTGAAATGTATAAATATCGAAATACAGCAAATTAAACTGATATTTTTCTGCCTTTTTTCTGTTTCTGCACAAATTATTACACGATTCGCGTAGTAAAGCATTGCAGTCATTATTTGATATTACAGCGAGATCGTCAAACGAAAACATGGGTTTTACTTACTATGAAACGACGCAATTCAAAGGATATTAACAATATCAAGACTACAATTTATTTATATATCATGAAATAACACTGAAATTAAACGAATACACGTTCAGTGTGACAGATGCTGTTCAAACTACATTTACTAAAAATAAAGTCACGAAGTAACAAATACGACAATAATAGCTATAATGTCATCGTCGGCGGATTATCTTGCAACGGATTTGGCAAGAATCTTTACTATTTTAAGCCTATCAATACGACAGACATCAGTTACTGTCAATAACTAGAAACGAGTTTTCTGTAACTATTTCTAAGTATTCGATGTATCTATGTACGAAATACGATATTTAATCTTTTTCTCTTTATTTTCATTTCCACTGTGTAAATGAATTTTAGTGAAACACTACGAAAATTACACTTCGAGTTTAAAATTACTATTTTCTAGCCTTCATATTATTATTATTATTGTGGAATTTATACCATTTTTATGCTATGAAACATTTTCAACACATGCAAACCTGACAATGAAAATTTTATGAAAGTTTAGATAGAAATATTGAAAGTATGAAATGTTGAAAGATTCGAAAGAAATATTGTAAACGTTTCGTGGCACACACGCATTATGTTCCCGAATATCATGACTTTATCTACCAACATCATAGAGGATTTCTCTAACAGGGAAAAAGAATATTTACGATCAGATTGTAAAAATTGGCGAATTGGCGTAAAGGTCTGTCGCCAAGTAACGGCCAATCCTATGTCGTAGTAATGGGCAGAAAACAGAGGAGCAGCGTTATGTTTTGTAAATCAAAGTTATTTTTAACTTTTTAAAGAATTATATCAACATAACCAATTCTATTTTTAAACTATTCACCTATTCAAAACTATAACTATACGGCTTCAGCGATGATTCATTAATCATACCTTTCCTAACTTTGATGCTCACAAATATATAATTCTTTAAATATTCTCTTAATTTCTACAGGATAAACGAAATATATTGCAACAAATTAGAGTATCGGAGCTATATATAAAAAATTCTCCATCACATATAAGTACGAAGATATTCATAGTGAAGGGGGAGGGGGCTTATATGTAAAATTTTACCGTATACTTAGACCCCATAATTCCCCCCCCCCCCCTGAGAACAGATATAAACTTTCAAATATTTTTATCATTTATTTCATTTTGAAAACGTGAGAGATTTCGACTTTTAAATATTTCTTCATTCAGGGTGATGCACGTTAATCAGGGCATTGCTAATGAAATACAGTCGACACATCTTTTGCAGCATGATTTATAACGTACTACTTTATTATTTAATTTCATCAATAGTAAAATCCGAAATCCAATAACAAATATATACACTGTACATCGCTATACTTTTTGAGAAAGATTATTTTGTGCATTCACATCTCAGATCCTGGGACCTCCCTGCGTAATATTTAAGGAAATGTTATGGGCGTTACTTTAGTAAGGTACTAATAAACGTAATTCAACTAGAAGATGCAACTAGACAAACTTTTCATAAACTTTCTTGAGTCTGAATAAAACACATAATTTAAACATTCGTATATCTACGAAGGATATAAAACTAATGAAATCGGTATCTGAATTCGGAGGATTTAAACACATTTGCATAATTTATTTACTGTTATCGATATCTGAATCTCAAAAAGTTTTGCAAGAGACGAATTTCTAACTGAAAGAGTTCATAAATTAATAGTTTAAAGATAATATTTAAAGAGGAAAATATCTCATAGCGATTAAAACATATTATAATCTAAAATGGTGGTTTTGATCAGTTCCATAGTTCAATTAACAACTTACAAAAGTTAATGAGCTATGCATACTCTGTGATAGGCGTGTATGCATATATTCATTACAAAAGTTAATGAACATATGCATACTCTGTGATATGCGTGTATGCATATATTCATAGAAATCCGCCATGTAATTTTAGTACAATAATGCCGTAGAAGTTTATCATCACTCATTGTTTCAATTTTTCAAAAGATCATGACAGAAAGTTAAAAAGAAAAAATAATGCATCCATCCTCTCTCCGGAGGATCAAAGAAAGGTGGATAGAACTATATAATTATTTTGGCCGATCTTAAATTTTCCCACGTACGTTCAAAAGTTGTACCAAAAAAGAATCAAGCAAGGAAAAATGTTTCGCTTATAAAACTGCAAATTGAAAGTAAATACGAAAAGGGAACTAACGAATCACCCAGGTTATAGTCACTAAGAATGATAAAATCGTAAGAATAATTTTAGATGATATATATGGCGCTTAGAATGTTTTGGCTGCAATGCGTAAAATGTCTCAGCAGATTTCTTGGCGATTTTTTCAGTACACGCCAACCCGTAGGTGCATTTTTTTCCTCCCCAAAATCAAGCAAATCTATTTTATAATAATTTAAAAGAAATCCTAACTAAAAGAAAGAACTAATTTTTAAAAAATAATCTCGAAACAATAATCTCAAAACGAATTATGTCATTATTTTAATACATCACAATTTTTTATCACACAGTTATAAATATCAAACTAAGTCAAGCATTTTATTTAAGATTCATAAGCAAAAGAAGAAAAATACGAATGATTTTTTAAAATCTCAAATATCTAAATTGAAAAATCCCTTTTATTGTCCTTTTATTTCCTTTTATTGTCCTTAATTTAAATTTGGGGTGTAACATTTATAGCAAGGATTAAATTTTGCATTTATTTTAATTGGAAAACTCGTTAGAGGAAAAAAAAAAACTTCGTTACATTCAGGGTAAACACAAACTTTGTTAGATTCAGGGTTTCATAGTGTACTTTCAGAATGTTTATACTTCGTTAGATTCAGGGTTTGATAGCGTCCTTTCAGAATGTTTATACTATAGTGATACCTTCCTTAACGGACACCTCTAATTAACGGACAGTTTTACGAGTCCCAGTCCTTTTATATAGACAATCCATGTTATTCCCTCTGGATAGCGGACACTCCGAATAGCGGACAAGTATTTTTGAAAAACTTTCAATTATTTTGGTAAACATTTCAAAATTATTCTATCAAGCAAGCTAAAAATATATGCTTATGCGTCTTTGCAACGAACAACACCTTATGTTTTAAGGATGAAAAAGGGTGTGTAGTGGCGGAAAAATTTCAAAAAAGCGGCTCACTCTTTTGCAGTATTGCAACATGCTGGGAGACTTCAAAACTCCAGTTGTTATTGGAAAAGCTAAGAGGCCTAGATGTTACAAGAACATTGATGTACGAAAAATTAGTGTTTCGTGGAAGTCAAATAAGAAAGCGTGGATGACCACTGAGATAATGAGCGATTGGTTGGTGGAGTTAGACAACAAAATGAAAAAACAAAAGGAAAATATCATTATGTTCATGGACAATGGTACTTCCCATCCTGATGATATAAAGCTCAATACTGTTAATTTAGTTTTCTTGCCTCCTAACACCACTTCGATGCTAGAGCCACTTGTTCAGAGAATTATCCGCAGCTTTAAAGTACGATACAGAAAGCTGCTTCTGAGACATGTGCTGTCACAGATTATCTCCTGCAAATCCACAGAAGAGTTGGCAAAATCGGTATCTGTTTTTGGATTTCCTGAACTACGTCAGCCCTTCAAAACGTGGAACATGGGTGCATTCTAAATTGTTTTATGAAGGCGGGATTTTTGAGTACAAGCGAAGTGGCAACTGACGGTACTACTGAAAAAAGCGAAAAAACGGATATTTTAGTAGCAATTAAAATAATTTGGCTCCTCTGCATTGTATTTTGGGATTATTTAATGCAAAATAAAAGGATTAACCCAAAATTAAAAGGTTAAGTAGTAAATAGTTATTATTTTATGCCTAATTAATTTTTCGTTTTTAATTAAAATTGCATCCGAAATTTTCAATCAAATGTCAAACAGAAGTGCAAAAACTTTTTTATAAAAAGGATATCCTCCCCAATAGCGGACACCTCCTAATAACGGACAAAACTTTTGGTCCCGTGACTGTCCGCTTTTCGGAGGTACCACTGTATCTTTAAAAGAAAATTAATGATGAATCAAAAAAGTACTCAAAAAGAAGCACATCCAAACTATACACAGAGAGAGCGAAAAATAAACATTTTGTAAGTAAAATATTACGAAGTTTGTTTGACATAATAATTCAATCTACGGGGTTCAAAAGGTTATTATTGTTATTACCAGGACCGAATTAGGACTTAGTAGGTCCTTGAGATAGGGTACTGTGAGGACCCCAGTAATATCGGATTGGGCATGAGACGCTTGACAGATGTTCATTTAAATATGCCAACTACGTCTTCATATTTTCTCATTTTTATAGATATACAGTTGTATCTCGTATCTGATGCGAATATGCCCCCACCCCCAACCGGCAGCTGGCCGAAGTCCTTAGGCTGCAGCCTCTTAAAGACTATTTCTTAATTCGGTCCTGATTATTATACGATAAATAACTGATATATTATACCTAATCCGAGCTTTTAAAAACAGATATTTTGTTTGATTCCTGCAAAAAGACAACAAATGCAGCATCAATTAAAAATTATTTTTTTAAGCATTATATACAAATAATACATTTATATACCATTAATATGGAAGATATAAGTAAGCAGAAAATGTTAAAACAATGGCAGTTTTATATCTGCAAAATATTCTCATTCCTCACATATTATGCATAGTTCAGATTTTGCACATGATTTCTTATCAAAACTTGATAATTTTATTTCATTATTACATTTATGACCATTTTGGTGTATATCAGTGAATGTTATCACCACAATTACTAATGCAGGACTTTCAAATTAAAGGTACAAAACCTATTCAAACAAGCAAAGAATTTAACCAGGCAAAGAATTAACAAGCAAAGAATTTAACCATATAATTATTTAACCTAAAATAATTATATCAGCACCTGCTATTAATTTACTTATACAAACTCATTGCTTGATTTAAGGAGTACTTTCTTAGTCAACTATGAAATGACTCCTACATCCACTTATTCTATGAAATTCAAATAATGATTTGAGCACAATACACTAACAATGGAAAGGCAGTAGCATTTACACAAATATCATTGAATGGCAACTATAAAACTATGTAAAATAAACTAAAGATTTTACACTAGAATGTAAAATTTCAAATATCTGTAGTACCGAAACTACAGTAATTTAAAAGTCATTTAGTTTTGAGAGTATTTTATTTTAAAAGTGTAAGTTTTATTCGTCAATAGGAAATTTCTTAAACTGATCCGTAAACTTAACATGTTAATGTAACTTGAGCTAAACATTCTTAAACTATTAATTTCCTTTCACTTATCTAAATCTTTAAAAGTCACAGTAAATTATATAATCTTTGCTTCTATCTAGCTTTCTTTACTTCTCAAATAAGTTCAGACTTTCCATGAAAAAATTCATAACTAAAACAATATACAAACAATATACATTCCGGTACCTCTCTTTAGGTAAAAAAATTGTGAATTGAGATAATTTATTTTATCACATAATTACTCTGTTGTTAGTAAGTGGGCCTTGCCTATTATATATATATTAATTATATATATATATATATATATATATATATATATATATATATATATATATATATATATATATATATATATATATATATATATATATATATATATATAATTTGGAATACTCACCACACACTCAGAAAGATTACAGTTCCGGCACCTCTTCTTCTAGAATTTGAGCACTGTATGTATGTATGTATGTATATATATGTGTGTGTATATATATATATATGTGTGTGTGTGTGTGTGTGTGTAAGTAAGATTTTTAAACTCAAACAAACTTTAACTGAATACACAATTAATTTTTAAAATTTGGTTTTTAGAAAAATATGATTTAATGGAAATGAAATTCTTAAGTGTGAAAATCCATTTATATTTCTGCCATATCTTTTATACCCAATGTCTCCTGATTCTAAAAAAATAGTCTTATAAACAGGTACATAAGCATGAATTTTCTTTCATTTTACTGTCATTTAAAATAAAAATAATACTTAAATATTTGTACTATTACAATGATAGAAGAGAAGAGTGAAACTTAAAATGTCAGCAATGAAGAGAATCTTGTGTATATCAGTATGACATACATTAAATACCTCAGATAAGGGCACTTGTCATTGTGAGTTTGAAATCATACACACATACTTCTATAAAAAAATTAAATAAATAAAGAGCAAAGTTCCAGTTTTCTAATGCAGACAGTAAATTAAATGTTTACAATAACACAATGAAATGGGTATTCTGGAAATGTTTAAATGTAGCTCTAAATAAAAGATCTAATTACACTTATTTTTGTAGCTTTCATCACGAGTAAGCAAAATGGATGCAATTCTACATTGAAAATGTTCTATTCATTCTTTCAATAAAAACACATGATCCTTCAGTCACTATTAAGAATATTCCTCTCAATATTTTTCTAATCACACATAACCAAATGCATAGTTTTGCATATGAGAGTTTAAGTATAAAAAAAAGTATTCAGTTTTAAATTTTCAAATTTTTAATGTTTTACAGGGCAGTAAACTATTAATGTTTATTACTATAATGCTAAAATAACTTTTTGAGAAATTTCTTTTAAAGGGAATTTCGAAAAATAGTCACACTACCTTTAAAGATCTACTTTTAGATGCCAAAAACAGAATTAAAATTATCACTTGTTCATGTATAGTCAGAACACTAACAGGAAAATTCTATAGCTTAACATAGGAAATGAGGATCTGTAAGTTCAATTGACTTGTTACCATATTTATCAACAGAAATAGTAGTGTGATTGGAAAAATTAACAAATCTGCCATCAGATATTGATGCAAATGGAAATAACTTCCAAAATAAAAATTTTGTGAGTTACATTTAACTGAATTCTATAAAAGTGAATCTAAAACCAGAGAAAATCATGCTCAGAAAAATGTTTGTTTTAAAGAAATTAAAGACAGGCCACACACAAGGGGCAATAATAAATGCTTAGCTGATTATACAAAAATTAAATTTTAGGACATTAGGACTAAATCCAATGTAAGCTAATTAAAGATTATATTTTCGATTAGTTAGCTCATCTCATAAAAAATACAAATGTACAGTGGCCCACCCAGGATTTAAATTAGTAAAATTACCGTTCAATATTAAGTTAATTGTAAAACCTCAGAGCAAGTAAACGTTTTAAACATTCGCAATGGAAGAGTAGTTAAGAATTTGAGATGGACTAATTCTAAATAGAAAATTTATTAGCCTGTTTATAAATATTTTTAAATTTTCAAGTAAATAGTATCACTCATTATTTCTAAAACTTTCTTTCGTGTTATCTTAAATTACAGAAAAAATTAAGATCGGATCAATGGGGATTTTGAATGTACTGGAAAATTTCAAATGATTTTGAAAATTGTCTATAGAGATAATCATGCACTATACTTCGGGTCCTCATGCCTGAACTATATCAATTAGTTTGAATTAGTTGTCATTAAAATTTTTTATTGTGCATTTTAAGAAGCAGTGTGTTTAAAAAAATGTAAGTACAGTAAAAATTGCTTATAAGAACACCGGTTATAAAAATATATTGCTTAAAAGAACGGAATTATTAGTTCCCGGCCAATTCTCATGTGTAATGGTGGATACAAAATCCGGTTAAAAAACATCGTTAATAAGAACATATCGCTTTTAGTGACTTAAAATTAATTGTCTTCTGGGAAAATATATCGCTTATAAGAACATGTTAATTGTGAACGGAATTTCCAGTTTAGAAAACGGTGAAAAAAATGGGAGCATTAGCCAACGAATTTATGGTTAGTCATGCCACGATTTCAAATTTATTTAATAGAGAAACATTAAAAGAATTTGAAAAAAAATCGGACTACTATTAAGAAACTTCGAAAAAGTCCACATGCTGACATAGAAGAAGCCCTTTTGTAATGGTTTAAGATTCAAAGGAGTGCCAACATTCCCCTAAGCGGGCCGATTTTGCAAGCGAAAGCAAATGAATTTGCGAAGCTCTTTGAAAAATATGATCTCGTTTGTTCAACTTCGTGGAGCCAGAGATTTCTTGAGACGCATTCCATTGTGTTCGGGAGAATCAGTGGAGAATTGAAGGCCGTGACACCAGGAGTTTCCGATAACTGGCTTAAAACCGTTAAAAGAAGGCTAAGGCCGTCTGCACACGGAGCAGCTCAAAAGAAACTGATAACTGACTAACCGTCCGACGGGTTTGTAACCAGTTGCGCCGTGTGCGTGGCTCCATTCAATTACATAGGTTACGACTCATCACGGACTGATTTGTGATTGGAGTCAGTTATAAGTTTCTTTTGAGTTGCCCCATGTGCAAACGGCCTTAGACCACGAAATCTTCAAAACTGATGAAACTGGCCTGTTTTATAGGATGACCCCGGATAGGACGTTGCGTTTTAAACACGAACCTTTAACCATTTTTTAAACGTCATGTTTCAGGTGCAAATAGAAATTATGTGACAATGAATTTGGTATTTCCGGAAGTTTTAAGTTATTTATCGGATATAAAAACTATCGATTATAAGAACCAGTTTTTAAAGTCCCCTGGATGTTCTTATAAACGATTTGTACTGTATCTAGGTATTTCGAAACAAAACTGGTTAATTGAGAAATGTTAAATAAGTATAAGCAGCTTATACTTATTACTCATAAAAACAGATGTCTAGTGAAAACGCTCTATTCTCTCTGATCCAAAAATGTTGCCGAAGAATATATTTTTAAATTCTTTTCATTGTAACACCAAACTGAGACGAAAAAAAAATGGTGGTTCATTTAATAAAATTTGTTTTAAAACTGAATATTCAATGCTCATTTAAATGACTGTTAAGAGATTTACATTGCCGTGGGGGACAAAAAAAAAATCCTGCTAAATTCAATTTAATTTTTACTTTTTAATTTATCGTTGATTTTGTGAAAGTCGGTCTTAATTTTACTTGTATACTTATCATAGCTGCCAACTCCCCCCCCCCCCAAAAAAAAAAAAAAAAAAAAAAAAAAAAAAAAAAAAAAAAAGGGAACAGAGCGCGCGACGGAAACGAGGGGGAAAAAAACAAAGAAAGAGAAAAAAAGGAGGAAAAAAAAAAGCAAAAAGATGTATAATATTTTCTAATACAAGGATAGAACTGTAAAAGTTCACTTTCAGACAATTCTTTGACAAATTCTGATGTTTCGGATCCTATAACTAAATCTTTATCGCTAGGTTATATTTAGAGCTAGTTATGACAGATATTTTCCCAAATCTCACCAACCATTCAAAAAAATTCGATAACTCTCTTCTCCTCTTGTGAATTTTCGGCTCTTCACTATGAAACATACCATTATATGTTTCATAAATGACAATCACATTTTTCACAAAAAATGCTAAAGCATGATCAAGATTTGAGCTTAATGTAAGAAAAATTCTTTCTTCCCGCTGCAATATGCGTTTATTATTGGTAGATGATGGTGACTCTGCAAGTGATTTTACTTTTTTTCCTGATTTTTGAGAGGCACACGACGTTGGTTTTAACTGTTTTACAGAGTTGGGTGAATCACTTGACATTAATTTAAATTTTTTTACTGGTATTGGTGAAGCAAATGAGGTTGATTTTACTTTTTTTATTAGTTTAGGTGAAGCACATGATGTTGACTTTCTCTTTCTTTCTAATGTTGTAGAAGCTGCTTGCTGTCCAGGTAGTTTTTGTATAGTATAAGCTGCTAGGAGGGGAATCTCGAAAACACGATATGGGGGGGTGGGGACGCGATGGTGCTGCCGAAGTAAAAATACGGGACATTTTTGCTTGAAAACGTATTTTTGTAACAAAGCTTAAAAAACGGAATGAATACTTTTTTACGGAACACTTGGCACGTATGACTTATGGTGGGACCGATCGTAGCCACGAGTCAACTGCGGCATACCTGATGGCAAAATCTTCTGATGAGCCTCGGACCAGGACGCTTTTTGAATTTTCGCCAGGTGCTGGCCGCTACTGGTTATCCTCAACAGTTACCATTCAAAATCGGTATCAGCAGCGCAGCGGTTTCGCTTGGGGGTCTTATCTGGAAAGGGGAGATATGATCGGAGCGTCTTCATCCCTTATGGAGGGACAGCCATTACAATCCCTCAAAATTTTAATCATAGCACCGGATATACACAGCCGCGAGTCGAATTTCGGGAGGAGGGGCAAGGCGAATATGTCAACGGTGCACTCGCCGTTCACCCTGCTTTTCTCCTCGTAGCGTTCGCTTCGAGGAGAAAAGCGGTTTTTCTGGCACGAGTCAAAGGGGCGAATGGCGACGGGAAGTCTTGTTCACAGCAAGAGGCGAGAATGTGAAACCGGTCACTCATGTCGATGCTGGAACGTGACGAATGTCTCGCGGGTGACGGGGGAGGGATTCTCGAACTGTCGACCGGACTCTTACCACAAGTGTTAAGAACAAAAGGAAAAGTGAAATGAGATTTTTTTTTTTTAGAACATAGTAGCCTTAATGTACGAGCTCTGGAATAGTGTATTACATTAGTATTGTCGAATTTTCCAAGCATTTCCCAACTTCAAATAATAATAATAATAATAAAATAAATAAATCAACTAAACGCAAACTCTTCATTTTTTAATGCCTGTCAATGTTTTAATGCGTATCGTGGGTATTTTTTATTACATTAAAATTTTAAAAACAGTTGTTGTCCTACACATTTTTCTTACGCTAAATATGTCATGTATGTATCAATTTCACAATGTGCAATATTTGCAAGACAAATTCAAGTTTGCTTAGCAATAGCAAAATGTAAAGCGACTTTAAAGACTTTCTGAAGAAATTTGTGAGAATTTTACCGTAGAAATGCAAAAAAAGTTATTAAACGGAAAAACGGTACTGTGTATCATCATACTAAATTGCAATTGTTCATTTACAGCTCATAATTCGTTTAATAAAACGTTTGCAATTCATCAAATTTTGAAAATACATAAAATAAAATTTAAAAAAGATATAAAATAAAATTTTAAAATTACATAAGATAATATTTAAAATCACATGTAAATACATAATACATAAAAAAATACAAATTTTAAAAATACATAAAAGAAAATTTTAAAAATCTTAAAATTTTTATGTTTATAAAATGTTACTTCGGTTTTATAAACTATTGAAACAACAACAAAAAAAAAAAAAAAAAAAAAAAAAAAAAAAAAAAAAAAAAAGAGGACTGAGTTCGACTATCTTGGCTGGGCTACCCTATACCGCCTATTCACAGGCGCTATCCCACTACTGCACGGTGCGGGAGCTTTTGTCTGCTGCGTTTCCGCCCTGGACCGGTCCGCTCCGCCTTAGACGACCTGGTGATGCCAGGCTCCCCCGGCTCCACCATATCGACATCGTGCTTAGCGCGGACGCCTGATCGACATAAGTCGGTAGAGGACAGAACTCCCAACCTCACGCCGTCCGACAGCCCAAGCCTCCAGGTAGCTGGATTACAGGAACGCGCCACCATTCCCGGCGATAGTTTCGGTTTGGGTATGCATCATATGTTTTACTTAAGCAGTGATGATCAGGTCTGCGTCCCATCCTCGATTCATCTGTTAATCTCATTTTTTCCCCAGGTAAAGATCGAGAAATAAAGTCAAAATATTCAATATTACTGAATTTATATAGGTAAAATTTCAGAGGTGAGAGAATCGAATCAACGCTTGCTGCCATCTGTTGGTGTAAGATACATTTAAATATTGACTAATTTTTAAACATATTTATCCAGTCTCTCGAAAAACATTTTCGTAGGTAAACAAATGAATTTAGAACTTTACGAAATGTAACAGATTCCATCATGTAAAAAAATTTGATTTTCTTAAAAATAATCACCGTAAAAATTATGCCCGTTTTCCTGATTTTTAAAAAAAATTTCATAAAAATTCAATACGATGTATTTAGTAATTAAAGATTGTAATGAAGATTTAAAAAAAAAGCTGTAAAAATATGAAATTTCGTTTAAATAGAGATTCATCTTTTAAAATACTTTAAACTACACAAAACAGATTTCAAATTCATAAACACTACATATTATTAATAAAAGTAATTGATCACACCTTTATTTTGTAAATTAATGTCTATTTGTTTATATATTTTACCCTTCAAACAGAAATCTGCAAGGAAAATAAAAAATAAAACAAATCATTTTTCGGGAATACACCATATTTTCAATTTAAAAAAATTATATAAAAATTAATGAATTTTAATGACATTATCGCATTTATTATAACAAGCAATTTAAGCATGCATTACCACATGCGTCCTTAAATTTAATTACTGATAAAGTCTGTTAATTTTGTCTGAGTTTTTTGTTTGAAAGTGTTTTCTCTCATAATACGTCTCTCATCTTTGCAATGCACCAAATACCCCTTCAGGCGTATTTTCTTCAAACTGCAGCCCGCGTCGGAATGTGTTAAAAGAAAGTTAATGTGTTAAAAGAAAGAATAAGTTTGAAATGTTCAGAAATATTTTGAGAAATATGAAGAAAAAAAATATTGGATCACAAGAAAAAGTTCGTTAAATAGAGAATGCACTTCGCTATTTGGAGGTTATTTTACGAAGAAATTCGCAAAATGTTCTTGATTCCAAGGAAAAGTTCGCAAAATGGAGGTTCGTTAAATAGAGGTCCGACTGTATTTAGAAATTCAAGAGCAGAATGAAGATTAAAAAACAGATGTAAAAATATGAAAATTGTAGACATTTAAAAGTCGTTATTCATAAATACATAAATGAATATTTTCTGTAATAACTTTTTATATTACACATAACCAATACTTGAAACGTTTTTATTTATTTTCACTTCTGTGAAAAATTAAGGGAATAAAACATGAAAGTCACATTTCAGCTCAGAAACTAACTTTCTCTAACAATCTCTCTTATCACCAGAGAAGATTTGGGTGAAGAGTATAACCTGCATTAAAATTTTTATAATGCATTCAGCCCGTTCAATTGAACCGTTTTTACAACAAGTAAAGTGATCAGAATCCGTCTTTCTAAGAAACGAATAGTGAAAATGAAAAACGTCAACTTCGCTTAACAATATAATATTTTGTGGTCCCAGAGAAATCAATTTTGTATACCTCAAGTTCAATCCCCATCTGGCACTTCAATTAAAGTAAATATTGAATTTAGAAAAAATCAAATCTTGCGCTTATGCAGTCACTTATTTTAGTACCTTTATATTTAAACGGCAGATGTTAGCACTACTGTTCAAGAAATGTTTGAATTCTTGAATTCCAATATAATGATCTTTTATTACACTGGTGTAAGAAATTAAGAGAATTTGCAGACTTGGTCGATTATCTCTAGAACTGCTGTACCGATTTTAATGAAATTTGATATGTACATACTGTAGGAGTTAATCACCTAGAAGCAATAGATGCATGCAAGGGTTGGAATAAGCAAGGAATACAACGCATTGACCTTACACATACGTTTATTAGACAACCCAAATTTCAATTAACATGTCAGAACTATAGTATTACAATCAGTTTTATATTAATAATTTTGACGTACAATACCCAGAAGCAGAGGCAAACTATAGAGTCAAATATGATTTTTAGAATCTAACGGGGAGGCACTTACTATAACGGATGTATGCAACGATGATCGTAGCATCGGCGACCGGGACCCAGTATCATCTCCAGTGTATGAAAACGTTGGCAGTATATTGGCACTTCTCCACGGCTATATGGCAGACGAGAGCCTCCGACATCTAACTCTCAGGAACCCAATCTGCAGAACGTCTCCTTCTTCTTTTCTTTTTTTTTTGATTCCTCTCGTCCTTAGCGAAGCTGTTGTCCGTTTACAGGGGGCCATTCTAGCACGCCCCTCACTTTCATTGGGCAGTGGGCTGTTTCTCCTTCAGTGGTTCCTATCCCTAATTGGTCCTTTATTATACCGCCTCTATCCATAGGCTATATAGTACCTTCCCCCACATACGTTTATTTTGTAAAACAACTTTGATTATTCTCCTCTGGCGTTTTTACTGTGGGCCATAAAATAACGACCATCCATCTTGTAAAATATAAACTTCAGATCGCCATCACTGGCCACACCGACAGCTATTCTTCTATTTTTTTACTGTTTTACAATCCTGCATTTGCCCCTGCCTCTGCATCCTTTATGATACATTCTTTATTGTCCGCACACCGTGGGGAATTACACTATTTTCACTTCTACACATACATTGATACAATACAAAACAAATAACCATTCAATAATTGTAATATACACGCATGATCGTGCGTAACACTCGTTGGAGTCGGAAGGTATGAAACAGCGGTTGCAGAATAAACAAAAAAATGAGTTAATAGATGGTGTTATTTTGCAGCAATCGGTTAATTGCAAATTGTAACAGTAAAAATGAGTAACCACCAACGTTTAGATGATGGAATGAGGTGGCGAATTGCGGGTAGGCTAGAAGCAGGCCAATCTCAAGTCCAAATTTGTAGAGAGTTCCATTTAACTCCCAGCGTCGTGTGTAACTTATGGAAACAGTTCCAGGATACCGGATCCATCGAGAGAAAGCCTGGGCATGGTCGTCCAAGAGCCACGACGGTCAGAGAAGATCGCCATTTGTCGATTATAGCGATGCGTAACAGGAGTGCTACAGCTTCTCAGCTGTCTCGTGACTTGTATGCAGCCACAGGAACCCGTGTACCAAGGGTGACTGTTTCCAAAAGACTTCATGAGAGAGGGTTGTTTGCAAGAAGACCTGCTGTTTGCGTCCCGCTCACTTCTACGAACTGGTGAATCCGTTTATCATGGTGCAGAGAGCATAAAGATTGGAGTATGGATCAATGGGCGACCGTTCTCTTCACTGATGAGTCCCAGTTCAGCCTATACACCGATTCTCGCCGTAAGTTCATATGGAGAGAACCAGGGACCCGCTACCTACCCTCCAATGTCCGCGAAATCGACCATTGTGGCGGAGGAGGTTTAATGGTCTGGGCAGGCATCATGTTGGATGGCCGCACACTTCTCCATGTCTTTGAGAGAGGCACTGTGACTGGTGTGAGGTATGGAGATGAGGTCTTGGAGCCCAATGTTCGCCTTTTCAGGGGTGCAGTTGGCCCCGAGTTCATTTTAATGGACGATAACGCGAGGCCACATAGAGCTCTTCTGGTCGACGAATTTCTAGAGTGAGGATATTCGCCGGATGGATTGGCCAGCCAGATCTCCAGACCATAACACTATAGAGCAGAAGTGGCCAACGATTTTAAGTCAACAATCGACTTTTTCATGAATTGTTTATTCGGCGATCGACTAGTTGCTATTTTCATAAAAATGAGCATCTCTGTATAGCTATTATAATCTATACTTTTTCAAAATATGATGGCTCGTGATCGACCAAAATCATGTCGAAGATCGACAGGTCTATCGCGAACCACTTGTTGGCCACCCCTGCATGTCTGGGACGCTCTGGGGAGGGCAATTGCAACTCGCAGTAACCCCCCTCCGAGAACCATCAGGGAATGAAAACAGCGGTGCTGAACGAGTGGGACCAATTGCCACAGGAAATAATAAACTGCTTTACTTTAAGTATGAAATCACGCTGCGAGCCCTGTATATCTGTAAGAGGGGAACACACCCCCTATTAACCCATTTTTTTTTTTTATTCTGCAACCGCTGTTTTATACATTCCGACTCCAACGAGTGTTACGCACGACCATACGTGTGCATTACAATTATTGAATGGTTATTTCTTTTGTATTCTATCAATGTATGTACATATGAAATTTCATTAAAATCGGTACAGTAGTGATACAGATAATCGACCAGGTCTGCAAATTCTCTTAATTTCTTACACCAGTGTATAAAATAACTAAAACTAGCTTGCTCTATTTCCCTCTACTAGAAAATGAGTTTTATAAATTACTAGCGGCCCGTCCCGACTTTGACCGGGTTAAACAAAATATTATGCCAATAAATTTCCAGTTGATAGCCAATAAATTGTAAAACTTTTTTTACCTTAATAATAACCTAAATAATACCTTAAATTAATTTTATGTTATTTAATAATTAAAATAAATTTTTTAAAAGAAAAAGGCCTGCCGGAGAACGGCTAGGTTCGAACCGCTAGCGTCAGAACAGAAGCCCATCGCGATAGCACCACGATAAGGATCGTTGAAATCTTCGGAACAAAAAGCGGTAGAAGACAGTAGCGGAAAGAATGGAGATTGTTGGGATTAAGCCCCTAACTTTATTTCTACAGATCAGATATACATAATATATAGCCTATGTCCATCTGGAATAATGTACTTTTCAAACAGTGAAATAATTTTTCAAATAGGTGCAGTGGTTCTGAAGATTACCCTCCACGTACAAAATCGCTCTCTCTTTATATATAAGTATAGATGACCCCGAATGGTACTTCGCTTCTGGACTTGTGTTCAAAGCAGTGGCGCACACAGAGGGGGACACTCCCCCCCCCCCAAAAAAAAAATTAACGGGGAAAAAACCGGGAAAATATATCAAAAATCTTTTTCTTGTAAATACATATATATATTTTTAAATTTATGAAGGGTCTAATCTTCTGTTTCTAAACTATTTATGAATGAACGGTCACATAAAGTTCTGAGTATCCTACAGGTGTCGGGTTTCTCTATCGCGTTGAACACAAGGCGAACGAAGTAGGTCAAATGGAGATCACGGGTATCATGTATTGGCGATCACTATCCCAATTTTTCAACCGACATTTCATGAGAACTGTTTTTATTCCATGTTATGACCAAATATTAACTCAATTTCATGAACGTTTACCTCGGCACCGAAACATTTAAGAAGATTTTTTTAATTCTTTTACCAAATGGAAAACAATTCTCCAACAGGAAGTGCAATGAAAGATTTTCGTCGGATGAGAATGTTATGCCCGCGATTTGCCTTCTACAAATCCAGCAGTTTTGAAATCAGAATTAAAGTTACGTCATAAATAATCTGAAAAACAGTTTGTATCAGCTCCATTTTAAAATACCATTGATGTAGTTTCTAAGTGTGACAAAATGATATATCCTAGTATCTATAACTTATTAAAATATTTGCGACGCCTTCGGTAACAACATGCGTCAGTGAAAGGCAATTTTCTACCTTATGCATTTAAAAACTCTT
Organism: Dolomedes plantarius; assembly: GCA_907164885.2. Lineage (NCBI taxonomy): Eukaryota > Metazoa > Arthropoda > Arachnida > Araneae > Dolomedidae > Dolomedes > Dolomedes plantarius. The sequence goes on along the minus strand of OU015497.1, from coordinate 95,719,635 downwards.
TTAAGATAAACCATGACACAATCACGATTGAACGATCTTGCTTTGTTATGTATACAGAGAGAGATTAATGTAACTATGACTGAAGTCATTCAAGAGCTTTGTTAAAAAATAAATAAAAATTGCATTTTATCTAATAAACTTTTATAATAACCAAATGAATTTTATTGAATTTCTACTAAAAACATTTTTTATCCGTTCAACTCCCCCCCCCCCCCAAGATTAAATCCTGAGTGCGCCACTGGCATTTGCTAACCTGTGATTAAAAAAATACTGAGAATTTTCCATACCCTAACACTGGTGTTAAAAATCAATGATGCAAACTGAAACACCGACTTAAGTGAATAGTAGTAGTACGCAAGTTAACCAACCCTAGAACTAAAGTACTGCATTTTATGAATTTGAGAAAGACGACATTATGGATAAGACGACTGGTCGGCAGAACTTCTGCCACGACTAACTCACGGTCACCAGAAGTGGGCCTGCTCACTTTCGCCGGGTTTTCATTTCTACGGGCGTCATGATTTTTAGACTGAACTGGCGAAAATGATCAGAAAAAAAAACTTTCAAAATATTGCCCTAAGGATATTCTTTTCTTGTGCTTCAAATATTTCGAACAAGTAGATAATCGTGCATTAATAGTAATCCGTATTCCTGCTTAATCTACTGTGGAGACGATTAACAATTTCACCTTTCATAAACTCAAAATTTATGAATTCATTTATACTACATCACCTAAAGTAATCATCTTTTGAAAATTAAGTATTTCAGTAATACAATATTTCAGTGTATTATAATTTTCTTTGCATTTTACACATATTTCGCCATAGAATCTGAAATTAAAACTTGTTTTCTTTGCAGTACTACACGACCAGCAGGAAAAACTGTTATACAGTCTCACCTCAGTTGCTTTGGTTAATTAAATCTTGTTTTCTTTGCAGTACTTCAAGACTAGCAGGGGGGAAAAATTTAGTCTCACCAAAGGGTTTAAGTTAGTTAAAACTTGTTTTCTGTGAAGTACTTCAATATTAGCAGGAAAAAGCTTTAGTCTCACCAAAGGTTCTTTCGTTAATGAAAACTTGTTTTCTTTGCAGCACTGCAAGACTAGCAGGAAAAACAGTTTTACAGTGTCACCTCTGGTATTTTGGTTAATTAAAACTTGTTTTCTTTGCACTACTGTCCGACTAGCAGGAAAAACATTTTTACAGTCTCACCAAAGGCATATGGTTGATTAAAACTTGTTTTCTTTGCCGTACTGCAATACTAGCTGGGAAAACAGTTTTACAGTCTCACCTCAGGTGCTTTGGTTAATTAAAACTTGTTTCTTTGCAGTACTGCAAGCCTAGCAGGAAAAACAGTTTTACAGTCTCACCTCAGGTGCTTTAGTTAATTAAAACTTGTTTTCTTTGCAGTACTGCAAGACTAGCGGGGAAAAAATGTAGTCTCACCAAAGGCGTTTAGTTCGTTAAAACTTGTTTTCTGTGCAGTACTTCAATACTAGTAGAAAAAAGCTTTACAGGCTCACCAAAGGTTCTTTGGTTAATTAAAACTTGTTTTCTTTGCAGCACTGTAAGACTAGCAGGAAAAATAGTTTTACAGTCTCACCAAAGGCGTTTTAGTTTGGTATGAACTCTTAAAAACTGGTTCTGTCATAATGAAAATTCGATTAACTTAACCATTAAATCTCAACCAATCGTTTATTTTCTTACTTAAACATTTTAATTCTATATCTCTACATTAAAGTGAATGAGTGTAGCTTGGTGCACATAAGTAGCTTGGTCTAAATCTCGAGTCGTTTTTTTTAAATATATATTTTTAATTGAATACTATTATTATTATGAAGATGTGCGTGAATATTCATGAAAGCATTATGATATTATGTGCAAACCTTTTTGTGAATGTTTTCCCCACTGAAACATTTCTTTAAGAGTTCAGGAAATAAGAACCTTGAACCATCAGTAGAGGTAAAATGTTATTTGCCGCCACACGATAAAAGATATCGCATCATCTTCGGTAAACTTGTTAAAGCTACTTCTGTACTTACTCACCCTTTCACGCTTACACACAGTTAGGCAATTTTTCCTGCAGCTATATACGTGATAATAAGAAAGAACAGTATTTTATATAGCCTTGAATATAGCACGAATCCTCTCAAAAAATTGTTTTAAGTGTTTTACATCAATATGACTTTACTCTCATAGATTGAAGCAAAACAGCTTTGATTCCTCAATGATTCTGGGTAACGAATCATGGAAATAAGCTCTTGAACAGTACACATTTAAGGAATTTTCACGACTTGAAAACTCATCTAATTTGAAAATGCACTCATCTGAAAAATGTCATTAAACGACGAGAAAGTCAGATGACTCGCCAACTAAACAGATTTTCAACATTTATTCGAAATAAAAGTAGGATTTAAGAGAGGCGAAAATAGAAAACATTTGTTTTTTATTCAAGTATTTTAACATTTTTTTCAAAATTATCTTGACATAAATTCATATTCAGTTTTCATGTATATATTATGATAATATCCCCACTTTAAACGTTAAACTTGATTTATGATATACATTTATAATATAAAAAAGAGCTTATTCATAAATAAAAAAACAATTTACAACATGCCCGTACATTCATTCGCTTATTTTAATTTTAAAGTACTCGCTACTTTAGGTATTTTAAGCAACTCTCTACATTCGAAACGATATGACCCAACCCAGTACTTACATAAACATTTACCACGTTTTCCAGAGAAAAGTTGATTCTGCACCTCAACGCCGCCTAGCGAATTAATTTATAAGCATTTAATTACATTTGACAAATAAATAAAATTTTAAGAAATGAGAAAACATTTCAGGGAAAAAACGTGTCTGCCTGTAGTTTGAATCCATGTTCAACGCGTAAGCACTGGAAGTTAAGAGTCAATTTCTGAGTATTATACAACCATATGCAATATTTTTGATAAACTAATTATAGGAAATCGGGCAAAAAATTTTAGTTATCGCTTCTCGGCCTTTTGGCTAAGATCAAGTGTAGTATCTGTTCTTATCAGCTTAATATCTGATACGACGTCCATAGGGCGTCACGATATTAAACTAATTTTTGAACAGAGGCTTGTGGTCTGGAATTTATTCCGCCCTCGCCACGGGTCGGCCTGCTATTGCACTACTTGCAGGATCGGCCCACATAATTCAAAGAATAGAAATCACCTCACTTCTTCCAATATATTTCGGTTGAAGTCATGTAGAAACTTACTGAGAAATTTTAGTGTTACAGACAAGTTTCCAGAAAGACAAGAAAACTTAGAAATCGTTCGCTACTTTACGAGATTTTGTAGCAGACATTACCAGAGCACTCCAGGGAAACTTTTAATCCGTGAAATTCAACTAATGACAATCTGAAACGGCTAGCCATGTCAGTAGCACAAGAACACCGAAGAAATTGTCAAGAGAACTCCAAAGAAACTTAAGCTTCAATCACAATGTAAATCACAATGCATCCCTGAAACGGTCGGATATATCAACAGCACAGAACACCAAAGAAACTATCAAAAGAACTCAAAACTTTCCAACTGTCTAAGAAACTTCATCCCCAATCAAAATGTACATGCATCCTGGAAATAAAGAAGTTGAATTGCAGTAAAGTAATTTGTACTGCATGTATAAAAATTTGAAATGTATAAATATCGAAATACAGCAAATTAAACTGATATTTTTCTGCCTTTTTTCTGTTTCTGCACAAATTATTACACGATTCGCGTAGTAAAGCATTGCAGTCATTATTTGATATTACAGCGAGATCGTCAAACGAAAACATGGGTTTTTACTTACTATGAAACGACGCAATTCAAAGGATATTAACAATATCAAGACTACAATTTATTTATATATCATGAAATAACACTGAAATTAAACGAATACACGTTCAGTGTGACAGATGCTGTTCAAACTACATTTACTAAAATAAAGTCACGAAGTAACAAATACGACAATAATAGCTATAATGTCATCGTCGGCGGATTATCTTGCAACGGATTTGGCAAGAATCTTTACTATTTTAAGCCTATCAATACGACAGACATCAGTTACTGTCAATAACTAGAAACGAGTTTTCTGTAACTATTTCTAAGTATTCGATGTATCTATGTACGAAATACGATATTTAATCTTTTTCTCTTATTTTCATTTCCACTGTGTAAATGAATTTTAGTGAAACACTACGAAAATTACACTTCGAGTTTAAAATTACTATTCTCTAGCCTTCATATTATTATTATTGTGGAATTTATACCATTTTTATGCTATGAAACATTTTCAACACATGCAAACCTGACAATGAAAATTTTATGAAGTTTAGATAGAAATATTGAAAGTATGAAATGTTGAAAGATTCGAAAGAAATATTGTAAACGTTTCGTGGCACACACGCATTATGTTCCCGAATATCATGACTTTATCTACCAACATCATAGAGGATTTCTCTAACAGGGAAAAAGAATATTTACGATCAGATTGTAAAATTGGCGAATTGGCGTAAAGGTCTGTCGCCAAGTAACGGCCAATCCTATGTCGTAGTAATGGGCAGAAACAGAGGAGCAGCGTTATGTTTTGTAAATCAAAGTTATTTTTAACTTTTTAAAGAATTATATCAACATAACCAATTCTATTTTTAAACTATTCACCTATTCAAAACTATAACTATACGGCTTCAGCGATGATTCATTAATCATACCTTTCCTAACTTTGATGCTCACAAATATATAATTCTTTAAATATTCTCTTAATTTCTACAGGATAAACGAAATATATTGCAACAAATTAGAGTATCGGAGCTATATATAAAAAATTCTCCATCACATATAAGTACGAAGATATTCATAGTGAAGGGGGAGGGGGCTTATATGTAAAATTTTACCGTATACTTAGACCCCATAATTCCCCCCCCCCCCCCCCCTCTTGAGAACAGATATAAACTTTCAAATATTTTTATCATTATTTCATTTTGAAAACGTGAGAGATTTCGACTTTTAAATATTTCTTCATTCAGGGTGATGCACGTTAATCAGGGCATTGCTAATGAAATACAGTCGACACATCTTTTTGCAGCATGATTTATAACGTACTACTTTGTTATTTAATTTCATCAATAGTAAAATCCGAAATCCAATAACAAATATATACACTGTACATCGCTATACTTTTTGAGAAAGATTATTTTGTGCATTCACATCTCAGATCCTGGGACCTCCCTGCGTAATATTTAAGGAAATGTTATGGGCGTTACTTTAGTAAGGTACTAATAACGTAATTCAACTAGAAGATGCAACTAGACAAACTTTTAATAAACTTTCTTGAGTCTGAATAAAACACATAATTTAAACATTCGTATATCTACGAAGGATATAAAACTAATGAAATCGGTATCTGAATTCGGAGGATTTAAACACATTTGCATAATTTATTTACTGTTATCGATATCTGAATCTCAAAAGTTTTGCAAGAGACGAATTTCTAACTGAAAGAGTTCATAAATTAATAGTTTAAAGATAATATTTAAAGAGGAAAATATCTCATAGCGATAAAACATATTATAATCTAAAATGGTGGTTTTGATCAGTTCCATAGTTCAATTAACAACTTACAAAGTTAATGAGCTATGCATACTCTGTGATAGGCGTGTATGCATATATTCATTACAAAAGTTAATGAACATATGCATACTCTGTGATAGGCGTGTATGCATATATTCATAGAAATCCGCCATGTAATTTTAGTACAGTAATGACGTAGAAGTTTATCATCACTCATTGTTTCAATTTTTCAAAAGATCATGACAGAAAGTTAAAAAGAAAAAATAATGCATCCATCCTCTCTCCGGAGGATCAAAGAAAGGTGGATAGAACTATATAATTATTTTGGCCGATCTTAAATTTTCCCACGTACGTTCAAAAGTTGTACCAAAAAAGAATCAAGCAAGGAAAAATGTTTCGCTTATAAAACTGCAAATTGAAAGTAAATACGAAAAGGGAACTAACGAATCACCCAGGTTATAGTCACTAAGAATGATAAAATCGTAAGAATAATTTTAGATGATATATATGGCGCTTAGAATGTTTTGGCTGCAATGCGTTAAAATGTCTCAGCAGATTTCTTGGCGATTTTTTCAGTACACGCCAACCCGTAGGTGCATTTTTTTCCTCCCCAAAATCAAGCAAATCTATTTTATAATAATTTAAAAGAAATCCTAACTAAAAGAAAGAACTAATTTTAAAAATAATCTCGAAACAATAATCTCAAAACGAATTATGTCATTATTTTAATACATCCACAATTTTTTTATCACACAGTTATAATATCAAACTAAGTCAAGCATTTTATTTAAGATTCATAAGCAAAAGAAGAAAATACGAATGATTTTTTAAAATCTTAAATATCTAAATTGAAAAATCCCTTTTATGTCCTTTTATTTCCTTTTATTGTCCTTAATTTAATTTGGGGTGTAACATTTATAGCAAGGATTAAATTTTGCATTTATTTTAATTGGAAAACTCGTAGAGGAAAAAAAAACTTCGTTACATTCAGGGTAAACACAAACTTTGTTAGATTCAGGGTTTCATAGTGTACTTTCAGAATGTTTATACTTCGTTAGATTCAGGGTTTGATAGCGTCCTTTCAGAATGTTTATACTATAGTGATACCTTCCTTAACGGACACCTCTAATTAACGGACAGTTTTACGAGTCCCAGTCCTTTTATATAGACAATCCATGTTATTCCCTCTGGATAGCGGACACTCCGAATAGCGGACAAGTATTTTTGAAAAACTTTCAATTATTTTGGTAAACATTTCAAATTATTCTATCAAGCAAGCTAAAAATATATGCTTATGCGTCTTTGCAACGAACAACACCTTATGTTTTAAGGATGAAAAAGGGTGTGTAGTGGCGGAAAAATTTCAAAAAAGCGGCTCACTCTTTTGCAGTATTGCAACATGCTGGGAGCCTTCAAAACTCCAGTTGTTATTGGAAAAGCTAAGAGGCCTAGATGTTACAAGAACATTGATGTACGAAAAATTAGTGTTTCGTGGAAGTCAAATAAGAAAGCGTGGATGACCACTGAGATAATGAGCGATTGGTTGGTGGAGTTAGACAACAAAATGAAAAAACAAAAGGAAAATATCATTATGTTAATGGACAATGGTACTTCCCATCCTGATGATATAAAGCAATACTGTTAATTTAGTTTTCTTGCTCTAACACCCACTTCGATGCTAGAGCCACTTGTTTCAGAGAATTATCCGCAGCTTAAAGTACGATACAGAAAGCTGCTTCTGAGACATGTCGCTGTCACAGATTATCTCCTGCAATCCACAGAAGTAGTTGGCAAAATCGGTATCTGTTTTTGGATTCTGAACTACGTCGCCCTTCAAACACGTGGAACATGGGTGCATTCTAATTGTTTTATGAAGGCGGGATTTTTTGAGTACAAAGCGATAGTGGCAATGACGGTACGTACTGAAAAAAGCGAAAAAAAACGGATATTTTAGTAGCAATTAAAATAATTTGGCTCCTCTGCATTGTATTTTGGGATTATTTAATGCAAAATAAAAGGATTAACCCAAAATTAAAGGTAAGTAGTAAATAGTTATTATTTTATGCCTAATTAATTTTTCGTTTTTAATTAAAATTGCATCCGAAATTTTCAATCAAATGTCAAACAGAAGTGCAAAACTTTTTTATAAAAAGGATATCCTCCCCAATAGCGGACACCTCCTAATAACGGACAAAACTTTTGGTCCCGTGACTGTCCGCTTTTCGGAGGTACCACTGTATCTTTAAAAGAAAATTAATGATGAATCAAAAAAAGTACTCAAAAAGAAGCACATCCAAACTATACACAGAGAGAGCGAAAAATAAACATTTTGTAAGTAAAATATTACGAAGTTTGTTTGACATAATAATTCAATCTACGGGGTTCAAAAGGTTATTATTGTTATTACCAGGACCGAATTAGGACTTAGTAGGTCCTTGAGATAGGGTACTGTGAGGACCCCAGTAATATCGGATTGGGCATGAGACGCTTGACAGATGTTCATTTAAATATGCCAACTACGTCTTCATATTTTCTCATTTTTATAGATATACAGTTTGTATCTCGTATCTGATGCGAATATGCCCCCACCCCCAACCGGCAGCTGGCCGAAGTCCTTAGGCTGCAGCCTCTTAAAGACTATTTCTTAATTCGGTCCTGATTATTATACGATAATAACTGATATATTATACCTAATCCGAGCTTTTAAAAACAGATATTTTGTTTGATTCCTGCAAAAAGACAACAAATGCAGCATCAATTAAAATTATTTTTTTAAGCATTATATACAAATAATACATTTATATACCATTAATATGGAAGATATAAGTAAGCAGAAAATGTTAAAACAATGGCAGTTTTATATCTGCAAAATATTCTCATTCCTCACATATTATGCATAGTTCAGATTTTGCACATGATTTCTTATCAAAACTTGATAATTTTATTTCATTATTACATTTATGACCATTTTGGTGTATATCAGTGAATGTTATCACCACAATTACTAATGCAGGACTTTCAAATTAAAGGTACAAAACCTATTCAAACAAGCAAAGAATTTAACCTAAATTAATGTATTCAAATAAATCTTTTAAGGATTATATCAGCACCTGCTATTAATTTACTTATACAAACTCATTGCTTGATTTAAGGAGTACTTTCTTAGTCAACTATGAAATGACTCCTACATCCACTTATTCTATGAAATTCAAATAATGATTTGAGCACAATACACTAACAATGGAAAGGCAGTAGCATTTACACAAATATCATTGAATGGCAACTATAAAACTATGTAAAATAAACTAAAGATTTTACACTAGAATGTAAAATTTCAAATATCTGTAGTACCGAAACTACAGTAATTTAAAAGTCATTTAGTTTTGAGAGTATTTTATTTTAAAAGTGTAAGTTTTATTCGTCAATAGGAAATTTCTTAAACTGATCCGTAAACTTAACATGTTAATGTAACTTGAGCTAAACATTCTTAAACTATTAATTTCCTTTCACTTATCTAAATCTTTAAAAGTCACAGTAAATTATATAATCTTTGCTTCTATCTAGCTTTCTTTACTTCTCAAATAAGTTCAGACTTTCCATGAAAAAATTCATAACTAAAACAATATACAAACAATATACATTCCGATACCTCTCTTTAGGTAAAAAAATTGTGAATTGAGATAATTTATTTAATCACATAATTACTCTGTTGTTAGTAAGTGGGCCTTGCCTATTATATATATATTAATTAATTATATATATATATATATATATATATATATATAATTTGGAATACTCACCACACACTCAGAAAGATTACAGTTCCGGCACCTCTTCTTCTAGAATTTGAGCACTGTATATATGTATGTATGTATGTATATATATGTGTGTGTGTATATATATATATATATATATATGTGTGTGTGTGTGTGTGTGTGTGTGTGTGTGTGTAAGTAAGATTTTTAAACTCAAACAAACTTTAACTGAATACACAATTAATTTTTAAAATTTGGTTTTTAGAAAAATATGATTTAATGGAAATGAAATTCTTAAGTGTGAAAATCCATTTATATTTCTGCCATATCTTTTATACCCAATGTCTCCTGATTCTAAAAAAATAGTCTTATAAACAGGTACATAAGCATGAATTTTCTTTCATTTTACTGTCATTTAAAATAAAAATAATACTTAAATATTTGTACTATTACAATGATAGAGGAGAAGAGTGAAACTTAAAATGTCAGCAATGAAGAGAATCTTGTGTATATCAGTATGACATACATTAAATACCTCAGATAAGGGCACTTGTCATTGTGAGTTTGAAATCATACACACATACGTCTATAAAAAAATAAATAAATAAAGAGCAAAGTTCCAGTTTTCTAATGCAGACAGAAAGTTTAATGTTTACAATAACACAATGAAATGGGTATTCTGGAAATGTTTAAATGTAGCTCTAAATAAAAGATCTAATTACACTTATTTTTGTAGCTTTCATCACGAGTAAGCAAAATGGATGCAATTCTACATTGAAAATGTTCTATTCATTCTTTCAATAAAAACACATGATCCTTCAGTCACTATTAAGAATATTCCTCTCAATATTTTTCTAATCACACATAACCAAATGCATAGTTTTGCATATGAGAGTTTAAGTATAAAAAAAAGTATCCAGTTTTAAATTTTCAAATTTTTAATGTTTTACAGGGCAGTAAACTATTAATGTTTATTACTATAATGCTAAAATAACTTTTTGAGAAATTTCTTTTAAAGGGAATTTCGAAAAATAGTCACACTACCTTTAAAGATCTACTTTTAGATGCCAAAAACAGAATTAAAATTATCACTTGTTCATGTATAGTCAGAACACTAACAGGAAAATTCTATAGCTTAACATAGGAAATGAGGATCTGTAAGTTCAATTGACTTGTTACCATATTTATCAACAGAAATAGTAGTGTGATTGGAGAAATTAACAAATCTGCCATCAGATATTGATGCAAATGGAAATAACTTCCAAAATAAAAATTTCGTGAGTTACATTTAACTGAATTCTATAAAAGTGAATCTAAAACCAGAGAAAATCATGCTCAGAAAAATGTTTGTTTTAAAGAAATTAAAGACAGGCCACACACAAGGGGCAATAATAAATGCTTCGCTGATTATACAAAAATTAAATTTTAGGATATTAGGACAAAATCCAATGTAAGCAAGTTAAAGATTATATTTCCGGTTAGTTAGCTCATCTCATAAAAAATATAAATGTACAGTGGCCCACCCAGGATTTAATCTTGGGGGAGGGGGGGGGGGGGGGTTGAATGGTTCAGTGGTTATAAGAATCAATATCGCGAAAACAAAGAAAAATGTAGTATTTCCATGTTAAAATTTTCGCTTTAAAGAATCAATCCACCAGTTATAAGAATCAGTTTACACTCTTCGCTTTCCTTTCATTTTTCCAAAAAAGCCACTTTAACCCTTAAAGGTACGAAGTTCTTTCTTTCTTTTTTTTTTTTAAAGAAAGATTGATAAGATGGGATGGAATTTAGTCATAAAATTCATCCCTTTCTTTGTTAGACATAACAGAATAATTTCCCCTTAAACGCTTTAGCACAACACTCTCCTATTAGCTTGACTCGTGGGCATCTTTACTCGCCCGGGTCCAGTTTCACTTTTCTCCACTGACAAACAAAAATAGGGACTCTTTTTTCCCTCCTCCCACATCCTAGTTGCGGCTTCCTGGATCCTGATATGCATAAATCTTCGGCGAAGTGTACACTATCACTTAGGCAAACATGACATTAGTAGATTCAGCACGTTATCAAACCGTGAAACGTAAGCTAGAAGGTGAATCTTTGTCTGAGACTATTACAGAGGCTGTTCACACATTTTTTAGACGATGTCTATTGTATTCACAAAACTAAATTACATAAAATTCTTGTGTTTTAAATGTTCCATTTGACATCCCTTATTCTGAACTATCTTTCGACACCGCAATTTCCAGGATAATAATGCCTTTTGAAGTGTCAGAAGAGGTATTCTATCCTATTCCTCCTGTACAGCTTTCCAGAGTCCTGTAAGGGTTTTGGGACGACGTTTGGATAATGCAGATTTTAAAAGTCCGAAAGCACAAAAATCCATAGGTAATACATCGGGAGATTTAGTAGGGATATCAGTGAAGGGTATGGCCTTGATACCAGTTTTTTGTTCCATTTCTTTTAGGAAATTTATAGTGGATTTTGATGTGTGACTGCTAGCTTTGTCCTGATGGAGTCTCACAGATTGATGGCACTTTGGGTAAAGCGATGGTATTTCATACACAAAAATTGGCGATAAAATATGTTCCTGATAGTATTTGGAGTTAATCTTGACATTTTTTCCACTCTCTTTATTTTTAACTTGCCATTATAAGAAAAAACAGCAACAATCATGAATCCCTTAGAAAAACTTTCTTTCGATTCTTTGAACCATGTACTTAAATTTTTTTCTCCCCTTTTATAATAATAAATGCCTCTTTTTTTTGTTGCAATCATTTAAATATACCCATGATTCATCTATTGTGACAATTGTTTTCCATTTTTCTTTGGATAAGTGTTTCTCATATAGAATTCTGCAGCGTGTCCTGCGTTCAGCAATATGATTTGGAAGAAGACGATGCACATTGCGTTTTTTCGCTTTCTTAAGATTTAAATCAACGTTTATCATTTTGTTTACAGTGGACACCGAGCATTTTAATGGTTTTGCAACTGTCCTTTTACTAGGGGGATTTTCTTTTAACATTAAACAACGTACCTTTGCAATAGTCGAAGATGTCCGTTTTTTCCTTGGATACTTGTTTGGAATTTTTGTCCCACTTGAGTCTCCATTTGACGTTTTTTTCCCTTCTTGTTGACGATATTACCTATCGACGCTTTAGATATCACAAAACCATGACTCTCACATCTTTTTTGGATAACAGAGTATGCATATTTCTCTTCGGAAAGAGCATAAATGTAGCCTTCGAACCACTACTTTGTTAAAAACGCCATTTTGAATAAAAACAAAACTTTCATGCCGCAAATGATAATTTTGACTTTTAAAAACATAGTACAATTGCAATTATTTCTTTTGCAGCAAACGATTTTTTATTACCTTTTACCAAAATCGTCTAAAAAATGTGCGAACAGCCTCTGTAGTATTGAAAGAGGTATAAACAGCCTCCTGAAAACTTCATTACGTCAAACTACCATAGAAAACTTTTTCTTGCTCCTATCCTGTACTTGAAATGTTAAAACTGTTAAGCAGGTATGTTGTAACAAATATTGGATTTTTTCTTCTCTTACTACGTATAATCATGTGTTATCTATTTATAGGTCTAAAAATTAAGTTGTATTTTTAAAATTATAAAAAATAATTTTAATAAAAGATAATTAACGTAAATTAAAGTGTATTTTATGGTAAATTATCTAATATATGTATATATAGGTGTGTGTGTGCCTGTCCAAAAACCTAAATTTCGGCTATAAGAATCAACCGCTTATAAGAATCAAAAACAGTAATAACAAACGTGATTCTTGATAACAAACGGAAATCACTGTATTTATAATGCAAATTCAATATTCATAATGTTATTTCTATTTCTTTGGGGGAGGCCAGGGCCCCCTGGCCCACCCCCTGGGTGCACCACTGCATTTGTATATAATCTTATTTCTGAGGGCAGAATTTCCGTTTCCTGGGGTTTAGATAAGAATTATAACTAGCATTTTTTATTTTTCAATTTTTAGGTCCCTGAATGGGTTGAGACCCTATATATAGAGGTGCGTTTTTCAAATTTTATTCATTTACTCACCACTAATGCATCATGGAAGCAAAACATGGGAACTCTTTTATAATCAAATAAACAAGAGAAATACATATGTTCCAAGAAAATCCTCTAACCCAAAATAGCAACACCTACATATTTTTCAAATTTCAACATGGTTATTGGATGTTTTTCTAAATTCACTATATTTTGAAATGTGCAACGTGTTAATGTATTACACATGGTTTGTTGCAACAAACCTTCTGAAGAAAAAATATAAATGGTTAAGATTGCAATAATGACAGGGTCAAACTGTCGTAATGATGAGTTTTAAATTAAATTAATACTTTTAAATAAATAATTTAAGATGCACACATAAACAAATATGCTATCTTAAAACTTTTGAGCCCAAAAAATGCCTCGTGTGACTTAATGCTCTCTTACATGTTGACGAACACGGCATCGCTCAAAAGAATTCATGCTGATGACGTCCACAGATGGTCTATTGATTTTGTCTAGAAAAGATTTTTTGATCGCTTGAAGAGAAGTTTCAATTTAGATCCAGTGACATGCCAGAGTAATGTAAATTAAATTGTAAACATGTACATTAAACTTGTGAATAGAATATGTTGCATCTCAATCGATTTATAAATTACTCGAAAATTTTATTCGAGTAAATCCTATTTGCTCGAAAATTTTGATCATAGTTGTCTTTTTAGAATTTAGATTCACTTGCGATGGTTAAGACCAAATAGAAACTAATTTAAACGTGTGGCAGGACAGTTTTATTGATTTGCCTTGAAAAGAAAATTATTATACCCTGTTGGAGTTAACCATTATGCAGTAAGACATCACCAAAGAGATAGATGATATGAAATTTCAAAATGATAAGATTGTCACTGTGGAAATAAAATAAAATTATGCACACACACATAAATATACAAAATAAAACAAACTATGGGTTGAAAAAATTACCTATGCAATTAGTCAGAGGTTAGTCAGAAGCTAATCAGAAATTAAAACATAAAACTGATTTATTGGTTTACAGACTAGCTATTGTTGACAGTTGAGCTATTCAACATCATAAAAATTTGATGACAAAGGAGTATCAAATAATTGATGTATCTTTTTATCATGAACATCATTTTATGCAATCCATGAATAATGAATCATCTATACAATATATGTAGGTGTAGTAAAAATATAATTAATAGGAACTAGAGTTAATAGAAATATTAAGTTAGAATTATAATGGGAAAATATTGTTGTCATTTGTCAAACTTAATACTTATTTATGAGATTGCAAAATTTAAAAAAGATATTAAAGAATATTTTTTAAAATAATGTTGAAAATCTGTATTTTTTATGCACATATGAATATTACTCTGAACAATTTTTTAATTACTTTAATAAAGAATAATTAATTGAAAATATAAAAAATGCTACTATTAAACTTATCTTTTTCTCAACTGATTTTTCTCTCTTCTTATTTTCTACTTACTTCAACCTTACAAACCATTCTAAGTCTCAAGATTAATTCTTATGACTAATAATTTATATAGCTGATAACACTCAAATAAATTTCAAAAAAGTTATATATTAGTAACTGTATTTCTGTAAAATATATGAAAAGTAGTAAATACTTTTGCAAGTTTATTTATCATAAGTACAATCAAGTTCAATATATTACTAAAATGAAGTTCTTAAAAAGAATCATTAAAAATTACACATAAAATTATGGAGTTACATAATACATAAAGCATATTCATCTATACCTTATGAAACAAAGTTAATATTCCTATGTTACAATGAAAGACTGAAAACAAGTGTTCTGTTTTCATATTAGTTATACTTTGAGGCAAAGCTCAGGCTAAGAGCTCTAGTTTAGGACTTCTTATTTCTAAAAGAAGGATAAAAAGTGAATATATACAAAATAACATTCACATGGCAATGACATAAAATTACATTTGCACCCAGGGATTTACAAAGTATTCAAAATTCCTATGTATTGGTCCCCTATGAATAATCCCCAAACAAACCTCTCCAGGCCACACACAGTTTGATTGCAGCACTGCTTTGCAGAATACATCATAAATTAGGCAGCATCAATACACTGTACAAGCAACATCTATATATTTAAGTTGCTAAGTCGATTCTTTGGGGGGGTCCTTGAGAGAAAACTACTGTATCAATTTACTTAATTTGACTTAGGCAAAAGATTTTAATCTAATGATGTATCAAATTTAGTTTTTCTAACTGCAATTTCTATAAATTAGCGATAGTTTACAATAAATTTTTTAAAAAAACTGCTGTCTGTGCATGCTCAGTAACATGTTTAAATCTGGCTTTAGATACTCACTAAGCATGAGGCCGCATAAACATATTAATTTGTTTCAGTGGCGTAGTGAGGGGGGCAAAGGAGTCTATCATGCTCCGGCTACCACTCGCAGAGGGGCGTCAAATGGTCCTTTTCACTAATTCTATATATTATATTACTATATGTTTTTCGGAAGAGGGGCACCAAAAAGGTATCGTGCCCCGGGCGTCAGTTATGCTCACTACGTCACTGATTTCTTTATTCCAAGGAATCTCTCTGCCATTTTTATTTTTAATTATATTTGTGGGATATAGAATTATGCCCAACGGAAATTGTTTATTTTGTGCTCTTGAGTAATCTTTCATTTATTTTTTATTGGGTCAAATAGCAATTTCTGAAAGTGCATTTCTCTATTCTTAAAATTATGATTTTCAACATTTGGCAATGATGTGTTTGAGTATAATTTGTGTATTAGTACATTTATTTACTAGCCAGTTGTAAGGTTTGACAGGTACCAACTAGTCATGGATAAGTTGTTTATACTTAAAAACAAGCCCATCTGCTTTTTCCCTCCCTCGTCAAAGTTTGAACTTAAAGTAACTATTAACTTAAAGAACTCACACTATATAATGTGATGAAGCAGCAGATGTCAAAATCTATTTAGATAAGAACAAAGCCATTTCTCTTCAATTTCTCATACTATTTATTCCATTATGATTTAGAGATGCGACATCGATATGGATGTTTTCAAAACATCGATGTTATAAACATTGATTTATTGAAGTCCATTTTTTTTAACATCAATGTTTTACGTTGTTCGATGTTTTTTTCATAAAGAAGCACCATAATAAAAAAAAAATTTGCCACCTAGCATAATTTTCACACTGAGTAAATGTAAGTCTGAATTCTGAAAAGGACGAATACAAAAGGGGGAACGATCCAATAGCAGCGAGGCAAATGGCAATCAACAAACAATGAACCAATTAGAGCACTTGGAATATTCTCGACATTCCAGAGTCTTCCATGGGGTTTTATTTTATAAATAGTATAAACACGAGAGCAGCCGTTTAAGGCTGCTAAGTATTAGGGAAAAAAATTGTATTTC
Organism: Dolomedes plantarius; assembly: GCA_907164885.2. Lineage (NCBI taxonomy): Eukaryota > Metazoa > Arthropoda > Arachnida > Araneae > Dolomedidae > Dolomedes > Dolomedes plantarius. The sequence continues at coordinate 95,702,852 of OU015497.1, read as the reverse complement.
CCTTTTCCTCTTCTTGCAGACTCTTGTGGTGGGAGGAGTCCAGTTGACAGTTCAAGAATTCCACCCCCCTTAGGATTGACATTTTTAGGGATTGTAATGGCTCTCTCTCCATAGGGGGGGGGGGGGTTAAGCACTGACCCCAAAATTTTTTATTTAAAATATAATTTTGCCAACTATTTACAGGTACATAAATGCTGATAATCAAATAAAACTGGTATTGTCAGATAGCCTGAACTTTTCTGTAAAGTGCTACAGGATTCATTTTATAAATTTCGTCCACTGAAGGAATTTATGAGCATTTAAAACACACTATACCAGATTTTCCCCGAATAATTTAAATTTTAAAATATTAATTGCATTTTTTTAAAAAAATGAAAAATGTATACAAATGTAAAATTTCTTTCTCTATGACGGAGTACAATTTTTTTAAAAAAATCTTTGAATCAGGGTCTGCAATCTGTGGACAAATTTTCTCCATAGGTTAACATTGAGGTCAGCGAATCCAATGGGGTTAGTACATAAAAGCCTTAAGTTTTCGTTTTGTTCTGGTTTCATATAAGTTAGGGTTAATAATATTAGTATGATGCCTCCCAAAAGTACTGTTTGGAAATATTTTTCTAAAACCTCTGACATTGCCGAAATGCAATATTTGCCTAAGTCCCTCAAACTTCTGGCATTACCACAAATTTATCTGGACATCTGAAAACAACACATGGTGATATTTACAACAAGTATTTTGAGTCATCAGTGAAGCCCAAGACAAAAAGTAAACCACACAATCCAGATGCTTCAGAAAACAGTTTCACAAATGTGATTTCTTTTAAAGATGGTGGAGATATGCACAGCAAAATTTCTCAAGCTATTCTTTACAAAATTTGTAGAGATTCTTAGCCGATTTCAATCATTGAAGACAAGGGTTTTAAACACTTGTTAAAATTAACTATGCCTTTATATACTGTTCCATCACGAAGAACAACAGATTCAATGATAGATCAGAAGTTCAAAACAGTGTCATTTATGTTAAAAGAACGATTGAGCAATGTCTCAAATGTATGCCTCACAACAGATATTTGGACAGAAACATCGATGTTCAAAAACACCAATGATTTTGGGGCGATGTTTTATTAGCACCGATGTTTTAATATTAAATATCGATGTTTTGTTGTCGACGTCGCATCCCTATTATGATTACTACCAAGTCTTGCTTAGGCTTCATTTCACAAAACATAGTCCTTTGAAAAAAAAAAAAAAACAACTTGAAATTGAACAAACAATAAAACAAATCACATTTTTAAAACATTCCTTTTTGCATATTATATGACAGGTGTTTTTGTCATCTCACAGTCTTTATTTACATGGAATTTATTAAGTTGTCAAAAAGTATGCAGAAGTATAGACTAACTTTTTTCTTTTTCTCAAACATGATAGGCATAAAATTGTTGGTTGCTTGTAATGGGAGCACCATACAGGTGAATGAACATCACCTCCTGGTACTACCTTAATTTCGATCAAGCCCCCCCCCTGGGTGACATCTAAGGGCTTAAACTCTTGTCTCATCCTGACAATCCCTACAGAAGTACTTTGAGGCATACGGATTTAATGTGCTGTTACTCGACATAGATACTTCATTCAGAGATATTTGTCAGGACTTGAACCAAGCACCCCCAGTACTGAATCTATAAAGCACTAACAAATTAGGCTGCCCTGGGATCAGTAAACAAGAAACCTATAAAAGTTCTATAAGTACAAAATAAGTAAGGACTTTAACCATCCTTTCAGAGGACATAGATATATATGATAAACTAAATTTACTTAACACATTTTAACAAATGATACTCATTAGGTAAAAGCAAACCTTGTACAGCATATAAGTTGACTATACTAACAAAGACTAATAATAAAAAGTTAAATTTCAGCTTACATTTAAAAAATAATTAACAGCATGTTTGTTAAACAAACATTCAGTTCAAGTTCAAAAAATAATATAATTGTTAAATGCCTTGGACAAGGTAGCATGTGCTCTTTAGGAGTCCTAAATAAATCACAATACTCAGATAACTTCCCATAAAATTAGATTAAGTAATATGGGCACTTTTCATAATATGCACCTTAAGTTTTTTACAAAAGCTAACAATACAAAATATGAAAACAATCAACAGATAAATAAAATCTAATACTAATTTAAAATGTAAGCACTTATACTAATAGAAAAAGAGGATATTATTGGCCTACACTGAAAAAATAAAATAATTTCTGGTTAAGAAACGCATCAGAAAAAAAAAATTATAAATGCTTGATTGAAATACAATTATCTTATAGAATAACACTGTAATTTGTATCACATAATAAAAACCGTTTACAAAATAACAAATTAAAATAAAATATAATTAAAAAGTTTAAATCAATCTGTGTCAGACTGAATATAAATAAACAACGCAATATACTATAGAATCTACTGTCAGATGATTCCAAAGTGATCATTGGTATTTGAAAATTACAGTCACAGCCATTTCAAGATATACAGTTTTAAAAAATTAGAGGTACAGTACGTACAAGTACATGAATAGCACAGAATTATGAAAAATATTTTTAATTCATTGGCCAACAAACACATAATCGCCAAACTTGGCAGGGAGGTGTATATAACACATCTGTACCATATATATATATATATATATATATATACACACTGAAGTGCCACTGAATTAGGGATAGCAAAGCCTATGCAAATTGTGTAGCGCTGCGCATCATATATGCGCAAGTGAGGGCGCTGTGGTAACTGCATATATAGCGTGTACTGTGGTTGTTCTGAATTAGTTGTTGGAATTGCCAGTATGGGTAAACTGCCTGATTTAGACGCCTTCGATCGCGGACAAATCGTAGGTGCGCGATGCATGGGCCATTCAATTTCCAAAATCGTCAGACAGCTAGGATTTTCAAGGTCGACAGTGTCAAGAGTATACCAAGAATACATGGATGGTGGAAAAAAAAACTAGCGATTGGCAAACTGCAAAGGACAATTAGCCTTGACAGTGCGTGGTGAGAGACGGCTCAGGCGTATTGTACGTAGCCGGCAAAGCCAAACATTAGCTCAAATTACCACCCAGTTTAATGACGGTGCCAGTCGTAGTCAATAAACGGACTGTGCAACGCTCGCTTCACCGTATGGGTTTCGGGAGCCGTCGACCTACGAGAGTACCATTGCTCTATACTCGCCATCTGGCTACACGTCTTGCCTGGGCAAGAGAGCACAGAGACTAGAGTGTAGAGGACTGGAAACGAGTAGTATGGAGTGATGAGTCTCGATTCCGACTACTTAACGACGACAGGAGGCTGAGAATACGGCGTCAGGCTCATGAAGCCATGGATCCTGGATGCTTGGCTGGAACTGTACAAGGGCATGGTGGCTCTGGGGTGTTTTTTCGTGGCACAGTTTGGGATCTTTGGTGTGTGTACCAACCTTCCTCAATGCAATTCGGTACGTAGAGTTGCTGGGTGATCACCTCTATCCGTTTATGCTGTTCTGTTAACCGCACGGTAATGGAGTTTTCCAGCAAGACAACTGTACCTCTCACAAGTCCCGGTTGGCTACTGGCCGGTTGGATGAGCATTCCTCTGACTTCTCTGTCATGAATTGGCCACCTAGAAGCCCAGACTTAAATCCTATTGAGCATCTTTGGGATGTTTTGGAACAAGGCGTGAAAGGCCATCACACAGCACCAAAGAACCTTACTGAATTATGGACAGCTTTAGCCAATATTTGGCAAGCCATTCCCGTGGAACGTTTCCAGAAACTTGTTGAATCTATGCCTCATCGTGTGGCAGCCATTATCAAGGCCAGATGAGGCCGAACTTGTTATTAGGTAGGTATCCCTAATTCAGTGGCACTTCAGTGTGTGTATATATATATATATATATATATATATATATATATATATATATATATATATATATATATACACAGGCCTGGACTGGCTAGGTCAGCTGGTTGGTGATCGCCGAGGGCCCCCGACCCAAGGGGGTTTACAAGTAGTTTACAATTGGAGCCCTGAAGGGGCCCCCAAAAAAGGTTCATGTTTGGGGCCCCGAATGAACCAAAAAAGAGGTTTGTATTTAGGGCCCTTATGGGGCTCCCCCAAAAAGTGGTTTGTATTATTTATTACTCAGGTACATTTTTAATTACCCTTCTTTGTAATTAGTTGCACTAGAGTCATTTTACTCTTTCCGAGGAAGTTAACGCGTGTACAATCAATTTTAAGATGTTGTTAAAACGCCAGTTAATGTTTTCTCTTAGCACAGAACCAACACCTCCTTGTGGTGGGCCTGGGGGCCATGGGCGTAACTAGGCTGGGGCAACTGGGGAAATGCCCCGGGGCCCCCGAGGTAAGGAGGCCCCCCTAAGACAGGGGGTAAAAATGAAGTCGTCATATTTCATTCGGATTCATAATCGCGATGTTTCTCTCTATTGTTTTCGTACTGAATTTTCTTAAGCATTCTGCAAGGTTTGGTTGTATTTAAATACGAGTAACGTTGACGCTGATGGATTCTATGTTAACAGACCCCAACGGACCGACCTGCTTGGGACAGCATCTCCCCTCCCCCTTTGTTTTTATATGTGTGGGAAGAAATTACCACCCACTCTTCTCAGAAAAGGGGGCTTCCATTCGACCCTTCCTACTTGGCCACCTGCACCAAGGACTATCCAGGCATGGGCAGGGCCCGATTTAGAAAATTCTTGACTATAGACACAACTCAGGATGGGGGCCCCCTAACACTGATGTGGGCGTAAAATTTCCAAACTTGACACACAAAAAAATAATCATGAATCACGGTTAAAGTAATATTTTACCAAGAATTGGCTGTTTGAAGTGTAGAAGCCTAGAACATCATCAAATAACAAAAAGCAATACAACATATTAACTTCATCATTAAAACACCAATACAATGCAACCAGAAAAACTTATTAATCCCTTACATACATTATAACATAAGATAAACTATACATATAACTATGCATATGATGAACCAATCAATCAAATTTGAAAGGATATATAAAAAAATTGCTATTAAAAAAGGTAAAATTTTAAAAAATTGAATTGGGAAATTTTTCATTTTTTTTTAAAATAAAAATTTTGGGGATCCCCCAACATTCGGGGGCCCTTAGGCCCGGGCCTATTGGAAAAGAGAAAACGACTTCTCAGAGGGGTTTGGCTTGCGACAATTTGAGCCTCCCCCCTAGAATCTGTGTGTAGATAGACAAAAGAAAAATGACCCTGAGTGGAGAGAGACCTCATGACGAAAGAGATTAGTCTGTCGAGAAAGCAAGCTGATCGGTTGATTTTTACCGTTAGATTTTTAGGCTCGATTCCGGTATGGGCAAACTCTCTGGGTGAAATTCTGAGCAAATCCAAAGGAGAGTGAGATCTCTCAGTTAAAGACAATGGATGGTCTTAGTTAAGCAATTATCTCAATATATTATTACTATTATTAACTAATTTTGCTTAAAAAGCCATTTATTACTGAGTTTTCAAAAAGTAGTATAATTATTTTCGCATTTATTCGGTTACATCGGTAAATTTCGCTTTTATTCGCATCTATTTCGTAAATACAAAAATTATGCGTCCTTAGTTAACAGTTGCAATACAAATATGCATTTGTATATAAAAATTACGAAAAGGACTTATAAACGTGGCTCTGGGAAAAGGAAAGAAAAAAGGAGGAAAGATGCTGAAGCAAAAAAGGTTTTTTTTTGTATGTCTTCCTGGCTAACTCAGCAACCCATCGAAGATGCAGGATGCAATAGAGAAAAAGGACAAGAGGTGAGAAAGAATTTTTTTTAAAGTAAGGTTAAAGGTATCTTAGTGTAGGTGGTAATTTAAAGTAACCACTGTTAAATTAATATTTATGATTTAATAGTTATGGTGATAAAAATAAATAAATAAACCTTATACAGTCAAGTCTCCTATAGCGCGGTGCTTTTATAATGCGATTTCTGTTAGGGAATTTGGCAGGAATGCCGAATCCCTACTAGTGTAATATGGCTAAAAGTGCCAATAGCTTTACACATGTAGCTTGGGGTTACAGAGTCGTATTGGCTCGCAGTGGAAGGTGGATGATAACCTGATGAATTTCTTAAAAGTAGCTATATTAGCCGGAAATAGTGTGTAGTGTGCAAACATACAAGAATAACAAGAAAAGTTTAAAAGTAAGCTAACGTTTATTCATTAGCGGATACTCAAAATAAAACAAACAACATTCAAAAAAAATAAAAGTCTTGATTATCACATAAGGTAAAGCACCTTGACTTCAAAGTTTGCTTAAAGTAAAATTAAACGGAGGTGCAGAAACAAAGTTAAAAGTTTTGTACAACCTGATTGATGTTTATGTACTTTATCACTGTGCGGGTAACATACGAAGATACCAAGCTCCAATACTAGTTGCCCGGAAACGGCCCCTCAAGGTTCTGGTAAAAAACTGCTGGAGCTCAGCTAGGGATCCGTCTGTGCCAGAATATCTTTCCATATCTTTCGTCTTGCTATGTGAGAGAACTCGGTGACTTCTGGAGGTACCTGGACAAGATCTGACGGCAGGGCGTAGTTCACCAAGCTCACTAAACTAACTAACTACCAACGACCCAACCAACAACACCAAAAACCAACACACCACTGCCTAGCTGCTGCGGCTTTTATACACGACTGGTGTGTGTGTTGCTGTCTGGTGGCGCGCTCGGCTGTGGAAATATGCAAATATTTTGAGGAGGTTGAAGTTTCGGTTACAGTGTCAATTATTACGAAGGTGTACATCACTGGGTTGGTGATTGCGTCATAGCTATGGATGAATGACGTAATCGACGGTAATGGTGACGTCAAACATACGGCTCACTTAGTAAAAATAGCTTGGGGGAAAAACGGCTTTTTTTAACAATTTCCATAACATGACAGGTGGTGTTGTCGTCCTGCAAGTAACATGGGTCCAACACGTAAAACTGCCACAACATAGGAAGCACACTGTCATCCAAAATATTCAGTGTCTGGAGTCATACATTGGACCCGACAAAATTAACAAGTTCAAAGAATCCCTAGATGATGATTGGAAAGGTAAAGAAGCAGATAAATCACTTTTTACTGTGTGGAGAAAAATGTATGCTGACCTATTGAGTATGAACACATCAATTAATTCAGCTCAAAGTAATGCGACAACCTCTTCTCTTGATGGAAATGTTACAAATCCATTTCTCAAGGGGTCTCACCTGGTGAAGAACATTTACCACCAAGAGATCAATCAGTTTGTTGTTCAACTGAAACAGTTTTACAAAACACAGCATCCACAAGTAAAACACCACAAAAGCAAGTAGTTGATTCAGCTACCTTCGCTCTTCAGACTCACCCAGTATACCAACACCATTTAAAAAATCTCTGTTCTTCCCATCTGAAACTGAAAGACCAACTACTAAAAGAAAAAAGGAAAAAATCCCTTCTGTTGTTTCTTCAAAACTATGGCAGGAATATTCTGAAAGGAGAAGAGCTAAAAAAGAACAAGAAAAGGAGAAAAATGAAAGAAAGAAACTACAAGAAGAAAAGAAAAAAGAGAGAGAAGAGTTAATGGATCATAAAAAGAAAAAATTAAATAAAGATGTGAAAAAAATTTCCAAGCCTGCAAGGAGATGCTTGAAATTCAATGAAAATTCAGATACATCAAATGATGCTTCAAATGTTGATTCTGATGAAGATTTTTACATGGAAACTTTTTCAGACGTAGAAGGACAGAAATATGAAATAAACGATTTTGTAATAGTTAATTATGAGGGAGAATATTTCCCTGGACAAATTAAACACCTGCGTAAAAATGATGGCAAGTCAGGGAACGAATATCAGGTTAATGTAATGACAATGAGTGGTGGCCCTAATGGTTGGCGATGGCCTGACAACGAAGACAAAATTTAGTATATGGCAACCTAATTTAGCATATTATCTACTGTAAAATGTCAAAATAAACCTAACTTCTCAATATTGAGTCTTTTTCAACTTCCTAAATATTCATTTCTGTTTGTTTTATTCACAGATTTCACTAATTTCATTCATATTTCTTATTTACAAACAGTTTTTAACAAGAAATATATACTGAGCTTGTTTTAAAAGTAATATTATATGAGTGTCAGGTTTAGGTACTTAAAGTGTCAGCTTTAAGAACACTTCAAAATGAAGGTGTCAGCTTTAAGTGCATTTTAAGGGTTTTAAAAAATAATTTTTTCTTGGAAATAGTTCTTATGGTGTTTACTGTAATTATAACAGTTGCCTGAAAACATGCAAACCGCTCATTATAGCCAGGGTGATATTTTTGGGGTAAAAAAAAATATATACATTGAAAATTATTCCTTAATCTGTCAGGTTTTGGTGCACTTACCTTATACCTTTATTATATCTAATTATCGCATTGTATGGGAAAATTTAGCATTACAAAATAATCTAATACACTTGTATAATAATGCATAAATCGAGGTAAAACATTCTGTCTTAAGCAATTAAAGAATCAATTGCAATGTAATGATATTTCATGCATATGCAGAAAGTAATCTAAATTATAATTATAGAGACAGATGGCGCCACTAAATTTTTACAAATTTCAGAGCAATGCAAAGAAATAGAGGGATGAGGTCCATGACTTTAAGGAATGGTGCGTCCAATCAGCACGCTCTAAATCTCTCCCTACCTGAATCCAAGTGTGGGTAGGAAATATGCGACCCTGCCATCTGAACGGTAAAGAGTGAACCTTGATCCGTCACTCCAGAGAACCTGTTTCCACTGACCTACGGTCCACTTTTGACGTGCTTTGCACCACATTAACCGGGAAGCACGGCTGGACTTTGTGATCAAAGGCTTACGGGCGGCAGCATGACCATGAAAATTAAGATGTGCTTCTTTATGAATGGTATTCCTCGAAACAACACTCCCGGATGCCTGTTGAAACTTCTGGAGTATGTGGGCCATCGGTTGAGTGCTGTTCTTCCAAATTTCTCTGGACAGCATCCGTCGGTCTCTATTTCCCAGTTTCGTGGGTCTGCCAACTCGGGGCACAGTCCGACAATCACCGCTCACCTTCCACTTCTGAATCACATAGGTCACTGTCGATCTCGGATAATTCAGCTCGCTAGATATGTCCCTTAAGGATCGATCACTTCTGTGATACCCGACAATTCAATCATAGACATTAGACATTGCCACTTTCTTACGAAACTTTGGAAAATCCCCTCTTATAAGTTACTCATTTAAGATAACCTTTTGATGAAACAATGAAAGAGGCTACTGCCATTAGTGATTAAGGAATAAGTGGGAAATATGAGCCAATTTCCTAACAGTAGAATCAGGAAAGTAAAGAAGCACTACGATGAGCTTTGCGAGGACGAAAGGTTAGTGGATAACAAAGAAAGATTTAGAGTGATGGTAATTTACCCAATGATTGACATTATAATTTCCTAGGTGGACCAAATGTTTACAGGCATGAAGGCTGTTATGGACACGTACAGAGTAGTACACCCTCCTTCCTTGCTAATGCCTCTGATAACGACCTACAAAATGAAATCAAGAATTTTTCTGAGACTTTTTCAGACAGTGTTTCGCCAATGTTTACTGCCTAGATTCTCTCAGTAAGATCATCATTCAAAAATCAAATAACCAAGATGACTTCTGTAAAAGATTTGGCAGACTTGCTATTTGTGAAGCACAGCTCATTAATGTTCACTTTCCCTGATATAGGCACAGCCTGTTTAATGTATCTGACTATTCCAGTTACAGTAGCAAAAGCAGAGCGCACTTTTTCTAAATTGAAAATAATTAAAAGTTATATAAGATCAACAATGAGTCAGGATCGACTAGCAAGTTTGGCATTGCTTTCAACTGAAAATGAACGAGCTAAAGATATTGATTTTTCTAAGCTCACTGATATTTTTTCACAGAAAAAATTCAGGAAAAAGTCATTTTAGTAACCTAATATGGTCTATACGGTTTTGCAATGTCAGAAGTTTAATAGTTTGACTACCCTACAAGATTGTGTAATCAATTAATCATAGGCAACACATGTTTACATTGTCTCAATAAATTTGTGGAATCAAAGGAGTTATATAAAATAACTATTAGATTTCTGCTTCTTTCATTATCCTTTCATTTCCATGACCTTATTAGGTATAATATTGTGCTTCTGATATTTTCCCTTTCAAAGGCTTATTTCAATTTAATATTGTAACTATATTAATAGCTATATTGACTGTATAGTTAAAAATGTAAAATATCTTCTTTGGATAAATGGTAATTTTAGTTTACAGTGAATAGAATGCATAAATCGAATATCTTACTGAGAAAAATATCCTCCAGAAAAAATATGTTTCATTTTTTACCCAGGGGACCCAATTTGCGTCCTTGCCCCAGGGTCTCTAAATGCCTATGGCTCAGTCACAAACGTTGGAGAAGGGGAAGTTTGTATCACCTTTAAAGATGGAGATGAAAACTGAATAATGCTATCAACTCAGCTCATCGCGCAACAGTCCATGTGGACCAAGGCCTGTGGTACCCATCTCCTCTTTCTTGACTGTGGGCTTGGGGTGCCATAAATCATATGTCTCGGTCAGGTGGTCAACCTGATGCGGGACCTCCAGAGTTAGTTCCCAGGCATGCTTGATCCTCATTTTATCGACCCAAGTGATGAAAGGCTGAGTTGACCTTGCCCAGTCGCAGGATTGAAACCTGGACCTCTGGTGTGGCAGCTTGAAGCTTTTAACCACTAATCCACTGGGCGTCGAACAATGCTATCAGCGTCTTCAAATGAAGCGCCGATACTAAGAGGAATATGAACGACGATATCCAAGAGATTATTAAAGTAACTAAAGAACAACAGAAGTTGATCTCTTATTTGCTTGGACAGTTAAATATCTTGGAAAATTCGAAGGGAAAGGAGAGTTACGCCGAGGTAGCTAAGAAAATTAGTGTTGGGAAACCTATGATGAGAGTAAAGAACAGAGGTGAAGGCTCGCATGTAGTAACTATAGTACCAAAGAAGAACAAGTGGCAAGTGAAACTACAGATGATATTTAAAAGCTGATAAAGCCTGAAAAGCTGAAAATTGGTATAATGGCTTGTAGGAAAATTTCTAAAGGACGGATACTGGTTGGTACCAGTAAAGAGGATGATATAAATAAATTCATTGCGGAATTTAAGGAAATTGACGAACTTAGAGAGAATTATAAGATAAAAAAATCGATAAAACGTGACTCACACTTAATAATACTTGATGTCAGTGAGGAATATGAGAAGGATGAGAATATAAGAAGAATATGAGAAAGGGCTCATACACTGGACTCTAAAGAAAATCATGGTAATTTTCTTGAACTGGTCATGTTAGTTAAAAATTATGATGTGATTTTACAAAATCATATCAGAAAGTGCATTGAAGACAGCAAAAAGCACACAATGAAAATAATTAACAAAAGAAAAACTACAGGAAAGTTAACTAAAGGACTGATCGGACAAGGCTCTCTGATGACATTTTTGTTAAAAACCTTTATCAACAAGCTAATCAAAGTAATTTGTTCGATGGGCCGCAATATTATTTTGAAAGACCTTCACACTAATATACAGAGTGATGGTAGATAGTACCCAAGATGTAGCTATTATGGACCAATTGGCAATTTGCGCCCGCTATGTCGTTCAAGGAAACACATATGAAAGACTTTCAAAAATAACAGTAGTTGACTATTCAAGTGGACTTGCTTTGTACGAACTTATAAAATCAGAATTAGCCAAGTATGACATTGCAACATCAAATATTATTGTGTGTTCATTTGACGGAGATAACAATATGAACGGCTGTTATTGGTCTACAAGCTCAGTTCAAAATGGAAAACGAAGATCTTATTTACACTCACTATATGGGACACGTACTGAACTTAGTAGTAGCTGATTTAACAACGAAGTTGTTCCAAGCAGAAAACTTATTTGGATTGGTGGAAGAATCTGCTATTTTTATAAGCTCCTCTTACAAAAGATTGATCATATGGGAGGCAGAAACAAAAAGAAAACATATTGCTCATGAAAAATGTACAGGTTGCAAAAAATAGGAGCCACAAAGTGGTAGAGCAAAGCTCTTATTTCGATTATTGAATGAGAGTTGTTAAGGAGTAAGGAAAGTGCAAATCCAGGGAAGCTATTCAATTTTATTACCGTTTTAATAGAAATATCAAATGGAAGTTTTGACTGCAAATCAAAGTTCATGTCAAGAAATTTGATCAGTCAATGGTCCAAATTTGAGAAGCTATTTATGCCTATTGTTGTACTAGATTTATTTCTGGTTGCATTTCCTGTTTCAAAATATTTACAAAGTAAAACCATTGACTATTCTACCGCCTGGAACTTGGTACAGATGCTGCTTCAACAAGTGAGCGATAAAAGAAGTGATAAATACTTTGAGGTTCTGTATTCAAAAACAAAATATTATGCTAGTACAGTTAATAGCAGTTTAGAAGATTACAAGATTGATGTAGAAGTAGAAATAGATTTCAAGGAAAAAAGAACCTAAAAGAAAAAGGTAATGTCTGGTGAAAAATCAAAAGATGATGCTCCTGGAATCTCAACTGTCCAAAACTATGAATTGGTCTCTTTCAATATTTTTGATTGTGCTAAGACAAGTATCGAAGAGAGATTCAGTCCAAACAAAGAAATTTTGAGGGATTGTTCCTGGTTAGACCCAAAGAAATTTCATGAAATTGAAAAGCTTGATAGTTTTCCTGCAGATGTCCTTTGCAGCATTTTTAAGCTTTGTAAAATTGAAAGAAGTCGAATATTAGTTGAGCTGAAACAGTTTGCAGATCAATACAAAAGTTTTATAACTGCAAAAATTGAGAACGAAAATGAAAGAGAAAAAAAACAAGACAAGCTGAATGAAGCTTGAAAAAAGCTGTAAAGAGGATGATTTAGAATCTGAATATCTTTATGGATACTGCTCTGATAAGAAACAATGTTTTCAGTGTTTGTCATATGCCTTTTCTGTTGTTTTCCAACTCTCAGAATCTGGACTGTTTACCAACCAGTATATAGCCTACAAATTTGTTCTAACTATACCTTGTACACAAGTCACCTGTGAAAGGATGTTTTCTGAACTTAAAATCGTTAAAAATCGACTTTAAGCCAAGGCCTTATGTCTAATCTCCTATTTATTAATGTAGAAAGAGACTTATTTTATAATTTAGATAAAAAATTAATTACATATGAAATAGTCAGGACCAGTGAAGAACTGGCCAAAAAGCTGTTAGGTTAGGTTACTTCTTAATTTAAATTGTAAATAATTCCTTTATATCATCTATCATTTTTTGTTTTGATTTTTAAAATGTAATCGTAGAAAAATACAACTTTTTCTTTACATATATTTGTCTTACTCATTAATATTTTCCCTAATTATTTTTTAATTTTTTATTGAGGTATTGCAGTAGGATTAAGATGATGGCTTTAGCACAGGTTAAGTTGCCTAAATCTAAAAATGTTTCTCACAAAGTAAATTACAACAGAATAGATTATCTTTTGACAAAGATCCCTCCTTTATTCAAATACTTTCCAAGTGCCAAAATAACGGAAAATATGGTTTTCAGGCATGTGATTTTCAAAACTTGTCCGGGGGAGGACCCTCGCACCCCCCTCTTGGTAAGGGGGCCCCTTCTCAGTCTCTGGCCGAGGGCCCCCAAAGGAGCCAGTCCGGGCCTGTATATATATATATATATATATACAGTGGAATCTCGATATCGTTTTTCAAGGGACCGATTGAAATGAACGATAAATGCGGGAAAACGATAGATGCGGAAACATAACAAAGCAATATGATCATTGGGACTGGATAAAATGAACGGTACATACAGAAAAACGATGGATCCGAAAATGATCGATCGAGATTCCACTGTATATATATATATATATAAAGCAATCAAGATTCCCTGAGTTTTATTGCTTGGCAAAATATCCTGAATAAAATTCTTACACATATACACAAAACAAAGAGTATAATCTCTGTAACTATTTTTATACACCTGTTTGACAACAGCCATTTAACAATATGTGTATATAAGACTGAACATTCTTAAACCTTAAGGAAAGTATATTTTTGAAATAAATTTGATTTACATTTAATTTTAGGGGTCTATTTACATGTTAAAAAAATTATCTTGATTATTACGTTTATCAAACTGAACATATAATCTCTAATGCTTCAGAATAGGAATACTACGCTCTGTGTTTAAAACAGTAAAGCATGAATGCATGTATCCATATTTTCCCCTCCTGCTTTAAACCTTGAAAGCATTAGGATTCTCATTCATAGAATTAATTTAAAACTTAGGTTCTGGTTTAGAATAATAAAATTCATTTTTCTTTAGATAACAATTAAAAAACCAAAGTTACAGACTTTCAACTTCTTGTAAAATTACATGTGGTTTCATCAGAATTACATATATTAATTGAATAATTATTGCTAAGTTGCATTTTAATAAAGCTTATTAACTTTTATTGTAAATGATAATGATTACACAAGGCTAAACATAAAGCAGTAGCCCAACCAGTATAATAAGTAAGGGGGGGGGGGGGGGGGGGGATTAACTCTGCACATATTTGATTTACAGATTTTCTAGCAAGTTAAATGAATACCACTTAAACTAAACTTTAGAATTTTGCAACAGAATTTCAGTCATCACCCAAATGTTGAAATTAATTAATTATAAATAAAATTTTTTGCAATGTAATAAATCTAAGTTAACATTGAAACTCTTAAGTTTTGGGGGTAAAACATTTATGTCCTTCTACTAAAGTTTTCTAAAAAGTTAAGGTTCCCACCATTTTCTCACAAAAGCATAAAAACATTATAAACATTTCTATTTTAACTTGTGGTATAGTATAAATACCTGCTGGCAGTCTGCTAAAACCAGAAAATAATTGCTGCAATTTCACATAGTTCCTTAAAAGCCATATAGTAATAAAAAGTCATATGAATCATATGAGGAAAAAGTAAGTATTTAATACTATATTTGTTAGCAGACAAATTCTAGTAAAAAAGGTAACTCAATGAAAAGGCATGCAGATTTGGCAGTGTAATTGTTTTGTGCAGTGCATCTTTAGTTACTCATCCTAAATAAAAGGGGCTATATTTTACAAATATTAAAATATAATAAAACAATAATTAATATATATTAACAAAATTTGATTACTTTTAGTGACAGTAAAATGCACGAATACTTTCATTTCTAAAAATACATGTATAAAGGGTTTAGAAGTAGAAAGCATTTGCTATACCTCAACTTTA
Source organism: Dolomedes plantarius (assembly GCA_907164885.2). Lineage (NCBI taxonomy): Eukaryota > Metazoa > Arthropoda > Arachnida > Araneae > Dolomedidae > Dolomedes > Dolomedes plantarius. Next base: position 95,687,525 of record OU015497.1, on the reverse strand, counting down.
GTCCAATGAATTAATCTTGTAGAATACACCATCATGGATGTATCACTAGGAATAAAAAGTATGAAAGGTAGTTATGAATAATTTCTTCATTGCAGAAACAAATTGTGTCAAACCACTGAAAAACAAAACAACAAAAAAAATAATAATAATAAATTATGATATTTATTAAGAATTTTACTATTCCATAAAGGTAAGCTACATACATGCATCTAAAACTGAAGTTAGACAATTATTATAAAAGTTTATTTTTAAATTACTTTGAAAAAAGCCACTTTTGAAATAGAGATGAAATTACTAAAATTATAATGCATTCAATTAACAAACAAAAAAAAAACATTTTTAAAAAAGGGACGAAAGTCTTAGTTTTAAAAACTATCATTATTATTTCCATTCATCTTAGAAGATGAATACAGATGGATTTATAAATGTAGTATATAGATCTAAGATTTTTAACAGTTTCTAAATATACTCCTTTTAAAATATTTTGGTATATTAAATAACATTTTATGCATGCCACGCGCAAATTCTAGCTAATACAATTTAAAACCGAATAAGTCATTAGATAAATTGCAAAATGTTTTACACTTAATTAAAGGTGAAATGAATGCAGAAAAAAATACTGTATTATATTATTTTTAAATAATGCACAACATATGAACACTGAATATGAACTGTAGACAGATAACAATGATTCAGTTTTTAATTAAAGTTTAGGAATAACTAAAGTATTTCAAAGAATTAACAAATAAAAAAACAATACCTATAAGGCTTATATCTTTTCTGAAATGTTTTACATTGCTTTTCGTCATTAAAATTTAAAAGCACTTATTTTATACTTGTTCAATTTTTTCTTTGATCAATTATTTTTAATAAGTAACTGATTCTCAATCACAACAGTTAATATAATAGAAAAATGTCAAGATGAAATCTTTTTTACTTACATCCCACGTGCAAACTTATCTAAGTGGCAAAGAGAACAAACTAAATTTTCCAACAGTCGTCCATTTGTCAGAAATCAAAATTCGCTCTTACAAAGAGCAAGTACAGTAATCCAGATTTGGCCTTTTATCACTCTTATAATAATATTCTAAATAAAAAATTATCATCAATCAAGCCTATTTCTATCCAGTAAATTTTATTTTATTTCATTTTGGCATAAATATATGGGCAGTTACATTAAAATTAGTTGTTCTCGGATGCAATTAATAGCTTGGGACAAAAGCGCAAGTTGAGGTTCCGTAGAGTAAGCCAAGACAGACAGAGCTCGCCTACCAGAATCGAAACTAAAAATTTCTAGAGCAACCTACATGTTTGTAGTTCTTGATCCCACGTGATAATTCCTGGCCCGGGTGATTTAGTTTTCGCCGCGAAAAGGGAAAGAAAGAAGGGGGATTAGTTGCCGCAGGTCATTTTCTTATCCAAATAACATATGTACGGGAATGGTGAAAAGCTAGTTGACGGCTTTGGGTAATAAATCACTGAAACCCAACGGTCTATGCTTTGTAGTCAGTGTCTTCATGAATCCGTAAAACGGAATCACCAGCTGTTCTCAGAAATTCGTGGAACAGAGCTTTTCTAGCACGTTATATATTTTTTCCTTTCAAGAAAGGGTTTGAAATTATTTTAGGTTTTGAGATTAGAGTGCGAGACGGGCCACTAGAAATATTTTACTTACTAGATTTTAAAAAATCTAACCGAATGAATGCAAAGTTATTTTAAGAGAAAAAAAATATTTAATGCAAATATTTGTTATGGATTAAAAAAAAAATAATATTTTTCTTTTAAGTACGACTTTTAAAACCACCCACGATTGAATATATGTATATATTGTTTTATTCTCTCTTGTATTTTCTTAACTGCACGGTAACAACAATCATGACAGAAAGATCCGATTCTATTTGTCTATCACGGATTGATTGGAAAATTTAATGGTGAAATAAATAATTTTTACAGTCTATTCATCCCTCACGAATCTATTTGGGATAAAAGATTGTGAACAAATCAAGATATGCTAGAACTATATACTTTCGGAAATAACAAAATTTTTTAGATGCATTTTCGAAAGCTCTCTAAATATTCATATATATCAATATTTATGTATTACATATCATCCAACATGAATATTTACAATGCGCAATATACTTACACTTGTCCATGTATTCAAATTTAATCTATGGTAAACTTAACACATCACATACATGCATATACACACATTATACATTCTTGTATATTGATCATGATACATTATTTTAGCTCCTTTGTCATTATTTTTGGCAATCACCACGGTGATTATTAAAATGGTGCGTGTTAAAACTAAAATAATACTGAACAAAATTGAACAACTAATGTATCTGGAAAGAAAAATAAATAACAATGCTAAGAGCTGTACGTTTCTAAAGCTGAATATTGCCACTTTTGTAAGTATAGGCAGGAAACGGAAAAAGAAAGTTTGATGCTTGACAAAAGAATTTGTTTGAAGATCATGAACTGTTTACCGTATTTATCTATCAATCATGTGATTTTTTAAAGTTGTTATGAAATTTCAAGTTAAATGAAACTATTGCAAAATTGGTACTCACCTTATTCGTATATGTCTCGAAATCCATAATTTTGTGCTAGCACATTCCATAACGATGAAGCAGAAAGCCAAACGAAATTTCGGAATTTATGCTTTTTAAAATTAAAAAAGTGACAATGTATTTTCTATAATATACAAGGACCTGAGAAAGGTTCTTATTGTGTGTTTGAATAGGCGAGACGAAAGTAATTGCAGATCTGATTTAGAGCGTTCTAAAACAGAAGTATATCCAGTATTCCCAATTAAGGTATCCGTACACCTTTGAAACGGCATTTTCGATCAAAAAATCAATTTTCCACTTTCAATAATATCAAAGGCTAATCTTTTATCTATCTAATTATGTTTGAATTATGTTTCTATCTTAACTAAGGGCCGAGTAACAGCAATTTTAACAACTGTTGTCAAAGAATTCTATAGCCGGAAGTAGCTTTTCCTGAAAATGAATTTTTCCATCATTTCTCTTTACGCAAGACATCCTACAGTAAAAAGATATTTATGAAATGCCTTAAAACTTTGAACAGTTGTTATTCAAATGTTTATAATGGGAATAGACTTCTCTCATCATTGTAGATTAATCAGTTTTTTGTTTACATTGATATGAATCGCAAATGACAATGAATTTTAAGCAATTTTTCTTTACATCAGTACTTAAAATGCTACAGCTTCAGAGATAAACAGAATATTATCTTGAGAATTCTCTATTCCCTAGAGAAAGCTATTATCTTCATTCTGCAATTTATAAAAAGATAATACATTTGTTTATTTTTAAGTTATGTTTTGCAGAAATGTGAAATTCACCCCAATTTTTTCCAGTTTTTCCCCCTTGAAAAAGTAATTTTAATGTAACAGCTAATTTTTTTATACATTTTTCCACGTTTTAACTTACATTCTATGATAAAATTTAGATAAAAAGACAAAAATTTTAAAAATTCGAAAAATTACCGCTGTAGGTGTACGGAAACCTGTATTTTACCACGGGAGTCGAGAACAGAGTCCGGACCCAGGGGAAATATTCTTCCCGGCCATCTGGATAGGCCCCGGGTACGATACGAGCGGCGGGCGGCAGAGCAGTGAGCGGCGCCGACTACGATACGAGCAAAAATAATAGGCTGGGCGGTATTTCTATCAGTTTCTAACATGCCCTCATTCTGTGAACTAGCGCTAAGCTCCTCATTTTGAGTGAAACATTTTAAGTTATACGAATATTTTAATAAGGAGTTGAACTTATGTGTATTTTATAATGTATTATATATATACTTCAAGCTGCCACACCACAGGTCCAGGGTTCTATTCTGCGATTAGGCAAGATCGACTCAGTCTTTCATCCCTTGAGTGGGTCGATAAATGAGGACCAAGCTTGCTTGGGAACTAAACTCTGGGGTCCCACGTCAGGTTGACCACCTAACTGAGACAAATGCAGTATGGCACCCAAGCCCACGGTCAAGAAAACGGATATGGGCACCGTCGACCTTGGTCCACAGCGGACTGTTGTGCAATGAGTTATATATATATATATATATATATATATATATATATATATATATATATATATATATATATAACACCATTGGAGTACTGGGATGAGCTGGACCCATCGGAATTTCACTTACTCCGTCTAGCCCATTGGTTCCCAGAAAGTGCATTCGTGACCCTCTTGGGAATCGTGAAGTGTTTTCTTGGGGGGGGGGGGGGGATTGCGGCGGTTGTATTCAATTAAAATAACTTTTTAACAGATTTCACCGAAAATTTGTGTCAGTCCTATTCTGTTCTTGCTTTTACACACCTTTGACTGAGGAACTAATGTTTCTCAATGTTCTCCATTTCTTACAAATTTTATTTGTATTAGATTAAACATTTAATCGGAATTGATTAATGAAAAATGCATTTTATCGTTTTTCATTATTGTTTTAAGAGCCCTTTTAAATAAAAAATATGCAGGGGGCGCAGGATACATGGAAAACATGGAAGGGTGTAGCGCCTCGAAAAAGGTTGGGAAACACTGGCTGGCCTGATACTGTTATACTGTCTAATAAACAATATCAGGCAGTGTGGGAAATTACTCCCACACTGCTGTGTTTACTTCGCACCATGCTATGAGTCGTAAGCCTTAAAGGTAAAGGGGCTTACGTGAGGAAATAGACTTCGGCTAATGAGGATTCCTCACATCGCCGAGGTAGTTCATTTGGTAGAATACTAGCCTCAAGATGTTTATAGACCCCTGTTCATTACAGACCGTCGTGAAACTGTGCTGCCGTATGAAGTCTTTGAAATCATTTTAAGGATAGTTGTTCAAATACATATTTTCCCTTTCTTGTTCACTAGTTTGAATCAATTATACCAATTACTGTGTTGAAATTAGGACTTCCCGGCAAAATTTTATAAAAAAGTGTCTTTCTATTTCGGAAAAATTAATTAATTTTAAAAACATTATATGAAAATGAGCAAATTGCGAATTTATTTCTGGAAAAAAGTTCATCACTCTGTATAACACTACAGCAGAGTTTTCCAAAGTGTGTTCCGCGGAACCCCGAACGTCAAAAAATTTAGGGGTTCCACGAGACAGTCTAACGACCAAAGAACTTTTATTTTATAACTTTGTTTAATATTTTTTTATAATCACTATAATTTGTTTTATGAAGAATTTTTTAATGATTGAATGAATTTTTAAAATTTTTGTTTAATTCACATAAAATCTAAGTATTAAAATAATATTTGTTTCATTCAATATTACATTAAATTTTGGGAGGAAAGGGTCTATTGATAAAAAAAATGTAGAGGGTTCCGTGAGCTTTGAAAAATGTACTGAAGGTTCACGCGATCAAAAAAGGATTAAGAAACACTGAACTAGAGGTTACGAATTGTTCTGAATCCAGTATTTACTTTTCTCAATACAGTCGAACCCCGTTATAGCGAACCCGGTATATAACGAACTCACGGATATAACGAACGAAAATTTTGGTTCCGCCGTTTTCCTATTGTACGTAATTTAATTAGTATTGTGTCAGTTATTATGAAATACGCATTGCAACTTATGAGTTATACATTTTGTGAACTCTATCTTTTTCTTAACGGTTCGGATAAAGCGAACAAAACTTTTAATCCCTTGAAGTTCGTTATAAAGGGGTTCGACTGTACATTCTTTCCAAAATTTCATAAACATCAGTGTTCTTTAGTACAAAATTATGTAGTTTTGTAGTATATATACTACCACTACAAGGATAAATAAGCCTCCCAAATATTTTTTTTGATTTATTTAATAAAGATTGTTAAAAGGATAACAATATTGTGAAACAGAATAACTTAATGTTTTTCAAATCTAAGAAAAAATATCCCTGCGTTTCATTTAAAAATCATTAAGATAGTGTGAAAAAAAATCAAGTTATAATTAAATCTGTGCTCAAATGACAAAATGTTATAAGAAATTTACTTGACAGCAATTCTAAAATTCAAGATGTCAGGAAAAATCAGTAATTTTTTTTACATGAGCAAACGTAGTACAAATGTTTCAGAAAATAGTTGGCTATTACTTACAGTAGTTACAGTAAGTAGAAAATATCGGTGAACGAGAATCCGGAATGTGAAAAACTCAATTTTTTTTTAAGAAAAGTTTCTAATAACGGTTTGCCATCTTTCACAGAAATCCACTAATTTGCAATAGCATTCACTTTAATGTCGAACTTAGAGCATCTCAAGCTTATTTTTTAGTAAAATATAGAGTAATATTTTAACGAATTCAAGGTCTCTTTAAATAATGCAACACAAGTAGTTTGGCTATTTTATATAAAAATGATTATAAATTGTAACTGAAACAATGATCTTAATTTATACATGAATTTCAATGGATTCGTTTATAAGTTAAATATATTGAAAGCATTCATTTGTTTCTTCAGGCTGTGGATGGACAAAGTAGAACTAGCGAACTTACTAGAAGTTGATTCCTCTTCAAGTTATGAAAACAAATAATATAACGCATGATAAATGATCGCCTGGATTGGCCTGAAGTTAAAAAAAATTTAAAAAGTCTTAGCCAAATAATCAATAAGTTGAATTATAATGATTCATAAAGGAATGAAAAATCAGGAGGTATATATTTCCAAAAAATCAATTTACAGTTTAGAGAAATAAGCTATATGATGCATCTACGTTGGAAAAATAGTATTTTGAATCAGTTGATTTGCATTAATGTTAAAAAAAAATCCTATTTAAAATCTCCTCCACAGCTTTCTAAACAGATATTTATCACTTATCAACCTATTAATATTTGATGAAAAACTTTGCAACTTCTTAACAGATAATTCTCTATCACCTTATAACTTTTTTTTAACTTCTCTGTGTAAATTTGGGAATTACTTGTCTCCGTGGAAACTAGGACAACAACAAATAAACAACAAGAGAGAGAGAGAGAGAGAAATGTAGCTGATAATCTTTTAGCTCATAAAAATAACTGTTGACAAACGAAGGAATAAAATATTCGCAGTATTTAAATTTTTCCACAATTGTAAACTGATTAAAAAAAAGTATATTAATGTTACTACACTCACCATTATTTAATCCATAATATATTAATTATTTTACGGTGACTTCTAGTCTGTCGGCAGCTCAGAGCTATAGTTCTTGGAACTGAAATATCACAATACATGACTGAGTGTTTCATCCGCCTGCCTGTGCTTCCTTGTAACCTCGGGTAATAAAATCCCGTGTCCAGTGCCCACGGGGGTGTCCTCAGTCGTAATAGAATGAAAAGGGTAGCTGATAACACGTGTGTGTGGCCTTTTCCGAGAAGATGGCAATTTGGGAAAAGAAACCTGATCTTCTTTCATTCCCCTTTGGGTTGCAGTGCTGTTGGTTATTGCAGCGTCGTGCATAGTACTAGTATTGCAGTGTTGTGCTTAGTAAAAATTGTTAAAAGGATAACAATAATGTTTTTCAATCTAAGAAAAAAATTCACCGCGTATCATTTAAAAATAATTATGACAGTGTTAGAAAAAAATTTTTTAAATCAAGTTATAATTAAATATACTTATGTCGTCCACTAATTTGCAATAGCATTCACTTTAATGTCGAAATTAGAGCCTCACAAGCTTATTTTTTAGTAAAATATAGTGTAATATTTTAACGAATTCAAGATCTCTAAAAATAATGCAACACAACTATTTTGGCTATTTTATATAAATTATTATAACTACAACTGAAACAATGATCTTAATTGACACGTGTATTTCAATAGATTCGTTTATAAGTTAAAAATAATAAAAGCGTCCATTTGTGTCTTTAAGCCGTGGATGGACAAAGTAGCACTATAGCGAACTTACTAGAAGTTAATTCGTTTTCAAGTTATTAAAACAAATAATACAACGCTAGAAGTTTTTTTAATACTTGTCTAGAAGTTTGCTAATACTTGTCAAGTTTTTTAATACTTGTGTTTTTTTATGCTTGTCTAGAACTTGCTAGAAGTTTTTTTAATACTTGCCATGCCTTTGCGCATATTGATGAAAGTTGCCTTTGTTGAAAGTTTTCGGAGAAAGAATTCTTTTGCAGTTATATACCTTTACCCCTTCATTCTTAACTGAGCAAGTAATCGAGGAAAACATTCAGCCCATAAGAAAAGTCGAATTTTGAGTTTTTGATTTCTTAAGGAGACTTTTCCAGTGAATATTTTTTATAAATTCCAACATAAAAAGGAAAAAAAAATCCTGGCACTGTATTATGCATTGCGCAACTTTCTCAACAGTAATACGATCCTGGTAGTTAAACAGCTATTACAGTTGAACCCTGTTATAGCGAACCCGGTATATAACGAACTCACGAATATAACGAACGAAAATTTTGGTCCCGCCATTTTCCTATTGTACGTAATTTAATTAGTATTGTGTCAGTCTAATGTAATCGATTTTAGTCGATTTAATTCATTAATGATAATTTTTTAATAGATTCTATTTTTTTATACATCATTATTGAATACACATTGCAACTAATGAGTTATACATTTTGTGAACTCTAGCATTTTTCTTAACGGTTCGGATATAGCGAACCACCGGATAAAGCGAACAAAACTTTTGGTCCCTTGAAGTTCGTTAAAATGGGGTTCGTCTGTACTGCATTTTGATGAACACGGAGTCCGTGTTCTTGTATGCTGATGTTTTTAGTTGTTACTTGTTAATGTTTCCGCTAATGTTAATAAACGCTTTTGCTGTCTAAACAAACTTCTGATTATTGAGGAAGGCATTTTTTAACGTAGGATTACGTTCCTCAATAACGGTCCTACGGACAGAAAAAAAATTGTCCTGCGTAAGCCACGATAAGTAATCTTACGTTAATAACCCTCGGTAGTTTCGTTGTAAGAGACTACCTGATATATTTTTCCCCTTTACCTCCCCACAACAGATTAGCAAACGCATGTTATTCAAGACCGTTTTACGCACTTGAAAATACATCTTTGAAATGCAGTCCAGGGGTTAACAATTTTGATTTTGTAGCTATAATCATCGATAATTTTATGCCCTATGAAAAATTAACAACGGGAAAAAGAATAAAATTTTAAAAAAAACTGCGCTTTTTATTTAAACGTCTTCTCTTGTATACAGAAAAAATATACTACATATATTTTTTAATCCAAAATATGTGTTTGCTAATTTAGAAAAAATTCAAGAGAAAATTTCCCATAGATCAACACAGGAATTGAATATTTGCGATGTCAACATATGCGCCGCTTTTAGCTCATAATCATAACTGTCAGTGGCACGCATAGGATTTTAGTAAGGAGGAGGCTAAAAGACCAAGAAACTCTGACTGAAAACATCTTTCAAATAAGCGCGTTGGTTTTCAGTGCTGAGGGTGCTCGGATGGAATCCCGGCGTCGCGCCACAATAAATGCCTCCGTTTGTGTTGTCCCTTCATAGAGGGTAATGTTGCCCGCCTATACGGTGCTCCCATAATAAAATGGACAGTTAACTGCGGCGTAGTATAGGCGAATGTTTGACGACAAGTGCCTCCGCTTAATATATATATATATATATATATATACACTCATGGACAAAAAAATTAGCGCACCAAGAAGGAGTAGTCAAAATGAAACGAAATTTTACATACGTAATGACTACTTTGATATAAGTAAATGATAAGAAAATCAAAGAAAAAGGATAATTTATTTCAGAGAAAAAGGCAAAAGAAAGGAGGAGTTAATACTCCTTTGGACCCCCTCTAGCGTGAATGCACGATGCGATACGATCGGGCATTGAGTCATACAAGTTCTGTATGATGTCTTGAGACATTTCGTTCCATATTTGCTGTAACCTTGCCTCTAGTTCGTTCAAACTCGTGGAATGCCCAACTCGTCGTCCCAAATGATCCCAGATATGCTCGATTGGAGACAAATCTGGGGATCGGGCAGGCCAAGGAAGGGTAGTAACAGTGCGGAGACAGTCTTGTGACACCCTTGCCGTATGAGGCCGAGCATTGTCTTGTTGAAAAATGGTTCCTGGGAGCCGTTGCATGAGTGGCAACACATGTGGTTGCAGGATTTCATGAACATACCGCTGGGCTGTCATGGTGCCACGGAACAATACTAGGGGTGACCGTGTATTGTAGGCAATGGCACCCCATACCATCACACCAGCTGTGGGAGCGATGTGTCGTTGTACAGCAAAGGCAGGATTGAAGCGTTCACCACGGGCTCTCCACACACGAACACGATTGTCATCACTGCCGAGATTGAATCTGGATTCGTCGCTAAAGACGACCTGGTTCCATTCCGCTGCAGTCCAGTTTCCTCGTGCGCGGCAAAACTCCAAACGGAGGCGTCGATGGGTGGGCGTCAAGGGCAGCACACGTAATGGGCTCCGCGATACCAACTGTCCTTTAGCCAGGCGCCTTCGTATGGTTCGAGAAGACACAGAGGTCCCTAGTGAAGGTGCTACCTGTGCCTGGATGGCGGCCGATGAAGCAGTTGGCTGTACGCGTGCATTTCTTACGATGTGGCGGTCTTCTCGACGACTGGTCTGTCGAGGGCGTCCTGAGCCTGGTCTTCGTGTACATGACATCTCTCGGGTCCAATGGTCCCAACACCTCCTCACAACACAATCAGAGCGGCCTAATTGACGAGCTACTCGCCTAGCTGACCACCCAGCTTCCATCATCCCGACGATTCTCCCCCTCTCAAACTGCGACAACTGCTTATATTGTCTTCGAACACGGCGTAATGGCATGTCTATCTCAGCTCTTCCTTTATAAATGATTCTTGGTGCGCTAATTTTTTTGTCCATGCGTGTATATATATATATATATATATATATATATACAGTGATTTCAGTTTATAAGAATCACGTTTGTTATTACTGTTTTTTATTCTTATATAAGCGGTTGATTCTTATAGCCGAAATTTAGGTTTTTGGACAGGCACACACACACCTATATATACATATATTAGTTAACTTCGGATAATGGAAGTTATCTAATATATATATTAGATAACTTCCATTATCCGACATAAAATACTCTTTAATTTACGTTAATTATCTTTTATTAAAATTATTCTTTATAATTTTAAAATTACAACTTAATTTCTAGACCTATAAGTAGATACACGTCATTATAATAAGAGAAGAAAAAATTCCAATATTTGTTACAACATACCCGCTTAACAGTTTAACATTTCAACTACAGGAAGGGTGCAAGAAAAAGTTTTCTATGGTAGTTTGACGTAATGAAGTTTTCAAGAGGCTGTTTATGCCTCTTTCAATGGCAATAGTGTCATACGAAGATTTACCTTCTAGCTTACGTTTCAGGGTTTGATAACGTGCTGAATCTACTAATGTCACGTTTGCCTAAATGATAGTGGACACTTCGCCGAAGATTTATGTGTTTCAGTGTCGAGGAAGCAGCAACCAGGAGGTGGGAAAAAAGAGTCCCTGTCTTTGTTTGTCAGTGGAGAAAAGTGAAATCGGACTCGGACGGGTTAGATGCCCCTGGGTCAAGTTAAAAGGGCAGTGTTTAGCTAAAGTGCTTAAGGGGGAAACCATTATGTTATGTCAAACAAAGAAATGGAGGCATTTTACGACTGTATTGCATCCCATCTTATCACTCTTTCTTTGAAAAAAAAAAAATAAAAAAAAAAGAACTTCGTGCCTTTTAAGGGTTTAAGTGGCTTTTTTGGAAAAATGAAAGGAAAGCGAAAAGTGTAAGCTGATTCTTAAAACCGGTTGATTGATTCTTTAAAGCGAAAATTTTAATATGGAAATAATACATTTGTTTTTGTTTTTGCGATATTGATTCTTATAAACGGTTGATTCTTATAACCACTGATCACTAGAAGCGGTGGTTACTATGTATATATATATATATATATATATATATATATATATATATATATATATATATATATATATATATATATATATATATATATATTGTGATAACTTCAGACTCCGGGTAGCTAAAAATGTCCAGAGTCAGTCTACTACATTAAATTACAGTTTTATTAAATTTAAGTCGGAAACTTTTTACACTATTTACAATGTTGATCTACCTCTAGACATAGAGGGAACTGGCCTTCGTAATAGCCAAATAATTTCGATGATAACATGTCGGCAAGTAAATTCACAACGGAACTAGAAGGTCGGTACACAGCCTCTAGAGCATACAGCTCTGAAAATAGAATAACTTCGTAAGGAAAGTTATAACTCACGAGAAGCTTATAGAGCGGGCTGCTCTGAAATATGAAGATAACTTCTTGATGAAGTAACGAGCTAACAGAAGCCTGTAGAGCAGGATGCTCTGAGATAGCTATACTTCAGGGTGAAGCATTAGTTGACCAGAAGCTTCGAGCGGGCTGCTCTGAAAAATAAAGTTCAGGATGAAGTCGGTCGCTCCAGGACAACTTAGACGAAAGGTGCTCTCTAGATGAGAGTCTCGACCAAGTCTGTTCAAACAACTGGATTTCTTCTCCCGGCGTTGGCAATCGTGCTTCCGGTCACGTGACTGCAAATGTTTAGGTTGGCTGGCACAATTTGTGACGTCATGTCCGTTGGCTGTGATTCGCTTGACAACGAAGCCATGTGGTCGGCTCTTATAAATCAGCTGATCTGAAAATTATTAGTTCACGTCGAAATAGTCATTAGTTTACGTCCTCCCAGGGGCCGGCAGATAGGAGCAACCCCATTCTCTGCTTCCAGACACCTTGACGCTGATCTATAGAACTGTTCGCAGGTCACCTGCTGTGGGAGGTCCGGCTGTCTGGGTGATTTATTCGGAAAGGTCGTAACGGATTCTTACAACCCCTCCGTCCTTGAAGGAGATTTTGGCATAATGGCAAAATCTGAAAATCACGTTTAGACACAGCTCACCTGATACATCATTAGAGCCAATGAATTTAATTTACTACACAATTATTACTACATTTACTTTACTACACAGGTTAATACATTTATTCTAATACATTATGATTACTATGTTACCTAACACATTAATACACTAATTTATTTACACAATTCATTAATTATTTTCACACTCTACATTAATTTATTTACAACATTACGCCTGACTTAAGGTTTCTATTCTGCCATCAAACGGCTTAGACAATCGGCATGACCTAGCAATTTACCAGATTTGTGGACAATTTGATAATTGAAAGGCTGTAAGCCAAGAGTCCATCTCATAAGCCTTTGGTCAATTCCGCATTCGTCTTAAGAAAAACGAGCGGATTGTGATCCGTCTCGATGGTGAATCTCTGCGGTCTCTTTTGTGCGAAAATTATACGGGTACCAATGTCGGATGCATCGGTTCGCAGGATAATTTCTTTGGCGAAGTCCGGAGCGTACAAAATAGGTTTCTTGGTCAGTTTCGTTTTCAATTCTCGAGCCGCTGTATTGCACTCCTCTGACCATTCAACTTTCTCCCCAATTTTAAACTCCCTTCTCAGTGATCCTTTATCACGATTAGTTTTCCTGTTAACTTTAATCTCCCTTTTAGTTTCGGAAGCGATGTTCTGATAGTTCCGTAGCCTATTCATGAACTTGAAAACAATCTGTAACCACCTTAGTCTCCGGCGAATTCCTATACCATTTTCCGAAAAGTAGTGTTTCCGACACCCTTAATTTCTTCCTAAATATCAGTTCGGCGATGCTAAAAACCATAAACATATGAGTCATGTTTCCAAGTGCCAACATGGCTGAGGGTAACCCTACCTCCCAATTCTCTTTCGCCTCAAGGCAATTCACTTTCAAGAGTCGTTCAATGGTACGGTGAAAGCGCTCGACGGGATTTCTTTGCTGATGAAACATTGAGTTCTGCGTCACCTTAATATGAACTTCCTCCAGAAACGTGGTCGTTAATTTGCTTGTGAATTCGGTAAAATTATCTAATTGCAATTCCTTCGGAAACCCTATCCGACTCAAATTTTCTAATATAATATCCGTCACATGTTCTAAGTTTAAAGTACTCAAAGTTATGGTTCCGGATACTTCCACAAAGCGTTTAAAATATTCCGGTTTCTTTTTGGTGGGATCTGCAAACGACCAATGATATCTACGTTAATTCCCGTGAAAACCTCCGTAATTTCTGGGACTAATTTCAGCTGGGCTTTCTTCCGTTCTCTCGATCTCTCTACTCTTTGACACAGGTCCCATGACCTAACATAGTCCTTACACTCTTTTATGCACTGGGGCCAAAAATAATACGTCACTAATTTGTATTTACTTTTTGACATTCCCATGAGCGATCCGATGCCATCATGACATAAAATCAAAACTTTAGACCTGTACTTAGTTGGTACAATCAATTGCTTTCTTTTCTCCCCTCTGTGATCTCGGGGTTTCCTAAAAAGTAATTCATTTTTGACCACAATTCCCATGGTTTTCTGTGGCTTAACTTTTCCCCAAATAGATGTAAGTTCAGGGCAATTTTTTTGTTCTAAAACGGTAGTGTCGGCACTCTCTTCCACTAACGCATTTTTAGTCTCGACGACTATTGGAAATTCAAGTTCTTTTAATTCATCCGGCGAATTTACCTCGGGTTCCTGCGACTCAGTTATTTGCTCGACCGTTTCCCCGTTCTCTACCGTAATTCCCGTTTGAATTTCCTCCCGCATCCCTCGACTTTGGGTGACGACGGCATTTACGCTAGCTAGTTTTAATATTTGCGCCTCTATCAGCTCCTGAGTGGAATTTCCCAGCAAGTAGTGGTTCAATTCCACACTCTTACCTACCACGGCGGCCTTTGCTATCAGCTGGCCCAATTCGGGGCTCTCAAGTGTTACTCGAGCTAAGGGTAGACATCTAAATTCAATTTCCAAGGACTGTTTGAGCCAAATATTTTCTCCGGTGAAATCTCCGGTTTTAACTAATTTAGCTGGGCATTTAGCGGGAGTTGCGTTCAAGTCTACGCAATTCCCGCTATCACGCAATACTATGGTTTGGACCTGATTCACGCGAGCTTCGCTTAAGTAGGGCTTAAAGGCAGGAGAAAAATCTTCCGTCGTAGCTAGATTGTTTATGATCTCGCTGGATTTATTTTTAATTCGGGACAGTTTGGGCGGATATGACCACTCTGAAAGCAAGTGAGGCTACTTCGCTTCTCATACTCCCTGGTCCTCCAATCGTTATTATTTTTGTTAGCAGCGTTGCGCCACTCTTTCGTACCTGATTCCTCTACTCCCGTTTTCGTCGTAGGACTAAATTTCTCTGACTGCTTGGGGCGGTCTATCTTTTTCTTTTCGGGTGATTTAATTTGCGTCGGTTTCTTTACGAATCGTCGTGTCGACTCATACGCGTCTAGCTTATTTACTAAGGTTATAGGGTCATTTAGCGTTCCCCATACATCTACGAAATGATCTTTAATTTCCGCTGGTACGCGTCGCTTTATTTGGTCGGCTACCATAAGTTCTTTGAGTGACTCAAAATCTTTAACTTCAATTCCATCTAACCATCCCTCTAAATAGCTCCTCAATTCAAATATTAAATCTTTCCACAAATCAGCGTTTTTCCGTTGATGGGTTTGGAACTTTGTACGGAAAGCTTCGGCACTGAGTCTAAACCTGTCTAGCAGTACCGACTTAACATATTCGTAATTATCATTTTTTTCTTCAGGTTCCCTGATGATTATTCCCGCTATATCGCTCGGCAAAAGGCTTAGTAACTCTGACACTAAATCACAATCATTAATTTGCAATTTCCTAGCTTGTCTCTCAAACAATTTTAAGAATAAAGCTATATCTATCTTTTCGGCATCATACCTCTGCATTACCGATTTAACATGCTTAGACGGGTTCCCGCTTTCTGAATTCACGGAATTTATACTACTATTTTCCCTAATTAGTGTGATTTTAAGTTTTTAAAGCTCAAAAGCGCGTTCTGCTGCTTTCTCTTCAAGCTCAAAAGCGCGTTCTGCTATCTCGGCGTCTTTAATCTCCTGCAATTTTCTATCTCCTATAAGATTTACGAGAATATTTTTCGCGCTCTCTTCCTCGAAACCTTCACTTTCTGAAATAATTTTTTCCAGATCGATTATTCTATCCGATTCTTGTGTTTCTACCACTACCGGTTATTCTATATGTTCTAAGTCATCCGGCGAATTAACGTCGGACTCTGGCGACTCCGTTAGTCGTTCGACCGCTTCCCCGTTCTCTACAGAAATTCCTGTTTGAGTTTCCTCCCGCTTACCTCGACTTTGGGTGACGACGGCATTTACGCTAGATCGATTATTCTATCCGATTTTTGTATTTCTACTTGCAGCTCAAAAGCCAAATTCTGCAAGTCAATTTTCTTGTATTTTGTTAAAAACGACATTTTGCCTCTTTAACTAACTGATATCAATCCCTCTTTAACCGCTTATCCAAAACTTAACCTTACCGGAAACCTCGGAATCTTGACCTCAACACAACAAAAGAACTGGTTTTCCGCTTTTCTCGCGCCTTAACAATAGAGCCCTCTCAATTCTAGGAATTCTACTGCTACGTTCTTCCAAGAAAAGGGGGGGTCACTCCGAAAGATTAGAGTTTCAGACTCTTTTGAAATCCTAACATGGCACATACAATTCAACGATGTTTAAAAATTTTCAGACCAAATTTCACACACATAATAAATCAAATGCTACTTCAATATAATCTTAAGCACTCTACACAACTTCAATAACTGACTAAATTAATTTGCAATACACAGTTACTTAATTTCAATAATTGGCTAATGTAATTTGCAATACACAATTTCTTAATTTCAATAATTGACTAAATTAGTTTGCAATACACAATTACTTAATTTCAATAATTGGCTAATTTAATTTGCAATACACAATTTCTTAATTTCAGTAATTGACTAAATTAGTTTGCAGTACACAATTACTTAATTTCAATAATTGACTAAATTAGTTGGAAAAACACAGTTCTAGTATTCATCTACCAAATATTTGTTCATTCACTTTTTTTAAAAATTTTAAACTCATTGCATACAATTCATTTTTACCTTATTCTTTTGCATAAACAATTCTAATACTTCATTAATTTACTTTTAACTAAATTAATTAATTTCTCACAGATAATTTACTTATTCCAATTCAATAGTTATTTCCCATGAAACATTAATTTACACATGTTAACATTTACACAGATTCTAATCAATTAATTTACTTTTAATTAATCAATCAATTACTTTTGCCTCTAATGCGAACAGGCTTACCTTGTCTAATTTGAAGACTGGATTGTAGGCTCTCATTGAAGCTAGGCGAAGTCTTTCCAGGCTGATTCTGGGGGGATTTCCTTATTTAATATGCAGCCCCAATACTTGATCGCTGCACAAATCCACTGTTGGTTCGCTGCTCGCTGCTATATACTGGTATCTGTGATGCACACACTTGGGACGGGACGTCAGCACAAAAAGTCCTAGATGGCTTCCTACTCTAATTTCCTAATTCGAAGGGGTAGATTGCCCTTTTTTTTATGGCAAAATCCCAGACACGCTGCCACCATTTTTAGTAGACTGTGATAACTTCAGACTCCGGGTAGCTAAAAATGTTCAGAGTCAGTCTACTACATTAAATTACAGTTTTATTAAATTTAAGTCGGAAACTTTTTTACACTATTTACAATGTTGATCTACCTCTAGACATAGAGGGAACTGGCCTTCGTAATAGCCAAATAATTTCGATGATAAGATGTCGGCAAGCAAATTCACAACGGAACTAGAAGGTCGGTACACAGCCTCTAGAGCATACAGCTCTGAAAATAGAATAACTTCGTAAGGAAAGTTATAACTCACGAGAAACTTATAGAGCGGGCTGCTCTGAAATATGAAGATAACTTCTTGATGAAGTAACGAGCTAACAGAAGCCTGTAGAGCAGGATGCTCTGAGATAGCTGTACTTCAGGGTGAAGCATTAGTTGACGAGAAGCTTCGAGCGAGCTGCTCTGAAAAATAAAGTTCAGGATGAAGTCGGTCGCTCCAGGACAACTTAGACGAAAGGTGCTCTCTAGATGAGAGTCTCGACCAAGTCTGTTCAAAAAACTGGATTTCTTCTCCCGGCGTTGGCAATCGTGCTTCCGGTCACGTGACTGCAAATGTTTAGGTTGGCTGGCACAATTTGTGTCGTCATGTCCGTTGACTGTGATTCGCTTGACAACGAAGCCATGTGGTCTGCTCTTATAAATCAGCTGATCTGAAAATCAATAGTTCACGTCGAAATAGTCATTAATTTATGTCCTCCCAGGGGCCGGCAGCTAGGAGCAACCCCATTCTCTGCTTCCAGACACCTTGACGCTGATCTATAGAACTGTTCGTAGGTCACCTGCTGTGGGAGGTCCAGCTGTCTGGGTGATTTATTCGGAAAGGTCGTAACGGATTCTTACAATATATATATATATATATATATATATATATATATATATATATATATAAAAATATATATATATATATATATATATATATATAAAAATATATATATATATATATATATATATATATTTATATATATATATATATATATATATATATATATATATAAATATATATATATATATATATATATATATATATATATATATATATATATATATATATATATATATATATATATATATATATATATATATATATTAATATTAGACAAAGTTGTAAGTGAAAAACCAGTGTAAGCCATAAACCACTACAGCCAGGAACCAAAAACATGAAAAGATAAGTGAATAATAGGTTTTAGACAGTATCTTGTCTTCAGCGGTGCCGATATTGTCTAAAGACCAATGGATTGTTTCTAATAAGTATGATCTGAGCAATAAACATACTTAGACACTGTACAATCCATATGAAACAGAAGAAGGAATAAACAGTGGCTTTATCATAGATCACCAAACTTGGCGCCAGACAAAGTGAAAGTTAAGTTTAGGAGACCGCAAAAAGACTGACGTCACAAACATTGCAACCATGGAGCCAATGGAATCACTTTAGCAGACTTTCGTAGGATACTGTTTTATAGGACATAACAACCTAAGTTAACTTAGACATTTATTATGACTAAGAGTTATTTACTATTTTAATTACACTAGTTTTTATTTACTTTTTAGTAGTTATTTAGTAACTTTAATCATTTAGTTTTGTATTACTAATTATTAGCAACAGAACATGCTATTTATTAAATCTAAAACAGCCAATTATGTGCTTGGAAAGACTATCAGGGTAATAATTACGTTTTAGCAACACTAACAAATCTTTTATATGCTTATGCCTATTGTTCTTAGAACATAGCCTATTTATTCTTACTATATTGATTAACAATGATATTATTAAATACAGATTTATGTAAGCAAGTTAAGTAACTTTGATATTTTACTATATTAAAGTCATATTCTGATCTTTTATCATAAAGATCAAAAGTAAAATTACTATGAGAATTTATTTTTATGTTTATATCTAAGAAGTTTACATTTAGTTTTCTTGGCTACTTTGTACTAGTTCTAGAATAGAAGGGTAAAAATTTAGAGCTATATTATTATTACTATTATTAATAATAATTATGTCATCAATATAATCTACATATTTGGTAATTACCATTAACAATATTATCAATATTATCAACTTCAAAAAAATGTAAATATAAATTGGCTAGCATATTGGAAGAATTTCCACCTTGTGGTACACCTTTAACCTGTAAGTATATACTATTATTGTGTACTATATAATTATGTTTAGTTACAAAATCTAATAGCCTATTGAAATGAGTTAGTTTAAATTCTTTGTTTAAGTATTGATTATGATTTTTTACTAAAGTTTTAATTACCCTATTTAAATCAATTACACTGCTGGCCACTGTAAATGCAACACCCTGAAGGAAACATGCAAATAACATGAAATTTACATCATGCATTAGCGGAGGTGAGATATGCAAATGATTAGAATTTCAGCGCAGACGCACATCACGCGCGCCTGTGGCGCCACTTCAAAGCGCTATTTAAGGCTTGGAGATTTCGACGATTTCAAGTTCGGCAATTGTGTTTTTCTTGTGGTTTTTTCAAAAAAACGATCAATTATGCCTCGTCGAAAACAGCGATCATCTTTTGATCAAGTATCCGAGTTCGACAGAGGAAGGATAGTGGCCTAAGAGATTGTGGATTATCTTTCAGGGAAATCGGTAGTCGTGTTGGACGAAACCAAACAACTGTAATGCGGATATGTGATCGTTGGATGCAGGAGGGTACGACGGTCCGGCGTGTTCGATCGCATCCACCTCAGCGCACCACTTCACGTGATGACAGGCAAATTGTGCGCATGGCAGTGACGGATCGCTCAGTCACATCACGAACCATAGCACAGCACATGCAGTCTGTAACGCATCATCCAGTGTCTGCGCGTACCATTCGACGCCGTTTACATCAGAGTGGTCTGTCCGCAAGACGTCCATTGCTTTGTCTACCCTTGACGCAGAACCACAGACGTCTCCGCCGCCAATGGTGCGATGACAGAAGGATGTGAACGGCAGAATGGAATGAAATTGTCTTTACTGACGAGTCACGCTTCTGTCTGCAACACCACGATGGTCGCATTCGAGTCTGGAGACACCGTGAAGAGAGGATGCTGAACAGCTGCGTTATGCACCGCCACACTGGTCCTGCACCGGGTATTATGGTATGGGGCGGTATTGGATATCACTCTCGCACACCTCTAGTTCGCATTGCCGGTACTTTAAACAGCCAGCGCTACATCTCCGAGGTGTTGGAGCCAGTTGTCCTTCCTTACCTTCATGGCTTGCCCACAGCCATATTTCAACAGGATATTGCGCGACCACACGTGGCACGCATTGCCCAACGGTTCTTCGTCAATCGACAGATTGAATTGCTTCCCTGGCCGCCTCGCTCTCCGGATCTTTCGCCTATAGAAAACATGTGGTCCATGGTTGCTCTACGATTGACCCAGATTCCATCCCCAGCTGCCACAGCAGATCAACTTTGGCAACGTGTGGAAGCTGCTTGGTCTGCTGTACGCCAAGAACTCATCCAAAGTCTCTTTGAATCAATGCCGAGGCGTGTGGCAGCGGTGATCTCCAACAATGGCGGCTACTCTGGCTACTGATTTTGGCAGGAACCACACTTCACAGAAGTCTATAAATTTAATCATTTGATACTTGGTCAACATGTTATCTACAAAATAAATTTTGTTGTGATATCTCTTGTCTTTCTTGGTGTTGCAATTTGGGTGGCCAGCAGTGTATATTGATATTGTTGAATAAATCTTTGAAATCAAATTTGACTAGAGATTTACAATTATTTAATGTTTGTTGTTTTCTTACCAGACTTAAGCTATTATCAATTATTCCACAAACACCAGAAGTTATTACTTTATATATTAATTTTAGGTAATTTAATAGTATTACACTTGCCTTAGTAGCATAAGTGTCGTGACTACAGGTGACTGCTCTAAAAGCAATAGGTGTTTTATGAAACTTAGGAACTAAAGTAAGATAAGGAAAGTGAAAGTTATTTGCAGTTATACCTAATAGTTTGTATTTTGCTATTATTTTCTTGATAATTACACAGGTAGATTCTCTCAAAGGCTGAAACAGATCACAATTGTCTAACAGATTTTTTAAACATATAGCAAAATAGTCTTTAGAAATAATTGCAAAATTGTTAGCAGCTTTATCTACATATGTTATTATAAAATACTCTTGTAAGTTTTTTATAGCTTCTTTTAAGCTTTTATTAGAGTGACTAAAGAAATTACTATTATAAGGTAGTTTAGAATGTACTAGCTTCAATAAATTTATTTTCCATAGATTGAAGACTTCACGCATTTTTTTTCTCTGTTTATGACTCGATTGATTTCTTCTGCACGTCAAATATCATATCACAAAATTGCAGAAATTTAAATGTTGTACATAACAATCCCCTCTTTCCTCGCTGATTGCTGTCAGTTTGATCCACTTTGTTTAACCCCTTACCTGTGACATATATTTCAGAAAAGTGCACCAAAAATGGAACATTTCTTAAGACTAACAGTGCGAAATACTCATTCCCAATTCGCGCCTTTATAACTGACCACACCCCCATTCCTCCCCAATGAAATAAATGAAGGGCAAATACCGCCATCTACTGTGAAAATAGTTACTCGACAAACTTCCTGCTCCCCCCGCTTTCGCGTATAAGCCTTGTACGAACCTGAAGACCAGACGCTGCGTAGCAAAACCTGCAAACTCAGCCGAGGTTTTATTTCCCTTGTTCGGTTTATGAATAGTATGGGCCTTGGCGCCGGACGGACAGTACAGATCTGCCAACCGATTGAGGCAACCCGGGATTGGGAAAATAGTAAAACTCCATATTAAATGTCCATTCGAAAGGAAAACGGGCATCACGGAAAATAATCGCTAATTTTTCTCCTGCCTGAACTGAGCTCGGGCATCCCTAATATTGCCCACTAGCCGGGCTTCGCCTAGACGGACTCAAGCCATCCGTGTAACATATTTATGTACTTCGGGCCCCACAAAAGAAAAAAAAAGCCTACAAATGTATTAAATTCAAGTGAATAAATTCCTTTCAATTTTCATTCCCGTCGCTGCCGACAGATGGCAGAAGAGACCATATGATGAGAAACCATATGATTTGGTTTCTCAGCAGTGAGTGATTTTAAAATGAAAATATCTCTAAAACTATTGAATTAACAGAATAAGTGTACGCAGAAAAAATTATCAGTTTTCGAAGCTCTTTCCAAATATGTAACATTTATGTACTTTCATGAGAAAAAAAATTACACCGTTTCCTGTATATTTGTCGGCCATTTTTTTTTTCGAGGATCGGTGCCCGCCCGGATGAGTTACGGTCACGTGATCTCTCGACATCCACTTGTCTCTTTATTAGTATAGATTGCGGCTGCCCGAACTGGGTTCGGGCGTCACTGATAAGGGGTTAAAAATATATTCCGTTTCAATTCCAACCGGGGCCAACAGAAGGATTAAAGTTGATTTTGAGGCAAAGTTGATTTTGACGAAAAGTTGATTTTGAGGCAAGTTCGTAAAAATAAGAGGTATATTTAAAAGTATTCTTAAATTCTATAGATTTTTCAATAAAAAATCTGTACTCCATGCAACCAATCCGGTTCAGATTCTTTCTGGGTTGTTGCTTCGCTTAATATTTTTCGATCAGTTTACAAGCCGGTATATTATTCAGCGCAATGATAAAATGGAATCCGTTAGATATGTTGCATAATTTAATTATGTACAACGCGCAATAATTTTTATGCTTACAGGTGTTAAATTTTTCTTTCTTCGTACCTTTTTCCAAACATGATTTTCCAAAGATACAAAATACTACAACAAAATTTGAATACTACAAAAATAGAGCATTAGATTTAAAGGCATTCAAATTCATGAATAATACCTAAAGAGACAAGATAACTAGAGTATGACTTACTACAATAAGCTTGTGGAGGACAAATCGATAATGAACATTAGGATACCAAAGAACAGAAATCATTTTAAAAATCAATGGATTTTCTCAGGATAGCCACTGGAAAAATTACTTCATTGCGAATATGGAAAGCTTTGAATATTGTGTCACACATATTACGAAAATAATCTGCGCACATGTACTGAGTTACGATAGAAAAAGACACCAAATTTTCAGTTATAAAACAATTAATTGGTAAGATCTACTGATTTTCAAATTCTATAATTTAGAAATAACTACCTGTGACTGTTGCCACAAAAACGGTGAGGCTTACGGACATGGTTTTTGTAAGCATATAATAGCGTCAGTGGCGCACCCAATGAAAGGGGGGGGTCAAAGAAATGTGGGGGAAAAAACTAGAGAAATATTCCAAAAATCTCTCTCTAGTAAAATATTTTTTAAATTTATGCAGAGTCCTATCTTCTAATTCTAAACTATTTATGAATGAGAGGAAACATAAGATGGGAGTACCCTACAGCTCTCGGGGATTTTACACATGATTGCTTTGTTTTGTTTTGCTTAATTTTAAACTCTAGACACACTCACATGTTGTCTCGTCACGACATCACAATGATATCGGTGACAAGAGGATTTTTAAAAATTTTAGCTGAAATTAGAATTCTCCTAGGTAACATTAATGTACGAGCTCTGGAATGGTGCATTACATTTGTATTGTTGAATTTTCAAACTATTTCTCAACTAAAATTTAAAAAAAAAATTATATTCAAACAAACGCAATTTTTTTAATTTTAATGCCAATCAACTATTTTTTATAGCATTAAAATTTTAAAACAGTTGTTGCTCTAAGATTTTTCTTACGCTAAATATGCAAAATTTACACTATTTATGTATGATATTAATTTTACGCTGTGCAATATTTGCAAGACATATTCAGGCTTGCTTAAGCAACTGCAAAATATAAAGCAATTTTTGAGAATTTCTGTAGAAATTTGTCACAATTTTAACTTAGAAATACGCAAAAAGTTATTAAACGGAAAATGGTACTGTGTATCATCATATTAAAATGTAATCGTACATTTACAGCTCATAATTCGTTTCATAAAACGTTTGCAATTCATAAAATTTTGAAAAATACATAAAATAAAATTTAAAAAATATATATAATAAAATTTAAAAATTACATAAGATAACATTTAAAATCACATGTAAATACATAATACATAAACAAAATACAAATTTTAAAAATACATAAAAGAAAATTTTTAAAATCTTAAAATTTTTATGTTTATAAAATGTTACTTCGATTTTATAAACTATTTTGTAAAGGGGAAAAAAGAAACAACAAAAAAAAATGAGGACTGAGTTCGACTATTTTGGGTGGGCTACCCTATACCGCCTATTCACAGGCGCTATCCCACTACTGCACGGTGCGGGAGCTTTTGTCTGCTGCGTTTCCGCCCTGGACCGGTCTGCTCCGCTTTACTCGACCTGGTGATGCCCGGCTCCCCCGGCTCCACCATATCGACATCGTGCTTAGCGCGGACGCCTGGTCGACATAAGTCTGTATAGGACAGAACTCCCAACCTCACGCCGTCCGACAGCCCAAGCCTCCAGGTAGCTGGATTGCAGGAACGCGCCACCATTCCCGGCGGCATATTCTGAAAGACTCACGGTTTGGGCACTCAATTGCCGGTTTGACGAAAGCATCAGTTTCGCCATCTGTTGACATATATAGGAATCTTTTTATTATAAGTTTTTTTTTTTTACTTCTACGCAATTTAGTATGTTTTAATATCTGAATTACATATATAACACAGGATTTAAAGAGATTTTAACAAAATAAATAAATGAATAAATTGAAATAAGTATATTATTGAATTTTAAATTTACTTTCTTCATTATATCCACAATAATTTTAATTTTTAAAATTTTAATGTTAATTAGAAAATAAATGTATTTAATAAGCTTTAATTAAAAAAATTAAGTTGCATAAATTAAAAAAATTTAAGTTTTAAATTCCAAAAATATAAATTTATTTTAACATATAATTTTAAATTAATCAAATTTTTAAAATATAAAAAATTATTTTAATTTGGTTACATTTTTATGCTAAATTATTGAAGAAATGAGGGAATGATGCTGAGTATGAAGGAATGGCAAATCTTTTGATCTTTCTTTGCTGTAGATTTTTCAATTCCTACTATTAGTTCACACTCTCTCTATATATATCTTGTTCAAATTTTCAATCGCTAATAAAAGTACTTTTTATTCATCCACTCAAGTTCAAATACATTTTTTTAAACTTGTAGTGGATGACACTTGATGTTAATACAGTTTTTCAAATATTAATTCATTAATTAAATTTAATTAATCAATTTTAGTTTTAGACCTAGAGCGTCTCTTGCTCTTGAATAGTACTGACGAACTTTTCTCTCTCTTTCCCCCCCTCCTAATCTCGCACAGTAGGCAAGGTTCTGGCAGGCAATCTTTTTTTTCAATTCCTACTATTAGTTCACACTCCAATTTTTTCTTTGTTGACCTAAGTAGGAATTGACTTTAAAATTTTTTTTTATATATTACTTGTTTTTGTTTTATTTTCAGAATTTAATTGAATTCAGAATTTCAGAATTTAATTGAAAATAAGATCATTTGAAAATCTTGCACTGAAAGCAAGAAAGTGAAAACTGTATTAACATCAAGTGTCATCCACTACAAGTTTAAAAAATGTATTTGAACTTGAGTGGATGAATAAAAAGTACTTTTATTAGCGATTGAAAATTTGAACAAGATATATATAGAGAGAGTGTGAACTAATAGTAAGAATTGAAAAATCTACAGCAAAGAAAGATCAAAAGATTTGTCATTCCTTCATACTCAGCATCATTCCCTCATTTCTTCAATAATTTAGCATAAAAATGTAACCAAATTAAAATAATTTTTTATATTTTAAAAATTTGATTAATTTAAAATTATATGTTAAAATAAATTTATATTTTTGGAATTTAAAACTTTAAATTTTTTAATTTATGCAACTTAATTTTTTTAATTAAAGCTTATTAAATACATTTATTTTCTAATTAACATTAAAATTTTAAAAATTAAAATTATTGTGGATATTTGAAGAAAGTAAATTTAAAATTCAATAATATACTTATTTCAATTTATTCATTTATTTATTTTGTTAAAATCTCTTTAAATCCTGTGTTATATATGTAATTCAGATTTTAAAGCATACTAAATTGCGTAGAAGTAAAAAAAAAAACTTATAATAAAAAGATTCCTATATATGTCAACAGATGGCGAAACTGATGCTTTCGTCAAACCGGCAATTGAGTACCCAAACCGTGAGTCTTTCAGAATATGCTTCCCGGCGATAGTTTCGGTTTGGGTATGCATCATATGCTTTACTTAAAGCAGTGATGATCAGGTCTGCGTCCCATCCTAGATTCATCTGTTAATCTCATTTTTTCCCCAGATAAAGATCGGGAAATAAAGTTAAAATATCCAATATTTTACTGAATTTATGTCGGTAAAATTTCAGACGTGAGAGAATCGGATCAACGCTTGCTGCCAAAAAGCCGGGAAAATATTCCAGAAATCTTTTTTTTCTAGTAATAATTATTTTTTTTTATTCATGCAGAGTGGCATCTTCTATTTCTAAACTATTTATGAAACGGCGGTCACGTAAAGTGGGAGTATCCTACCGCTGTCGGGTATCTCGGCCGCTGTGAAAACACGATGAACGAAGTAGTTCTCGAGCCCACGGAGATCACCGGTATCACGTATTAGCGATCACTACTGATGCTCAGTCAAATGTCGTATATATGAAATGAATGTTTTCTGTGTAAATTTTATATTATACATAACGAATATTTGCAACGGTTTTATTTTATTTTCACTCCTGTAAAAATAAATAATAATAAAATAAATAAATAAATAAATAAAAACATTGTACCTTGCATGTCACATTTCAGCTCTCAAGTTAACTTTTTCTACGAATCTCTTTTATCGCCAGAGAAGATTTGGGGGAAGCGTATAACCTTCATTAAAGAAAATTTATAATGCATTCCGCCCGTTCGATTAAACCTTTGTTATAACTAGTAACTTGATCAGAATCCGTTTGTCCAAGAAACGAATAGTGAAAGTGAAAAACGTCAACTTCTGTTAAGAATATGAATATTTTGTGGTCCCAGAGAAGGCAGTTTTGATATCTCTAGTTAAATCCCCATGTAGCACTTCTGTTAAAGTAAATATTGAATTTTGAAAATAGAGATATTGCACGTGTGCGGTCATTTATATTAATACCTTTTCATTTAAGCGGCAGGTGGCAGCACTACTGTTCAAGAAATGTTTGAATTCTTGAATTTCAATATAATGGTCTTTAATTTTAAAATATCTAAAACTGATTTCATAGCTTTTATTATTTCTTTCTAGAAGAGAAAGTCTTCCATAACTAATTACCCCGAACGGTACTTCACTCCTGGGATTTTTTTACTAAACACAGGAAATATTGTGTGTTCGTAGCAGTGGCGCACCCAGAGAGGGGGCCAAAAGGCCCCGGCAGCCTAAAAGAAAAACGGGGGGAAAAACTGGAAAATATTACAAAAATCTTCTTTCTTGTAAGAATTCTTTTAAAATTTATGCAGGGTCTTATGTTCTGTTTCTAAACTGTTTATAAATGAACGGTCAAATGGGTTATGAATGGGCGTATCCTACAGCTGTCGGATATATCGGCCGCTGTGAAAACAAGACGAACGAAGTAGTGCTCGGGTCAACGAAGATCACAGGTACCATGTACAGTAGGGTGGAGCGAAAAAATTTTTTTTTATTGTTTTTTCTTTCCTGTATCACCAATCATTGATCCATGGCCCAAGATGCAAAAGTGCAAAATATCAACCTGTTTTGAAAATATTTTCAGGTGGCGCGCTAGAATTGAAGTTTCGCAAAGTAGTATAAAAAGGTGACATTTAAAAACGTGGTAATAAAACTCAATTATATATTTTTATTTGTTTTTATGTGTTACGCAAAATTAAACATAGTATATAAAACACATTTAAGCAATAGAATCCTTCTTAATAATGTTTAAGTGTCATTTTCAGAAGTTTTTTGGATTTTGTTTTTCGTGAAAATATTGAGATATTGTCTAAAAATTGGCAAGTCTTGCCTAGCTTTTCTCTTGGTTCTTATATGACCGTCTCTTGCCTCTGAACCACAAACATATAATGCAGCCTCGGTTACTAGCTTTACACACCGTTTTACTGCCAGTGTGTCACAAGGGAACTTCTCAAAATACAGGAAATTGTCTCCTGAAGAAATCATAGTCTTTATTTCTGTATCACTGTATTCCATCGTCATTGGCGGTTCACTAATATTTTCTTTCCACCTATTTATCAAATTGTAATAATGTTTTGCTCCGACCTGAAGTTCAGGAAGCTGAATCTCGCGTGCTTTTCTTCTTTTGGTCTGTTCTCTTGCTTTTAATATTCTTCGAAGAGCTAGTTCTCTTATATTTAACTCCTCGTCTTGTAACATAGCTTGCAAAAAATTTTAGAGGTGTGCAAAGAATGAATTTCGTTGAATAGTTTTTATTACAATGCGCTTCAGCTCGGTTTGCATATATGAAAATCTTCTAACCATATTAAATTCGTAGCTAGGCCCATATTTACAAGAAGGTTTAGTCTTGATGTCAAACCAGGTTGGTGAGTACACTTTCATAATAAAATTGGCAAATTCCTTCAGGTTGACCGATGGTTTCGTTGTTCCTGCATATAAACGAAGAATCCTGTATGCACAAGTCAGCCATCGGAAATGTTCTATCTTTCCTGGATCTCTGTTAGCTAAGCTAGGCGTGATTGTACCACTAAAAATAGCTGAGCATTTCATATAAATATTTTTGATTGGTGCTTAATAATTCAGCATTAACATCTGGCAAATCTTAACTTACAGCTTCAAAGTTCACGAGTTTATATTCTAGGCACTTTTCAATACTTTTTCCAGTGTTTTCTGAAAAACTATTTGGATCTGTCGTGGTACCATCAAGGCTGGTGAAAAGAAGATGGAGTGGTAATTCATTAGCATGTAGTATGCACACAAACCCCTGTAACGATCAATATATTTTCCTAATAGTATAATGACACCGTTTTTTCTGTCCTGTATTTACAGCAGTACCATCACATACAATTGCCACCAACGATGTATGAAATTCGAAACTTTTTTCTTAGAAATTCACCTATACTTTTTTGAATTGTAATTGCCTTACCCGAATCGAGTGAAAGATGGCCTGTGAACTTAGAATCTGGCTCAGAAATCAAAGAAATGTGTTCTTCAGTCTTCCGATGTGATCTATTTTCTGTCTCAGCCAGGACAAAAGTTTTATCTTTACGGCCGTCAAAATAAAGCGAGGATATAAGGTTGTTGGCCACTTAACCGTTACAGGTTTTGGAGTACTTTTCGACGCTCACGACGTAATTTATGTCGATCTATTACTTTTGATGAGTTGTTACTACTGATAATATTTAAATCTTGCACTGCAGCGTTTACTGTGATTACTGCTGAGCGATCAGAAATCCCAGTTCGATCACAAGCTGTTGCTAGATTTTGTAGCTTATATCTCATTTGGATCGTTTCTTCTTGCTGATTTTTTGGTCGCTGGAAGCGTTTTGAAATGGAAAATTCACCTGGGTTAGTTTCAGTAGATCTGTCAGAAGAGCATTCTAAGACTGGAAAAACTGTGGTGAGTTGATAGAACTAATATCCTCTCCGATGTGTGTTAAGATGGCTCCAGTCCAGTAGTGCAGCATCCGTCTAACACTAAGTAAAATTCACTTAAAGTATAAACCTTAATGCAAGTAATCGAGTCAGAACTGTTGGTAAATAATTATTGAAAATGTAGTACAGGACAGTGCACAAACCTACAATAACAAATTTGTGGAAAATTTTAAAATATGGCTCTCTATTGAGGTTAGAATAAAGTACTAAAATTGAGTTTTTTTTAACACTCCCATGTCGTGCGCCACCTGAAGATGAAGTCGTAGACAACTGATTTTTGGCATATATCATGTTCTATTATTGTACCAACAAATAATAATACATATTTTGCATTGAGTTTATTGGAAACTATACCTCGAAATTGAATCTTAGCTTACCATCTCTATCTAGGCAGTTACTAATATTAAGGTCTAATTTTCCAATCGATATTTCAGGGGAACTGTTTTTATTCCATTTTATGACCAAATATTGAACCAATTTCATAAATGCCTATTTCGGCACCGTAGCATGTGAAAATATTATTTAGTTCTTCTACAAAATGTAAAAAATGCTCCAGCAGCAAGTGCAATGGAAGATTTTCGTCAGTTGAACGTTATACCCGTGATTTGCCTTCTACGAATACAGCAGTTTTGAACCCCAAATTTAGGTTGTGTTATTAAAAAAAATTTGAAAAACTGTTTGCAATAGCTCCATTTTAAAATACCATTATTAATGCACTTTCTATGTGACAAAATGGTGTATCCTACCATTTATAACTTGGGATTGTGGCGGCCCAGTGGTACAGAGCAATGGTTTTCGGTGCTGAGGGTGCTCAGATCGAAAAAAAAATTGAAAAACTGTTTGCAATAGCTCCATTTTAAAATACCATTAATGCACTTTCTATGTGACAAAATGGTGTATCCTACCATTTATAACTTGGGATTGTGGCGGCCCAGTGGTACAGAGCAATGGTTTTCGGTGCTGAGGGTGCTCAGATCGAATCCCGCCGTTGAGCCAAGAAATATGCCTCCATTCGTCCTGTCCGCCTATATGGTGCCCCCATAATAAAATGGGCAGTAAAACTGAGGCGTAGTAAAGGTGAATGTTTGATTAACAGTGCCTCCACATTGGAAAAAAAATAAACCATCTAACCTATTAAAAATATTTGCCACGCTTCCGGTAACAACATGCGTCAGTGAAAGTTTTAAGACAAACAATTTCATTTTCTGTCTTAAGCATTTTAAAAAACCTATTTAAGATATACCACGACACAATCACGATTGAACGAACTTGCTTCGTTATATAAGCACACAGACTTTTTGTACGGACCGGGAAATGAGAAAGGATATAACCTCACTTTCTACCAGTATTTTACATATGATTTTGCTGTTTTGTTTTGTTTAACTTCTAACCCCAGACACACAGACAAGTTGTCTCTTAAAATGTAAAGCGATTTTAAAGACTTTCTGAAGGAATTTGTCAGAATTTTACCGTAGAAATGCACAAAAAGTTATTAAACGGAAAAAACGGTACTGTGTATCATCATATTAAATTGTAATCGTACATTTACAGCTCATAATTCGTTTCATAAAACGTTTGCAATTCATCAAATTTTGAAAAATACATAAAATAAAATTAAAAAAATATATATAATAAAATTTAAAAATTGCATAAGATAACATTTAAAATCACATGTAAATACATAATACATAAAAAAATACAAATTTTAAAAATACATAAAAGAAAATTTTAAAAATCTTAAAATTTTTATGTTTATTAAATGTTACTTCGATTTTATAAACTATTTTGTAAAGGGGAAAAAAGAAACAAAAAAAAAAGAGGACTGAGTTCGACTATCTTGGGTGGGCTACCCTATACCGCCTATTCACAGACACTATCCCACTACTGCACGGTGCGGGAGCTTTTGTCTGCTGCGTTTCCGCCCTGGACCGGTCCGCTCCGCCTTAGACGACCTGGTGATGCCAGGCTCCCCCGGCTCCACCATATCGACATCGTGCTTAGCGCGGACGCCTGATCGACATAAGTCGGTAGAGGACAGAACTCCCAACCTCACGCCGTCCGACAGCCCAAGCCTCCAGGTAGCTGGATTACAGGAACGCGCCACCATTCCCGGCGATAGTTTCGGTTTGGGTATGCATCATATGCTTTACTTAAAGCACTGATGATCAGGTCTGCGTCCCATCCTCGATTCATCTGTTACTCTCATTTTTTCCCCCAGGTAAAGATCGGGAAATAAAGTTAAAATATCCAATATTTTACTGAATTTATATCGGTAAAATTTCAGAGGTGAGAGAATCGGATCAACGCTTGCTGCCATCTGTTGGTGTAAGATACATTTCAATATTATTAACTAATTATTAAATATATTTATCCAGTCTCTTGATAAACATTTTCGTAGGCAAACAAATGAATTTAGTACTTTACGAAATGCAAAAGATTCCTTCATTTAAATAAATTTGATTTTCTTAAAAATAATCACCGTAAAAATTATGGCCGTTTTTCTGATTTTTAAAAAATTATTCATAAAGTTCAATACGATGTATTTAGCAATTCAAGATTGTAATGAAGATTAAAAAAAGTTTTAAAAATATGAAAATTGTGGATATTTAAAGAACTTATTTATAAAGAAGATATTTAAAGAGCTCATAAAAAAGATATTTATAAAAAGGATATTTAAGGCAAAAAGAAAACGGGTAAAAATAAAGCCGGGAAAATATTCCAGAAATCTTTTTTCTAGTAATAATTCTTTTTTATTTTTATTCATACAGAGTGACATCTTCTATTTCTAAACTATTTATGAAACGGCGGTCACGTAAAGTGGGAGTATCCTACCGCTGTCGGGTATCTCGGCCGCTGTGAAAACACGATGAACGAAGTAGTTCTCGAGCCCACGGAGATCACCGGTATCATGTATTAGCGATCACTACTGATGCTCAGTCAAATGTCGTATATATGAAATGAATGTTTTTTGTGTAAATTTTATATTATACATAACGAATATTTGCAACGGTTTTATTTTATTTTCACTCCTGTAAAAATAAATAATAATAAAATAAATAAATAAAAACATTGTACCTTGCATGTCACATTTCAGCTCTCAAATTAACTTTTTCTACGAATCTCTTTTATCGCCAGAGAAGATTTGGGGGAAGCGTATAACCTTCATTAAAGAAAATTTATAATGCATTCCGCCCGTTCGATTAAACCTTTGTTATAACTAGTAACTTGATCAGAATCCGTTTGTCCAAGAAACGAATAGTGAAAGTGAAAAACGTCAACTTCTGTTAAGAATATGAATATTTTGTGGTCCCAGAGAAGGCAGTTTTGATATCTCTAGTTAAATCCCCATGTAGCACTTCTGTTAAAGTAAATATTGAATTTTGAAAATAGAGATATTGCACTTGTGCGGTCATTTATATTAATACCTTTTCATTTAAGCGGCAGATGGCAGCACTACTGTTCAAGAAATGTTTGAATTCTTGAATTTCAATATACAGTGGTACCTCGACTTACGAGTTTAATTCGTTCCATGACGGAGCTCGTAACTCGAAATACTCGTATCTCAAATCAATTTTCCTCATTGAAATGAATGGAAATGCCATTGATTCGTTCCGGGCTCTCCCAAAACATCACAATTTTTTGTTACGTGTTTTTAAATAAGAAAAATGTGCTTATAAACGACGAACATTGTATAAAAACGCAATACAATAGAATGTACTGCAATAAATTTGTTTTATTAAGTGTAATGTACAACATTTACCTTGCAGATCAAACTTGAAAATGCTGATGGAAGAGGAGGAGAAAGACTGAACTGAAAAATTAAATCTTATTCTTTGATTTTTGACCTTTTCGCCCCGCTTTCCTCAATTTCGCTTTTATTGCTAGCTAGTCTCTTAAAGTGTACGAGTGAGACACGGAAGCTGGGAGATTGTTGCATCGTTCACTGTAGCTGTAATGTCCAGATTCTTCTCTCTGAGAATCCGAAGAACGTTTTCTCAAGTCGCATGTACACCCAAGCGAATCAGCTTCACCCCCGTCTCCTCGCGACACATTAGTCACGCTCCAGGAGCGTGACTAATCGACCCGACCGACCGTTCTCACTTTTCCGCCGCTCGCAACTTCCCGACGTCATTACCCCTTTGACCTTTGACCCCCGTCATCCGTTCTCCGAAGGAAGCCCCCGAGCGGCGAGGCGAATCCTCGGGTTAACAGCAAGGGGACCCATAAATCACTGTTTTCCCCTACAATTCGCTCCCCTTTCGCGAATGTGTATCCGCGGTGTCAGAATCCGTAGAAGAAGTAGAGCTTGTGATCCTAGGACCAAAGTCATCCCCTCCCCTAGACCCCATGGGGAGTTCCAGTGTGGGGGAGGGAATTGAAGCTATCTCTCTGCGAGAGAGGTTGGGCGCTGTTCAGTTTCGGAGGGCGACTCAAGTTTAGGCAGAGCAAGCTGCCCCGGGTGGAAATAGTTGATTGTTAATCTCTCGGTTTAAGACTGGATAGTAGTCTCAGAATAATATGTATACAGTTGTATAATAATTGTACATAAAGGTTAAAATATTATATGCTTCTTGCGTTCTCATTTGATGTGCACGTAACATGGCATTAACTGCTCAAACTAGCGGTGGGATATCTGAAACTTGCTCGTAACCCGAATTTTAGCACGTAACTCGAAGTAAAAAATCTACCGAGAGAATGCTCGTATTTCGAAAAACTCGTAAGTCGAGACACTCGTAAGTCGAGGTACCACTGTAATGGTCTTTTATTTTAAAATATCTAAAACTGATTTCATAGCTTTTATTATTTCTTTCTAGAAGAGAAAGACTTCCATAACTAATTACCCTGAACGGTACTTCACTCCTGGGATTTTTTTACTATACACAGGAAATATTTGTGTGTTCGTAGCAGTGGCGCACCCAGAGAGGGGGCCAAGAGGCCCTGGCAGCCTAAAAGAAAAACGGAGGGAAAAAAAAACTCTGGAAAATATTCCAAAAATATTCTTGCTAGTAAGAATTCTTTTTCTTTTTTTAAAATTTATGCAGGGTTGCATGTTCTATTTATAAACTATTTATGAATAAACGGTCAAATCAGGTGGGCCTATCCTACAGAAGGCAAACGCCGAATTGCCGATGGAGCATCGGCATCCTGCGCACCTTCTCAAAGCTTATGCCTTCACAGACCTAGTAATCGCTCACTTCCATCTGACTCATCTACATGCCGGTCCTCAACTCTTTCAAGCCTGCATCTAAAGACAGTTTTAGATCCTTGGACTAATGCGGAGTGGACTATGCAGGTCCATTCGTACTCAAGGTGTCAAACGGTCGGTGTAACAAAACCTTCAAGGCTTACGTGTGTGTCTTTATCTGTTTAGCGACCAAAGCTACCCATCTAGAGCTTGTCAATGAGCTTACTACAGAGACTTTCATCGCTGTTCTCAAGAGGTTGATAAGCTGCATAGTGACTGTGGCACCAACTTCATCGGATCCTCTAGAAATCTGCAGCTTTCTCTTCAGCTGGTGCGTTGTCCTTGTCACCGTGAGCGCGTGTCTTCATTCCTTGCAGGCGAGGGATCGACTGAAAATTTATCCTTCCATCATCTCCTCGTCTGGGAGGTAGGAGTGAAATCTGTCAAATTTCATCTCAAACGAGTGTGCGGTAACGCGCCCCTCACGTATGAGGAGCTGTACACCACTCTCAAGCAAGTAGAAGCGCGTCTTAATTAATGACTGCTCTGTTCGCTGTTGATAGACTCTACGGATCTAGCTGCTATAACCCTAGGTCATTTCTTGACTGGAGGTCCACTGACAGCATTACCAGAGCCGGACCTCACCGACACAAGCATGAATCACTTTTCAAGGTGGCAACTTGTTCGACAATTGACGCAACACTTTTTGGAACGCTGGACAAGAGAATATCTTGCCCAGCTCCAGGGACTGCCGATGAGGCGAGTGATTCAGCAGAATCTCCAAGTGAGAGACTTAGTTCTTCTCAAGGACGAGCGCTTGCCACCTCTAAAATGGAAACTAGGACGCTTGACACAACTTTTCCCTGGAGCTGATGGTCCCGTTAGAGTGGTTGAGCTCAAGACCACGGACGGAACATTAAAGAGAGCCATCGGTAAACTTTGGTTACCTCTACCAGTGGACTCTGGACAGTGAAACTTTTTTTATATTTTAATTTTTTCTATTTTTATGCATTTTTAGTGTATTCTTGATTTCTTTTATTGTGTTTAATTTTAATTATGTTTTATGAAACCCTTGGGGTTTTTAAGGCCCGGGGGTAATGTTCGGTAATGTATTACTACTCTTTTTGACACGCTTCTCCTTTTATGTAAATCGAGGAAACGATGGCAGTGCCATTTAAAAGGGTTTGATTACAGATGTAGTATGAGTGAGTACAGCGGTGATGTAGCCGCTGCGTGTCGCTAATAAAGAGCAGTATTTCGACGGTAGTTGTTTATTTTTCTGAGTTGATACAGTCCATTCAAGCGCATCGCATATCTTATTAATAAAAGAGAGTGTTTGCGTGTGTGTGTGCGTGTGTGTATGCGATCCCCAGGCGAATCTGTGAAACTTACAGACGTCAAATTTGGCACACGGGTAGTTCAGACTATGGGAAGGTGCACCTCGAAGCCCGAATTTTAAATTTTATTCTAGAAATTTTTTATTTTATGTTTTGTGCGATATTTTATGTTTTTTTAACTTCAGATTACGATATCTCGGCAAAAAATGATCGTAGAATTTTGATCTTTTTACAATCTAAGACTACAGACATTTCTCCTTCAAACAAGACCTCATTTGTTTAAAAATAATTTAAAACAGACTAATATTTTCATCAAAATATTAAAACCACTTTTTCGATTTTTTACGCCCTTTTATGCATCTACGGTCGATGCTCTTCGTGTTTTTATCTTACAAAGAAAATATTTACATCATCTGGAAGATGAAAGCTTTCTCATTCATATAGACCTCATTTCAAGTCTCTATCTTAAAATTTCGATTTTTAATTGAATTTTAAAGAACGATATTTCAACACAAATTTTATGTGGTTCTTTCAACGCGGTACTCTAGGCGTTGGAATCAATCATTCATAAGAAATGCGCATGCGCACAAGGAAACGTTTTATTTACTTTTGCCGGTGTTCACTTTTTCTGTATTCTGTCAATTTTTGTTTAATTTAGTTACTTTTTTGAATATTCTTTCTTTTTATGCTTCTGTCTGAAACTCTGGAATATTTTTTATTATCATTCTAATACTTCGAAACTTAACAATGTTTACCAGGGGTGTTTTAAAACAACTGTTAATTATGTTTGTGTTTAGCTTTGAGAAAAAATAATTTTGTAAAGGTTTTTTTGGTCTTTTATGCTAAAATAGCACTTACAAATCAAAAAAGAAACAAAAACGTACCTGTAAATAGCATACCTTTTTTATAAATTGATCAATTTGAAGTAATTTTTAATGAAATTTAGCTAAAACACCTATCATTCTGCACAAAATCCTAAAGCTAATATTTTGAACTAATTTTAGCTTTTGATTGTGGAAATTTTGATGTTAAAACATGTTAACAATGTATTAAATATGCATTATTTTGTACGTCAAATATAGTTGCACATTAATTTTATAGAAATTTGTGGTATGACTTTCTTAAGTAGCATGATTTATTTTTTCTCGATGATATCTTTTTCTTAATTGTCATATTTTGAGAACATAACTTTTTTAAATTAAAAAAAACACAAATAACAGTTTAGGTTAACAAGAATTATTGTCAAGAATTATATTTCACATGATTGGACAAGCCACAGGTCAAGAAGTATTGAAATTAATGGAGGTAAGGTTAATTTTTGTTACATGCAGTAATTTTTTCATGTCCTGATTCATAAATTAGAATCGATAGCTGATTTATACCTCATTTATATTTTTAGAATTTAACTTCTTACTTCTGTTTAAATTTCCTTTCTATTTTACCATCATGTTTTGTTTTGCTATTATTGCAGTGTGTAAAATATTTTTCATTGCTTACTACGATTTAAAATTTTTTTTTGTATTATTGACTTGTACTTTTTTATTCCTACTGTGTTATTCCTACTGTTATTTTTTCTACGTTATTTATATTGTATGTAGTTTTTAAATTGATTTGGTATTGTTTACTTTTCAGCTTTTCCCGAATGATTTTCCGAATCTTTACCCCGGAAAGAGAAGCGAGACTGGAAGAAATCAGACAACAACAGCAAAGAATAGTTGGACAAAAACCACAGGATCGTCATGATTTGTTAGCAAGAGTGTTTCATCAAAAACAAAAATCACTTATGAGTCTCATCACAAAGACAAAGATTTTTGGAGAAGTTAGGTGTCATATGTACACCATAATTGCAGTTTTGGCTGATTTAAACTCTGTATTCTCACATTTTGATGCCCCTGTAGCAGTAGTGGATTACATGGTTAACTGGAGTTACTCATTTTGTTCCATTTTAAAGGAATTAGGCTGTGGTTCATATGGGAATGGCGTTTAGAAACATACGGCGTATGAGGCAGATATTACGGATCAAATAATAGCCAAAGATGACACCACTTCAGTCAGTTGTCACAAAACAACTGTCTCTGTCCACATGTTGCAGAAGCCTCCTCTACACGATTTCTTCATTCGGGAATGGCGTTTAGAAACATACGGCATATGAGGCAGATATTACGGATCAAATAATAGCCAAAGAAAGCAAGTGTCTATAGACAATGCGTGGATTGTCCCGTATTGCCCTCTACTAACCACAATTTTCAATGCCCATATAAATGTAGAGTACTGTAATTCAGTTTTATAGTGTGGCGTGTGAGTGGAACACTGGTGTGTGGTTTTCAAATGATTTTAGCTTTTACTGGAAATTAGCAGAACATTAGCATCCAAAACAGTAATCGTTTGGAAAGTTTTTATTTATATACACAACTCACTACCATAATACTCTTAAAATTTATATTTTAACGCATTTCGGTTACTGCTGTTGTTTGTAAACACACGATCTTCATTGCCATGCTCATTTCAGAAATTTGTCATTGAGATGATGCTCATTTAATGCGTGTTTTCAAAAGTGAAATATACCATGTTCTGTAAATGCCCCGAAAATATTTCTATACTGGAGATGTAGACAGATTAAAGAATTTAAGTAAACTTTTGTGTAATTTATACATTTGTGTGTGTTTAATTATTTAAATTAATAGATTTATATTTTTTATACGTTTTATTCTTGCATTCTTTTAGGGGTTTATAGTGTTGCGTGTGAGTGGAACACTGGTGTGTGGTTTTCAAATGATTTTAGCTTTTACTGGAAATTAGCAGAACTTAGCTTCCAAAACAGTAATCGTTTGGAAAGTTTTGAATTTAATTTATTAAATGCTGATCACGAGATTTCTTTTCTTTTTGTGATACTTTAAATTAATTTTCCGTCACGTGCATAACAACGAAATTAATTGACAAAGAAAGTATTAAAATACAGTAAAAGATAAAATTTAACCACTAGACAAATTGAGATGGAAATTTTAAAAAATTTTGTTCAAATTAGTATGTTTTATGGATATTAAATCAAATTTATATATAAAACTGTAATTTCCTCACAAAATATGCTTCGCCATGACGATAAATAAGTCCCAAGGCCAAACTTTAAAATATGCTGGCGTACATTTACGAGAAAATTGTTTCTCGCACGGTCAGTTTTACGTAGCTTGCTCACGAGTAAGTTCGCAGACGAGCCTGGTAATATTAGTTCCACCCAATGAAGAAACAAAATATATTGTTTATAAGAAAATCCTCTAAAAAGCAATTTCACTACTTTTTCATTGTAATTATCCTAAAATGTACCCCGTAGCGAAGCACGGGTATTCAGCTAGTACATAATAAGACGCTGACAGTGTTCCACATATTTTGCATGTTGTCGGTGATCCCAAACAATACCAGCAACGTCTTTGATCTATAGAAGGTCGTTCGTACTTTATGGAAACGATTTTGTAATTTATTTTTGTTGTTTGCATTTTGAGATAAAAATTTGGCAACTTCAGAATAATCGTCTGCTATTGTTTTGTTTTGATTGGAATGTAAAATGAAAGATTTATTTTGAAAATGGCTTTTAAAATTGATAGATGGTTCGAAGGTTACGTAACTAAACTTTCCGAGGAGAAACATTCGTATCAACAAATTATAAATCGGTGTAAAAATAGCGGTTATGGCATTTCAAATAAAGGTATTAATAATATATTAAATTTGAAAGAAAAAAACGTCTAACTGAAAGTAAAAATGAAAACTTGATCGCAAAATCTCATTCTAAGACTGTTCGAATGCAGGTAAATATCACGAAAGTGAAGTTTCTGATCCTAAAAGAAAATCCGCCGACTCAAAGATCCATTGCATCGAAACTAGGAATGTCTTCTGGCACTGTAAGTAAAATCATTCATAAAGATTTGACGTTAACAAAGATGTTTAAACCTAAAGTTCATCTGCTCTTGCCAAAGCATATTGCTGAAAGAAAAACAAATTGTAGAAAATTATATAAAAAACACCTAGCTGCTGAAAAATGGAAATTTGTGGTAACACTCGATGAAGCATGGGCAGGGCCCGACTTAGCCTAATTGGGGTCCGGGGCAAAAACTTCTTTGGGGGCCCCCCTCTGCTTCACTACTTCAGTAATGAAGTACTTAATACGTATTACTAAACTTTCTATTCGATTTGGGGCCCCCCTCTGATGTGGGGGCCCGGGGCAACTGCCCCGTATGCCCCTGCCTTAGTCAGGCTCTGAGCATGGGTGTATTTAATTGACTGTAATGAAAAAAAGATCAATTTTCTATTGCTCAACTGACCGTACGAAATGGCTCCGTCAGTGTACAGAAAAGTTCCCAGAGGTATTCAGGATAGTTGTAGGATTTTCTTACAACGGCAGATTAAAAATCAAAAAAGTCTCAAAGCCAAAATTAATTCACTCTACTATCAGAAGAATATTTTAGAACCAATTTATGAAGAAAAAATTCCAGCCTCCTATGGAAAGGACATTGATAAAGTTGAACTTCATATGGACAAAGCCTCTAGTCACACGTCTAAATCAACTGCCGCTTATTTAGCAAAGAAAGAATCAAAGACAGAAATAAAGTGTATCCCATTTAATGAAATACCTGTAAAATCACCTGATGCTTCTCCAATAGACTTTTGCGCTTTCGGTTTATTAAAACGAGCCTTAGGAAAACGGCATCTAAGAACACTGAACTGACTTTGAAGAACGATCCAAGAGGAATGGGGTAAAATTGACATGACAGTACTAAGACAAAGTTTACTTTCGTGGAAAATTCGAGTAGAGCTATTGTCAAGAACCATGGTTATCAGACAGAAGGAAATCGCCGCAAAAATATGGCATTTATACATAAAACTCATCAAAATCGTTTCCATAAAGTGTGAATGACCTTCTGTAAATGGTACCAGTAATACCGATGCTTTCAAAGAGGGTGATTTTGTGGTGGTAAACTTCGAGAGCCAGTTATTTTCCCTGAAAAGTGACTTATGTTAAAGACAAAGGATACATTGTGTGGTTAGAGAGTGATCGAAAATATACAGGAAATGATCGACCTGACCGGATGAAATTCTGTACTCATGGAGCGACGTTCTATACAGCATCGATCCCTCTTGGCCAGTGAGCATCCGAGGGCTCTTTGATGTCAAAGATATAGATAATGCAATCCAATATCTGTAATAGGTATAATATAATTGTGTATCAAGCTTTTAATAAACGTTTTATTGCCTAAATTTGTGTCAAGTACTTTTTCCTCTTGCATTTCATGACAAAAACATAGATGTCACAAAGTAGATGTCACATAGATGTCACATAGATGCCACACTCGGCGGGGTAACTTTGTGACACATTTTAACCTTAATTTCTCAATAGTAGTTACAGATCCGGGCTAACGCAATACATTACTACGTAGGGAAAGGATGTAACAATGTTTTGCAATAGTACGTTTTGGGCTACTTTTAAAACCGATCGCCTGGTACAGGAAAAAATTTTAAATCCGTCACAAAGTATCTGTCACCCCATCTTACGGTATATAAAAAAAATCAGAACCATGTTCTATCCGCTGCCTCTGGGAGAATTATTCCGGACCAAGCAAAGTTAAATAAATTTACAAATTCACCAGTTCACCTTTCCGAGCATTATTTTTAAGGGGTGATTTGACCAACCTGGGGACCATTTGTGGTTGCAGCAGCTCACAGCATCATGTAGTTTGAGGAAGCCCATCGAGATTCTGGGGTTGCGGGAAAAATTCAGCATGTCTCGGGGACTTCCACCTGATTTCTCGGAGTCATCGCACAGCTCCTGCTTCTTGACAGCCTCTCGTCGTCCCATTTTTCCTCTCCTCCCGAAAAAAAAAACTCGGGCTTTATCCCTTTTCTGGCACCTCCCCCAAAATTTATTCCTGTCTCTAGCGTTTGATTCGTGGCGGGATGATGTGATATCTTTCCACGGATGATCCACGTGGTTTTTCATTTCCTAGACTTTGGAGAGCCCCCCCCCTTGTCTTTTTGTGGAATTTACGGAACGCATCCCTTCTCTATTCTTAAGGCCCGTTGCACACACGGCGTTTTTATCCGTGGCGGAAATTTTCCATCGGACGTCGTTCCAACAGTAGACCACAGAAGTCAATTGGAGCTTGCACACTGGGCGGAAAATTAAATTTTTAGTCGACGGTAGCTTGTGCAGCTATCGAGTGCCACTGTGCGCTGGCAGATTTTTTGACGCCAGATTGAACTAGTTTTTGTTAGTAACCCGGTTCTTTGCACTTCCCATTTTTACAGTAATGTTGCTTCATGCTGTATGTATGACGCCACTCTGAAGGAGTGAGGTCACAACTCCGTTTTTTCTGTTTTTATTTCTTTTTGTATCGATACTAGCTCCTTCAATCGATATGTAAAATTGTATGTAAGTACACGGGTATAAAAGGGGAGTACATACTTGTAACTGAGAGCTTGGAGCTTGGAGCATTTGTTATTGCCTTGACTTTTTTTTTTTTAGCTGTTTGGGTAAGTTACCCAACGCTATGTTAGTTACTATAAAATGTGATTAAACTTCTTTTATTTTTGATTCTTCGAGTCATATTTTTTTTCTTATCAAGACTCTGCTATGTTTCACTGAGGCAGCTTTATTTGAAAGATTATTCAACATGGTTATGGGCCTGACGCCTTAGCATAGCTAATCTACTTTCGGGAAAATGACTCGAGGAAGTTTATTTTTATAAGCTGATAGAGAATGCTCAGAGGGGGGGGGGCCTTGACACCCCAAGTGTAATTGCACCATTAACTTTTGCTTCAAATGACGTTGGACTGAACTGGTTCCGGAAATTACGTTTTCACTCTAATTCGTCTAGTGCTCGCCTTGTGCTCATATTTTAAAACCATTGTGTGATACAATTTCATTAAATTCTTCCTGGAAGTGGTTTTGCTTTAAAGAATGGCGGCAAGTACCAGTGAAGTAAATTTTAGGATCGCGCTTTTAAGCGAAAGTAATTACTCAACATGGTGTACAGATATGAGGATGTTGCTGATGGAACGGGGGTGCTGGGAGATTGTTCAACGAACTGAAAAAGCACCTGAAGCACAAGAAGGTGAAATGGTGGACGAGACTGCAGCAAGGGACTTTAGAAATCGAAAAAACAGAGTGCTTTCGACGATTTACATGAGCGTATCGCCTCGATATCGTGCCCTGCTGGAAAAAGCTATTGACGGACCTGATGCCTGGGATAAGCTGAAAAAGTACTTTGAACCAGACAGTCGTGCTCGTGTCATGTCACTTAAGAATGAATTCTATTCCTGTCGTATGGAA
Source organism: Dolomedes plantarius (assembly GCA_907164885.2). Classification (NCBI taxonomy): domain Eukaryota; kingdom Metazoa; phylum Arthropoda; class Arachnida; order Araneae; family Dolomedidae; genus Dolomedes; species Dolomedes plantarius. The sequence continues at coordinate 95,643,467 of OU015497.1, read as the reverse complement.
CCAGATGAGGACATAGGGCTGTATTCAAGTAAACTAGCCAGTATTTTTGATAAGCTGAGTGAGGCTGGTCATGCTGTATCCGAAATAGATAAAATATTTCAGCTTATGCGATATCTTCCAAAGGAGTTCCATAATATTGTTCAAACGATATATCGGTGGGAGAAGGATCAATTTACTTTTATTTCTGTACGAGAAGAATTACTTGCCGAAGAAGCAAGGTTGAAACAGAGAGTTGCAGACCAAACAAATATTTCTTATCTAACAAGAAACCGGCAGGAGGTGTTCCCGAGACAAGAGATGATTGACAATCCTAAGCAGGCAGATTCTCATACATTACAGAGAAGAAAATGTCCCAAGTGTCACCAGCCTGGTCATCTTCGCAAAGATTGTCGTGTATCAGGAAAATCAAGGACTTATAAGCAATCCAAACGTTTAAGTTCCGAATGTGAACGATGTCAGTATACCAGTCCGAGTCGACCAAACAACAGTTTCCTGCTGGAAGCGTTAGTGACTGGAATTGAGGAGCGTTGTTGGGTGTTCGATACAGCCTCCTCGTCTCATTTTTGCAAGGACAGACACCTAATGTCCGATTTTACACCTGTTACAGATCAGACATTAGTAGGAGCAGTTAACGATGTCTCTACCCCTGTTACAGGTAAGGGATCTGTAGTTATTTTTCTAAATGGTGAAAAATATACCTTAATTGATGTACTTTATGCACCAGAACTGAGGAAAAACCTCATATCTGGCCCTCGTGTTGACGAATGGGGAGTCAAATACGTAGGAGGTCATGGAAAAATAGATGTGATATCGGGCAACAAACTACTTTTTACTGCAAAATTAGTAAATGGACTTTATTGTATTTACCCAGAATATGAAAAATGTCATGATGCTCAGAAATTTCACTCAAAAATTGTAAAGGCAAAACACACCATCTCTAAATGTTCTAAAAATAGAAGTTCCACGGCTTTTGCTTCGGAAAGTTTAAATGTATGAGTATGGCATAAAAGCTTTGCTCACATAAATGCAGAATATATAAAATTAACATCTAAAAATAACAGTGTAAAAGGGTTACCAAAGTTAACGGGGGATCTTGATTCGTGTGATCCATGTCGCGAAGCTAAATCCAAAAGAGTTAGTTTTAAATCCCTGGATAGTATACGATCTCAAAACCCCCTTGACTTGATCTATATGGATCTGTGTGGTCCTTTCCCGAGACCATCGATCCACGGGCATTTATACTTTTTATCGGTGGTTGACGACTATTCTAGAAAAGTTTGGGTTTTTCCCCTTAAATCTAAAACAAAAGTATTTCAAACCTTTAAAAAGTTTAAAACAAGAGCTGAAAGGTTTCTGGATCGGAAACTTAAATGTATTCGTACTGACAATGGTACAGAATTTATAAATGATCAATTCAGGGAGTATTGTGAAGACTTGGGGATCCAACATGAAAAATCTAACCCTTACACCCCAGAGCAGAATGGAGTATGTGAAAGGTTTCATTATACTGCTGTAAACGGGATAAATGTTTTACTTAGGGATAGTGGCATGAGTCAATGTTTTTGGCCAGAGGCTCTTTTACATTACACTTACACATGGAATCGTGTATGCCATGCTGGAATGACAAAAACACCATTTGAGCTCTATGGCGGATGACAGCCGTCGGTTAAACACTTACGGCCGTTCGGCACGAAAGCTTTTGTCGGTATACCTAAAAAATTAAGATTAAAACTAGATTTAAGGTCTAAACCAGAAATTCTTGTAGGGTATGCTTTGCAGACGAAAGGATACAGAATTTGGATGCCGAACGAGCATAAGATTATCGAAACCATAAATGTCCCGTTTGATGAAAATCAAAACGGCGGTTTGAGTGAGGCGACTGTGGAACGCGAACTGGACCCAGAGTTCGTGGATTTTAAATTTCCCCTTGAAGATTCAGAAGAGTTGAATGTTTCAAAGCCCCAAACAGATAGTGAGAGTTCTGTATGTGATTCTGATACTGATTCTGAAGTACCCGGTAACAAAATTGTAAACTGGACGCGTAAAGCTGTTCCAAGGACAAGTAGTAAAAAAACTGATATTTATTATTATGAGGAAGGAAAAGATGATTCGAGTAGGTTGAGGTCATTAAAAGATGTTAAACAATATTGTATAAAAAATGATCTTAAATTTCAACCAGAAATTTTTGATTTTTCTTCCAAAAATAAATATTCAGGGATTATTGCTAGAACCAAAGCGGGTCATAGTAGCTTAATGTCAGAATGACTAGAAAAGGAAATTTACATTCCAAAATGTTTTAAACAGGCTATGAATTCCAAACAAAGTGAACAGTGGTTTAATGCAATGGAGGATGAATTAAACACTATGAAGGAAAGAGGTGTTTGGGAGTTAGTAGAACGACCTGAAAATGCTAAAGTGTTGGGTTGTAGATGGGTTTATACTACAAAGCAGGATAAATCGGGTAAGATTAAAAGATTCAAAGCACGCTTAGTTGCCCAGGGTTTTCACCAACGCAAAGGTGAAAGTTTTGATGAAGTTTTTTCCCCAGTGATCAACTTTAGCTTGATAAGGTTCTTTTTCGCTGTACTCGTTTGCCTGAACCACTGGACACATTTGCAGTGTGATATTAAATGCGCATACCTATATGCCCCATTAAGCGAAGTAATTTATATGCGTCAACCACCTGGTTTTGAGAAATCCAATTTAGTTTGTCGTTTAAAAAAGTCAATATATATGGACTTAAGCAGAGCGGGCGAGAATGGTTTTTTAAAATTCACGCGGTATTAAAAGAGTTGGGTTTTAGAAAATTTGAATGGTGTAATTGCGCATATATTTTAGATTCAAATGTTATATTTTTATTATATGTGGATGACATAGTCGTGTTTGGGAGAGAACAAAAACATGTCAACACAGCTATTAAATTGTTGAAAAATAAATTTGACTTAACAATTTTTGGGGAAAACTAAAAAACTTTTAGGGGTTGAATTTTTAGAAACTGACAAGAAACTTTTTATTCACCAACTTGAATATATAAATAAAATTTGCAAAACATACGATAGGTATTACTATCCACTATCATCATTACCTATAGCGAAGGGGGTTATTTATTCTAAAACAGTGTCCACAGGATAAAGCTGAAATTGAGGAAATGTCTAAAATTCCGTACAGGAGTCTTGTAGGCTGTCTGGCGTTCTTAGCTAACAGAACGAGACCCGATATTTCATACGCAATCAACATTTTTTCCCAGTTTCAACAAAATCCAGGAATGGTACATTGGATGGGACTTCTTAAGTTACTAGGATATATAAAATATACTAAAAATTTAAAACTCGACATTTCTAATATTAGTAACCTAGATCTTAATGCTTATTCTGACGCTGATTTTGCAAATAATCGTGATAGTAGAGTTTCGATGGGAGGTCATATAATTTTTGATCAGGCTCCAGTAATTTGTCGTTCTTTTAAACAGAAATCGGTATGCTTGAGTACCATAGAATCTGAATTTGTTTCCTTAACGGAAGCATCGAAAGAACTCATTTGGTATGAACGTATTTGCAGGGAGTGTGAGAAATTTAAAATTATACCTCAGAATAAAAACTTCCCAAAGTTGTTTGTTGATAATCAAGCTACTATTAGCTTTGTTAAATCCCCGCTTGAAAACTATCGAACAAAGCACATAGACATTAAATTATTTTTTGTAAGAGACCTAGTTTACCAAAAGCTTTTTAAATTAAAATACATACAAAGTAAATCAAATTTATCAGATGTTTTTACGAAGCCACAACAAATGATAGAACTAAAAAGATTTAGAGATGCAGTGTTTTGTGATAGTATGATTAAAGATAATGAACTCTGTAAATGAAATGATGGACTTTAACTTAAAGTGAGACATTTGAAGTTGTTCTAATTTTTTTTCCAATGCTTGTGAACTGATATTTTTCTATATTATGTAATGTATATTTGTATTATGTAATGTATATATATACTCTTTTTGAAAGTGTAAAGAGGGAGCCAATGTTAGTAACCCGGTTCTTTGGACTTCCCATTTTTACAGTAATGTTGCTTCATGCTGTATGTATGACGCCACTCTGAAGGAGTGAGGTCACAACTCCGTTTTTTCTGTTTTTATTTCTTTTTGTATCGATACTAGCTCCTTCAATCGATATGTAAAATTGTATGTAAGTACTCGGGTATAAAAGGGGAGTACATACTTGTAACTGAGAGCTTTGAGCTTGGAGCATTTGTTATTGCCTTGACTTTTTTTTTAGCTGTTTGGGTAAGTTACCCAACGCTATGTTAGTTACTATAAAATGTGATTAAACTTCTTTTATTTTTGATTCTTCGAGTCATTTTTTTTTCTTATCAAGACTCTGCTATGTTTCACTGAGACAGCTTTATTTGAAAGATTATTCAACAGTTATCCATGTGACCCTATGCACGCTTACACATACAGCGGATTCTACCGTCGTAGGGTCATTTGCGAGAGGGGTGGTTGGGGTTTGCTGGGGGGGGGGCAAGCTGGTTTTCTTGGAATCTTAAAGGGGATTCGAAAAGGAGGACTCCTCCGATCCCGGCTGGGGGGCATGGGCGGATCCAGCCGATTTTCAAGGGGGGGGGGCTGTCTTCCACCCGGGGGGAGGAAGGGGAGGTTATGGAATATCCCCTGATCAGCGGAGGGATCGAGGAGCCTCCCCCAGAAATTTTTTTTAAATATACAGTGCTTGAAAACTTCTTCTTAGACTATTTTAAGTGCCTCAAAAGCACCTTAAAATATTATTTTAAACCAAGAAATTTACATTCTCTCCCAATGTAACATGAAAACCATGGCATTTTATTCAAATACGATACATTTTGATTTTTTTTTTTAATTAGTAAACATCTTGGTAGAGTTTTATAACATATTGGTACATTTTTCATAATGTTATTGTTATGTAAATAATTTCAGACCTAATTAACTTAAATGTTACAAAATTGTCTCAAATCTTAAACTGTTGAGGACAAAGGATCATATCAGGCTATATTACGTAAAGACAGTATTTATAAATCTAACTCAACCTATTAAAAACTTTTAATATGTTATATTTAATAAAGTAAAATACATTGCTCCCTTTGTCCAAGCTGTGATAATTTATCATATAAAAGAAACTGATATTTGGACAATTTTATGTAGGTTTGAGGTGACAAAAACAAGTTTTGGCCTAAACAACAAAGTCCAACTTCCTTTTCTTCATTTTAGCAAACCTATCAACGACTTTATTTTGCATCAACTTTGTCCGCAATTCCTCTGTGAATGTTTAGCAGTACTAATGCTACAAGTCTATCCTCTCTCAAGGTTGTTCTCATCCAGTCCTTCAACCTTCGAAGTGTTGAAAAGGACCTCTCGGCAGTAGCTTTGCTAACCGGCAGAGCTGCAAAAATCTTCATCAATTCGTGTATTGCAGGATAAACCTCCTTGTCACACTTGATGAGAGTTTTAATTCCTGTTTCTGGAATTTTTTCATTTGTTGTCTTTGGTTGCTGATTTAACCATTTGTTTTGCCACAGGGCAACTTCATTGCTAAAAACAGCTCCACTATGACTTGAAATGTTCCCCATAGCAAACTGAAATCTAGAAAACAAGACCTTAGCTGATTCTCTTAGGTTTGTTGGGGACATTTTAACAACCGAAGTGGGTATCAGGGTTGATAGTTCAAGGAGTTTCATAATGTCATCGGGGAATCTATCTTTGATATCTTGAAGTATCCTGTCTAATATAGGAATGTAAATTGTTACTCTGTAGAATTCCTCAAGCTCGACAATGTTGGGGTTGGTTCGGTATTTTTGCCTTTGAGCAATATGAGGCAAAGACACCTCCGTACCCATATCTTCAGCTAAACCTGTTGCTACAAGATATACATCATGGAAAAACTCTTCACACTCTGATCTTCTCTGTTCCAAGGTAGAACAAGTGGATTGAAGAGATTCACTGGCTTCTTTTTGGTCAATGCTCTTTTTTTGGAATAGCCAGGCTAAGAGGAAGAGTGATAGCAAATATGTCTGCTAGAGACGCTATGGAAACTATGAAAGAACTAGTACTTATATTATTTAAGAGACAGTGCTTTGGTAGCTGCTTCAGTTTCTTTCCAAGTACTTACAACTTCAAGCACTTCATGAATTTTTGGAAGGTTTGAACAAAACAAATGAATACTATCGTGGCGTTCCACCCATCTTGTTTGGCAGAGCCCTATAAGCTGTCTGCCTAATTTTTGTTTTAAGACAGAGTTTCTCTTTGGGCTTGCTGTAAAAAAAAGGAATAACTGCTTTTATGGTGTCGACTGCACTTCTGACCTCTTGAATCTTAGAGGCCTTTTCCAGTGTCAAATTCAAAGCATGGTTTAAGCAGGGGCAATGGGTGGCGTTGATAGCACAATGTTTCACATCATTTACTGCTCCCTTTACCTTAGACACCATACTACTACATCCATCAGTGGCTATTCCTACACAGTTTTCTGGGTAAAAATTATTTTTTAATTAATCCAAGCACAGTACTTCCTATCACTTCACCAGTCAAGGAGGGTTCACTTAAATAACTTAAGTCTTCTTCTTGTGCAAAAGCTTCAACGGGTTTTCGGGAATCCACAAAGTCCAGGAAATCTTCATAAACATTTCCTTCGTAGCAGTAGCGTGTGGAAAATGTCAGTTGTGAATCATGAGCAGCATCTGTTGTTTCATCAAATAATATGCTATAGTATTTTGCAGCTTTGAATCTTTCCAGTATGACACAGTTCGGACTTCAGTTCCGCAACAGTTGATTAATTCATTTTGAATCATTTTACTAGAGTACATTGCATTAGCGCATGCTGACTGGAGGTGTTTGCTGAGATTCTCATCTCCTGATTCGATACGAAAACGCACCAGTTCTCTGAAATTTCCTTCGTTTTGGGTTTGAATTTCCTTTATTATGCGACCCGTTATTCAATAACCACAAGTCAACACACACTGAACCTGTCTTTGTGTCACTCACGCTGTGCGACGGCAGGGAAAGGGATCTGGGGGCGACTGGTGATGGGGCGCGGCGATCGCGTATCTATTTTTGTACACTAGACTCGACCTTCAAGCGAAATGCACTGCACTGGCGCACTTCTAATCGACAAGCACGTTTAAACTTAATGTTTCTTTCCCCAAAACATGGCACTAGCGCTACAAATTATTTGTTACTTTATTTTCTTTTCTTTAAATTTTGAGTTCTTTCTCTAAATTAAAAAACATGACCTAAAGGGGGGGGGGGCTGCAGCCCCCTCCCTGGATCCGCCCCTGCTGGGGGGAGGGGGGCGTAGGTGCAACCCCTCTGGTTTTCTTGGACACGTACAGGATTCGAAAAGGAGGGGTGGGCCTTTCCCCCGGCGACGGATTTTTCCGCCGTGTGTGTAAGCTCTACTTTTAGAACGACGTCCGATGGAAAATTTCCGCCACGGGTAAAAACGCCGTGTGTGCGACGGGCCTAAGAAATGAGGGGTGCGTGGTTTCCCAGAAGTTGGGGATGTAGGCGGCAGGCCCTCCAATATGGCCACATTGCGACCTTGAACTACATGTATGGACCGAGAAGGTGAAATGTCATCCTGTTGGAAGGAATTGAAATGTCCCAAAGTAGAGATCCCTTTGCAACAAGGAGTGTAACATATTTGAGTCATGTAGGATCAAAACTAGCAATCTCCATTAGATCTTATTTTCGTTAAAGGACAAAAAACTATATCTTATGCATTTTTTAAAATATGTACATTTGAAATTAACTTTAGAAAAAATCCTTCATTTTTTTATTAGTAGGCCATTTTCCAAATACTTTCCTTTTTTAATTATTGAAATACAGGTAACCCTCCTATAACACGGTAGATAGGTTCCTAGAAAATGCCGTGTTGTGTGAAACCGTGTTATAAGAGACCCAGAGACAGCTCAAAAAAGGGGGTTACGTTCTGAAAACTTATTAAAAAAACATTTTTTTAAAATTCCATATAAGCAGCTTAATTTTTATTAAAAATATAAATGTATGTATAAAACAAAACAAAACAAAAAGAAACAAAAAAATATTTTCATTTAATACGACCTTAAATTAATCAATTTCTTCCTCATCACTGCTCAGTACAATCAAACGAGAATGTTTTTTCGATTGAATTATATCACCTTCACTTTCAAAACCTTTTTCTTCATTTAGATATTTTGCACCTTCTATCCTCTTTAAAAAATCTGTAATTTTGGTTTATTTGTTGGTTCTTACAAGGTCACTGTAGATTCACGGTATGGAGATAGACAATTTTGCAGCTACCATTTGAATTTTCGGCTTCTTTCAGCGGAAGGGTCTGCATTCAGGAAAAATGATTCAAGATTTTCAGCTAAGCTTAGGCCTTCTTGTAATTTTATAGAGTTATAAATGAATAAATTATAATTTTTTTATACATTTTCATGTGAAGCCACTATAGTTCATTATTCCTTCCCGTCATTCTTTTAAGGTAATTTAGTTTTTAAATGTGTTAAACAAAAATCATATTATCTAATGCTATAGAAGTACAGTGTTGGACAAAGGTTTTCGCAATTTTTTTTATTGTGTTAGAGCGAAACCGTGTTACAGGTTGCAGTGTTATACGAGGGTTCCCGAAATTTATCTTATCGTGTTAGAGCGAAACCGTGTTGTAAGATACCGTGCTGTAGGAGGGTTACCTGTAATTAAGATTTTGTTTTTTGGAGATTGCTACTTTTGATCTGAAATGTTCCGAGAACTGTTCAATATTGTTACAGAAATTACGTATAAATTAAGAATGCATGTTAATAATGAAAGGTATTTTACGTTTATTATTATTTTTTTACAAGATAGATTATATTTTAAACTGAAGAAATATCTAATGTTAATAATAAGCAGAAAATGTTTACAATAATGAATATTCTCTATCAGTTTAAATGACTTAGTTACTTCGGCCGAAAATAAATTTTCTTCTCCCCCATTTACGTCTTTATTTTCTACTTTTGGAATTTAAACTGGTATGATTTTTTTTGTAGTAACACAATTCATTAACATCGTGCCATTTTTCTCAAAAATGTTTGGAAAGTAGTCTACTTACATCTTTTAGCTTCAGGGTGTTGACAAGGACATTTGCTGTTATTATGACAGGATTGATCATATTTGGTGTTCTACCTTTCTTGAAAATATTTTTTCCCTTGCAATAATCACTTATGTAGAACTCTTCACCCCTAACAATAATGGAGCCTTTTGCGTTACGCTCAATATACAGGGTTCCCACCTATATCCGTTAACCCCCCTTAACTTCAAAACGGTGACAGCTTAGGCCATAAAGTTGGTGTCTAGGTACAGTAAAAAGGCTATGCGCTACTCGATGAGACAACTTACAACGCCATCTATCTGTAAATTTTGGAATTAGCGTTTTTATCTGAAAAACGGTACGAGATACGGGAAAAAAGTCAATTGCAAAGTTGTTCAGCATCATTGATTTAGTAAGAAAAGACACCTTGCGCACATTAATACTTAAAACAGAATGTAGAAAATAAACATTTGTTTGGTCACGATTTCGAAAATTGTCATGTCTAAAGAGTAGAAGAAAGAAGCTGAGAAACTTCCCTATCTTCAGGATCATTTATTTATGTTGCTGAAAATGCTCTCCATTAGCTACTATACACATTTGCACTCTGAACAGGATTTATCGCTGCACATTGTGAAACGTGGCAGGTGTTACGGAGGCACAAGCATCAGTAATGCGTCGTCAAAGATTCTGCAATGTTGGCGGAAGAGTTGCATATACCTGCCCTTTTATGTGTCCCCTTTAAGAAGTCTAATGGGGTCAAGTCGGGTGAGCGCGGGGGCCACTCACGAAACCACCGTACCCGATGACTTGATTCTCGAATGTCTCCATTAGGTACTGCTTAACGTTTGATGTCTTATGCGGAGGGGCGCCGTCATGTTGGAACCATACATTTCTTAGTTGGTGCAACGGTAGATTATCAACAAAGTCGGTTATTACATCCTGCAGAAGCTCCAAGTTCCGTTGTCCCGTTAACGTTCCCTCGTAAAATACTGGTCCAATGAGCCTGTCATGAAAAAAATCGCACCAAACAATTACCGACCAGCGTACTCGATGTCGAACTTCGACAGTATATCTCGGATTTTCCATAGACCAGGTATGAACGTTCTGTCTATTCCACTAAAAATACAGTATGCAAAACACATTCCTGAACGACTTTTAACAGAAAAGGAATCCCCATAGAACAGATTTAGCTTTTGCTTCATTTGCACATGGATGTGTATAAAGGAGTGTAAATGCACGGTATTTTCTTAAATGGAAATTGTATCAGCATTTTGGAAACTGAGCTAATTGAATTCTTGTGCAGTGCTGTATTTATACTTAAGCAGTGTCTGTACTAGTAATTTGTTCGGCTACTGTTAATTGTGATGGATATTTTCAATGTTATGAGCTCTAAATCTTAACTGAGGATAATCGAGTGCACACTGAATAATGATATTTTATTCAAAGTTTGTCTGTATAATATGATGTGTATATTTGAAAATTTTATGTATTATGCTGTTAGTATAAACTTCAGAGATTTGATTGTGGTTTTTTCCGATAGGAAGCACATAAATATGGCAACCAATTTAAAAGCTTTTATTCATGTATTTAACTGAAACAACAACATCACATAAAGTTCAGTGTATCATTTTATCAGAAACTTTTCTTTATGCTAAAATAATTAGCTCTTCTTGTAAGGTTAGATTACTGAAAAAAAAGTTAATATTTTAAAATCTAGATATACTTTGTCTGAAATATACTATACTTCATATCCTCCTTATTCGAAATATTTTTTATCTGTATTCTTTGCTAATTGCTCTACAAAATGTAGCATTTTGGCTAAAAAGAAAAAAAAGAAACGCTTCCGGTAATTTAACACAGAGAATTATAAATATTTCAAATAAAGCCGAACATAGAATTATGAAAATATTTGTAAGTATTCTTTCCACAAATTTAAAATCATTCGATTCATTTTTCTTTCGTTGCATATCCAGGCATTACTTTTTTTTCTTGCCAGTTTGGCAGTTTCCAAGTGTGTTTACATTTGATGTCTGCTGACAATGAATTCGGGCTATCTGATCGGATTACCGAGCATTCGCTTAAATCTTCCCAAATTTGGCGAACATTCCCTGGTGGGCCCGTACACATATTTTGAAAGGCGGACGATTTCGGCACCCGCTTGGCGGTTTGGCGAAAAGTATAAGGGTCAGTGGCGGCTCGTGTATAGGCACTGCGGAACTGCAGCACCCCCCTAGTTTCACTCGATATTATCGACATCATTCAGTAGGTATAATGAGTCTTTTTTTCTCTTTAATTCTTTCATTATACAGTATATAATCCTTACATTACATAATCGGTACATTACATAATACTTAAGCTAAATGTGGGTAGCCCTCCCCTCGTTCTCGAAAAACGACAAAAATCCTTGCATGGAACTGTGCTCTTCACAGTTCCAGTAATGCCGTGTTTGGCTGTTGTGCGCATCTCCGAGGTACTAGAGCTTGTCTAGCTGGCTAAACAAACGGCGGTGCCGACGCTGTAATCCGAGCGTGTGGCAGTGTTTATTTCTGACTCGTTGTGAGTTATGCTTAAAAACCGTGTACCATATTCTGGAATGTGCAGAGCCTGACTAAGGCAGGGGCATACGGGGCAGTTGCCCCGGGCCCCTACATCAGACGGGGGCCCCAAATCGAATAGAAAGTTTAGTATTAAGTTCTTCATTACTGAAGTTCATCACTGAAGCAGAGGGGGGCCCCCAAAGAAGTTTTTGCCCCGGGCCCCAATTAGGCTAAGTCGGGCCCTGGGAATGTGATAAACTGTAGATGACAATCAGCTATTCTACTTAATTCAGTGTTGTTGTTTTTGCTGTTGTTGATTTCTTGAATAGAAAATTTTAATAATTAACCATGATCTCCTCGAATCTCCAGGAAATAAATTTTGTGATAGTAAGTGAAATTCAACAGCTTAAGTTTTCACGGTTAGAAAAAGTTATGAGAAAGTTACAGTTAAGATAAGAGGCCGTTCAACACCTGATATTCGAATTTCTCAGCCAGGAATAAGACACTGCAAGAAGTGTATATTCGCAGCTTTAATTCTGAATGGTTCTAACGAGAAAGTTGGCTCTGCGGCTGTGAAGTGAAAAATGTATTTTTTTGCTTCCCGTGTTTGCTGTTTGGCGGTGATGCAACATGGACAAAAGAAAGCTTTAGAAATATAAAAAAATGAAAGAAAAACTGAAAAACATGAGAAGTCAAAGAAGCATAAACTGTGGTTGGAAATGTGGTTTCACTATCACTTTTAGGAAACGTAAACATTAAGTGAGGCATACAGAATTTCATTCAATGAGCATAACATGAAGGTTTAGAAGAACCGAGAAATTTTATTCAAAATAATAGACTGAATTTTATTTTGTGGAAAATTTGAAACTCCCTTACGTGGACATGATGAAAAAGATGATTCAGTAAATCCAGGGTATTTAGATGATTAATAAATTTTGCATCTAAATTAGATCCAGATTTGAAGGATCCTTTAGAAACCAGTACGGTCTTCAAATGTGTTTCTAAGATGACCATTCAGAATGAGATACTTGATTGTCTGCTACAAATATACCATGAAGAGATAAGGGCAAAAGTTAGAGAAGCTCCGTTGTCATGGCTGGTGACACAACAGATGTTTCAGATGTTCACTCAAATGGTCATTGTTCTACGGTACGTGTTTAATGAAGAAACATTTGAGCGTTTTTGAGGATTCTTTATCCCAGAAAATCAAACTGCAGATGGCATATCGAAACGCATTCTAGAACAGTTGGACATATGGACATAATCCTTCAAGGAAATAGACAAATGATAATAGTAAAGGAACCTATCTTTAGTGGAAATTACAGCATGAGTCCAAGAATAAAATAATCACAACATACCTCTCTGGTAGCAGTAGGAAGACTAAAGTTTTATTCAGACATTACATACAAGAATGGTGGATGATTGGTGGTGCCATCTATTGGCAATATGCATAAGTTTAAACTAACATTTCAACACTCCCACTTTAGTTTAAACAGTTAACAAAATCAAGTTTTCATATAATCAGTGAGACATTCTGTCACAAAATAAGATAAAGTGAACAAAAAAATAATATACAGCAGTTGAATAAAAGTTCACATTACAGATTTAGTCCCATAGATTTTGCACATAGTTCATGTTTCATTCTGTTGACAGTTTTAGTCAAATAATCGGCTATCATATTTGATGTGGAAACAGTATGTACATCTACAGTACTGGCCAGAATGGATGACTCATTTGTTTTTTCCCATTCATAGTGACATATTGGTGCCAGATTTTCGTTTTGGCTGTCTGCCAAAGTGCAGGTGTTCATGCTTGGCATTTCATTAGTTTATTAGTTGTGTTCGCCGTGTGTTGACGTACAAATTTTTGCAGAAGAGTGAAATAATATAAAAATGCCTGGTAAAATAATTTTACGCGAAATGCATGCACAAATAAAGATTCTGAGGGAAGAAGGTTATAGTACTCGGGAAATTGCTGCCAGATTACAATTGGCAGAAAAGACAGTTTCCAGGTCAATAAGTAATTTCAAAACAACCGGAAATTATGGATATTCAAAGCCAAAAGGTCTTCCCAAGAGCACAAGCAAGCGCATGGATGAGTCCATAATTTTGGCAGCGAAGAAGTCACCCAGAAAATCAGCGAAAGCAATCCAAGCCGGTTTACCAAAAGATGTTAATATCCCTATCCAAAGGACAATCCGCAGGAGGCTATTCAATGGCAAAAGTCCTACAAGCCTGCTAAGAAGCCTAAATTGTCTCCCAAAAACATTGCTGACCGACTGACATTTTGTAAAAAGTATCAGGATTGGACTGTGGAGCAATGGAAACGTGATGTTTTCAGGCGAGACTCAAGTATCGCAGTTTTATGCATTTTGTAGAAACATACGACGGCCTCCCAATAAAAGAGACTGTCAACGCTACATTATTCCCACCGTGAAGCATGCTGCAAAACTTATGGTCTGGGGAGCCATTTGTGCCTAAGGAAGATGTGGATTGTGGTTCATGCCTGAAGACACATCAATTAATGGAACTGTTTATCTCAATGTGCTAAAAGAGAAGTTACCACCGTTTATGAATATCAACCAGTGCACACACTTCCAACATGATGGAACACCTTTCCACCAGACTAAAGCTGTTAAGACATGGATTGCAAAGCAGGGGTTTCAGATCCTTGGGCCGTGGCCCAAAAATTCCCCGGATCTAAACCCAATCGAGAACTGTTAGGTAATTTTAAAGCGCAAAGTTTCTGAGCGCAACCCCACTTCACTTTCAGACTTAAGAGAAACTATAAAACAAGTGTGGATTACAGAAATTACACCAGACTATTGCGAAAAATTATGTATTTCCATGCCTGATCGTATCCAAGCTGTATTGGAAAAAAAAAGGTTTCCACACCAAATATTGAACCTTTTCTCAATTATGTATGTATACTGTGCTTATATAACTAAAATTAATAATTCCCATAAAATAAATACTTAGTTAAATGCAATTATTCTTGTGCATTCATAAACATCACAGTTTTTTGTGGTGAGTCATCCATTCTGGCCAGTACTGTATATGTCCAAGCTTCAAAGCTTCACGCACAAAATGATGACGAATATCAATATGTTTTGATTTACCGTGGTAGACATTATTTTTGCATAGAGCAATAGCTCCTCTGTTATCACAAAAATCACAATGGGTTTTACATCTGTAAGACCCAATTCCTTCACAATCTTGTTAAGCCATATGGCTTCCTTTGCAGCTGCTGATAAAACCATATATTCGGCTTCAGTCGTGCTTGTAGCTATCGTAGGTTGACGCTTACTACACCAAGATACTGCTCCTCCTCCAATTGTAAATATATAGCCAGTGGTTGAAAGTCGATCTCCTACATCACCTCCATAGTTGGAATCACAGTGTCCAACAATATCACTGCTATGTTCCTTTGAGTAGTTGAGAGTAGCTCCAGTCGTTCCACGAAGGTACCTCATGATTCGCTTCACACATGTCCAATGGATATTGCCAGGGTTGTTGCAGAAATGGCATACTGTGTTTACTGCATGGGATATGTCAGGTCGTGTCGCTTGAGATGCATAAAGCAAACTCCCAACAGCAGCTTGATATGGTACTTTAATTTTGCATTCTGGTGTACCATTCTGAAGCTTTGATAGAACTTGATTTGGATCAAGAGGTGTTGTAACACTATGGGACTCATGCATGTTATATTTATGTAAGGTACTCTCCACATATTGTGTTTGGTTCAGGCTAATGGACCCAGCAGGTCTATTACGTTCAATTTCAATACCTAAACAATAATTTGCTGGTCCAAGATCTTTCATTTCAAACCGTTTACTTAGTTGTGCTTTTATCGAATTTTTAAGATTCACTGAATTACTAAAGATCAACAAATCGTCTACATAAATAGTAACAATTACAAGGTCATTATTTTCATTTAAGTTGATAAATACACAACTATCAAAAGAACTTTGCCACAAGCCCATTTCCTTTAGCCCCTCTTCCAACATAAGATACCAAAGTCTGCCACTTTGTTTTAAGCCGTCTAACGCTTTATTGAGTTTTAGAACCTTCCCCTTCAAATTTTCATGATAATATTCATTAAAACCCTCAGGGATTTTCATGTAAATTTCCTCATTTAGTTTTCCTTGAACAAATGCCATGACTGCATCCATTTGGTCTATCTCCCAATCATATATAGCTGCATATGCTAACAAAACACGTAAAGTGACATATCGTACTACAGGTGAAAATGTTTCATCATAGTCTATTCCTTCAATTTGTGAAAAGCCTTTTGCCACCAAACGAGTTTTGTACCTTTCAATTTCCCCGATTGAGTTATATTTAATTTCGAAAACCCACTTACAGTCAACTATATTTTTATTTTTAAGTTTATTTACTATATCCCAAGTTTTATTCTTAATGTGGTCCGATATAGTTTCAGCTATTGATTCTTTCCAATGATTTGCATTAGCACTATTAAGTGCTTCATCAATGGTTTTAGGTTCAGAAAGAATATCACTAGTCATTGATTTAACATAGCATACATGATCTATATTTGGCATTTGTAAATCTGGCATACCTTTAGTATCAAAATCCTGATATCGATGCGGAAGCCTAACTTCCCTATGTGGACGTCCCAAAGTAGGTGCAACATTAACCACATTACTTACATTTAAATCATTATCATTATCATCCCTATCATTTATGGCAATTGGGCTCTCTGGTCTAACTCTATCCTCATTATTATCAACTACTTCATGTTGTATATTGCTGATTGGGTTATTTATTTGTTCCTCACTGCCTGAAGAATTACTTCTAACCCTACTTCTCCCACTGAATAAAGACTCATCAAAGAATTTTGATGTTTTACATTCTTTTTGAAAATACATGTCATTTTCCAAAAAATGAACATCTCGTGCATTAGTTATCTCATAAGTTGTAGGATCAATTAAACGATACCCTTTCCTGTCTTGACAATAACCAATAAACATTAGCTCTTTAGCCTTGACATCCCAACATTTAAACGTTTTTGTTTCGGTACATGTACAAATGCACGACACCCAAACACTCTAAGATACTCAAGATTTGGTTTTCCCCCGCTCCATTTTTCAAAAGGAGTCATATCTGAAACTGCAATGGTAGGAGATATATTTTTGCAATGAGTTGCTGTTTGGATTGCCTCTGCCCAATAAATTTGATCAAGATGAGCATCAGCTAACATTGATCTTGCCCTTTCCACTAAGGTCCTGTTTGATCTCTCCACTACCCCCATTTGTTCTGGTGTATAAGGAATGGACTTCTGATGTTGGATACCTTTAGAGATTAAATAACTATCCATTTCCCCACTTATATATTCTCCTCCATTATCTGAACGTAACGCCTTAATAGATTTTTCTGTCTGCCTCTCAACATGTGCTTGAAAATCTTTGAATTTTCCAAAGACCTCACTCTTGTTCCTTAAGAAATAGACAAAAGTCATTCTGAAAAAATCGTCAATTAGTGTTAAAAAATATCTAGATCCCCCAATGAATGCAATACTCATGGGCCCGCATAAATCCATATGCACTATTCCCAATAATCCCTTTGCACGCTTAGCTTTTCCCTTTGGAAATGGCATTCTGTGCATTTTGCCTTTAATACATGGTATGCAATCACTAATTTTTGCACTAAAAGGAAAACCGTCTACCATATCCTTTAACCTTATCATGCCTCCTTCGCTTAAGTGACCCGCTTTTATGTAATAACTCATTAGATGTGCTCCTGGTATTAATTAAAGCCATTTCAGTATGCAAGTCTAAAGAATATAAGTTATCACTAACACCTGTTCCAGTAGCTACTAAGTGATCATCTTTATAGATAAAACACCTTTCACCTGTAAAGGTGGTGATCATTCCAAAATTTTTATTTAGGTACTTAATAGACAATAAATTTGCTGTTAACTGTGGAACATGCAAAACATTTCTGAAAGTCACATTTACTTTCTCTCCATTTCTAGATAAAACAAAAGCTACACTACCTTCTCCCTCAACTTCTATAACAGAGCTCCCTGTTTTGATTTGATGGATTTTAGGTTCTCGATAGTCGCTAATTAACTCTTTATATGGGGTCATATGATATGAGGCGCAGGAATCCATATACCAGGTATTTGGGTTTGGATTTGAGCTTACAACATACATTTCTGCTACATAAGCTTCTTCCCTCTTACCAATTTTTAGCTGTGGTATTCCCCTTTTACTGAATTTGTTATCATACCCATTTTGTCGAGGCGGTTTTTGACAATCTGAACTTTTATGGCCAAATAAGTTGCACCGAAAGCATTTTCCCTTAAATGATTTCTTTCCTCTAAATTTTTCATTAACAAAAGCTTACTACTTATTACTATCCACAAAAGGTTTAACTTCCTCAGCCATTAAACGGGTTTTAACATTGTCTACAGTTATATCCTCACCACAATTTTTTAGTGCCATTGTAAGAGGTTCAAAACGTTCAGGTAAATTTGCTAGAATTATCCCAGCAATTAACTCTTCATCAGCTTTAACACCAGTTGACTTTAACTGTTGATATGCTGATATCACCTTGTGTAAATAATCAGACATATCTTTGCAGTAAACATACCGTGTATTAATCAATTCTTTGATAATTGAAACCTTTCTAGTAATCCCTTTATCATCATAAGTTTTGGTTAAAACTTTCCAAGCTTCCTTTCCACTACTTAATTCCCTCAAATCATTAAAAATGGTCTCATTAACCCCTTCTACAATGTAGGACAAGGCATCCTTTGCTGGATCTTCCTTAGTTCCATCAACATATACCTATAAATCCTTTTTTTATTAAATGCATTTTCATTGCAAATTGCCAATCTATAAAATTAGCCCTATCTATTAACTGCTTATGGCAAAATGAGTCTCCTCCAGGCATGTTTAATTTTAACTTCAGTTACAAATCTATCAGTCAAAAAATTTAAGTTTGAGATTAACTACAATAAAATTTTCTTATTGAAATATATTACTCTCAATCTAGAATTGCCTGATAAATATTAAATTCTATTCCAAAGTTAAAAATAACGTTTATAACACTGTCACATGTATTTTATTACTTAGGCCTAACAATGCCATGTGACTGAACATCTAAGTATATTAATTCTAAAAGTTAGTATAGAAATAAATAACTTAAACATTACAAAATATATTATTCTTGAACCTTTCTGGGCCCATAACCTAAAGGAACCTATCTTTAGTGGAAATTACAGCATGAGTCCAAGAATAAAATAATCACAACATACCTCTCTGGTAGCAGTAGGAAGACTAAAGTTTTATTTATACATTACATACAAGAACGGTGGATGATTGGTGGTGCCATCTATTGGCAATAGACATAAGTTTAAACTAACATTTCAACAAATAGCTTATACATTTGATGGTGCAAATGTCATGAAAGGCAAAAAAGGAGGAGTTCAAATAAAAATAAAAGCAGTTTATAGCAATGCGCATTTCATTCACTGTTATGCATATCAACTTAATTTAATAATGAGAAATTTTACACAATACAAATTTTACATGTTTTACACAATAATAATACAATGGCTAAAATTTTTCTGAAGCAGCACCCCCACTAATTTTGGCAACGAGCCGCCACTGATAAGGGTTGCTCCAGTTCTAAGTGGTTTGGCGAAAAGGTTGCCCCAGTTCTATCTCCAATCGTCATTTGATGCGGGTTAGGTTTTCTTAGACAATCCTTTCAAAATATCCCAGACAATGTCCAAGAATGCATTTCTAAATTTTAAAAGTGCAATATTGCCTAAATTGAAAGATTTCTTTCCTTCAACCGTATTAAATGAGAAAGTCATGGCCAAAAGAAATTATTTTGGGGTCATAGAAATTATTTAGTTGTTATAGAAATAAGTTGGGAAATAAAACTTTAAAGGCATAATAAATTTGTTGTTATAAGGAAATATATATTTTACATGGAGTTAGTCGCAATGACTTTTAGGCAAAGTTATGTATATATTTATGATGAATGGTTATTTATTAATTTATTCAAGGCAATATAACTGTGATCATTTTGAGTATTTATACTTATAAAAGGTTTATATAATAAAGAATTTGTGGATATCAGTTGTTCCTCTCTAGATGGATGTTTTTTGTTGAAAAAAAACTTTTGTGGCACTATTTTCTTGTTGGCAGGTTCTTGAGTCTTTAGGAAGTAAGTTTTGGGGTATATTAATATTAAGTAAATTATCCACCATATTTAGAGAAATTCATAACTTGTTGAGCTACTAAATGGTTTATTGATGTTTTTGAGATAATTTTTGCATGTATCATATTGATTTTATTTAAAATGAATGCTTTATTTATTTCAGAATTGTGTTTGTGATCAATAATTGTGCTTTTTGTTATTTGTGGGAAGGGTGTTGCATGAAGAGGACAAGAGTGTGATGTATGTTCATTATATTTTTTGTTAGCAGCATGAGTATGTTTTCACATGTTATTTAAAATTAAAAAATCATGACATTGGTATTCATATGCTGAGGCATTCACGACAGATGATGTTACAAGTTTCGGTGCAAGTGTGTATATTTTGCTTGGGATGTTTCGGATTTAATAATCCATCTGTCGTTGGAAGTTTGGAGGCGATCTTAAATTATCCTTTGGCCCTCTTTGTGACGGTGATATGAACTAGTGTGTTTTTTTTTGGTAATTTTTCCTTTATGAAATTTTACAAGTCTTTCAAAGTGTTTATCATTTATGTATGTTTTTGAGCTTTCACAGCATTTATCAACACACTCAAAATTTTCCCATCTAAATAAATATGTTTTGATTGCAATATGCAGCAATATTGAGTTATGTTGTATTGTGTTAGATTTTTTTAAATTGAATAAACTGATACATTTATGTCTACTTTCAAATTCATCCACACATATCTTTTTGTGTGTTATGATATACAGAAGTGAATTAATTTGAATGAAAGGAATTAAATAACATGATTCCGACTACCTATGCAATTTCGGGTTTTGTCTCAGATTTCAACAAGTATGAATAAACTTTCTGCCCAGAAGTAAAAATTTACGGGCTTTTGCATACAGACCTATAGTAATTTGCAATGATTTCCATTTTTTAAAAATAATGACTAGAGACAGAAGTAAACTTAAAATACATATTCAAAAATACGTGAAAAAAATTAGTGAAGTCATTCTCACGATCTTCTGGGCCTACAATATCAAGCAAAAGTTGAGTGGTCTTGTTTAGTTGTATAACAGACAAAGTGCGAGTTATAGTCATTATTTCATCCACTGTTTCAATGTAAGTTTTCGAAGACTTTCAGAAATTATACAAATTGTCGTGGGGGTACGACATATAGATAAAAAGAAAAGAAGATAGAAAAGGTGCAGAAAAACCAATTAATAAACGGAACGAAAATGGAATAGTAAAATGACGCCAGACGATACGAGAAGAATGTTGTGGGGATACAATATGTTAGGAGTTCAAAAAGGGCAGACAACCCAATTAAATCGAACAGTCGGTGGTGCTATGAGAAAATTGGAATGGCAATTGATCAGACAAAAGAGCTGGATGAAGAGAAGAGATTGAAAGGAAACAATTAAGAGTCGAAACAGCGAAGGAAGACGTTGTGATGAAAAGGGAATTGTTGACAAAGAGAAGAGGACCCCACACATAGGAGATGTTCTGGGAAAACACATTTCCTAGAAAAATAGGAATGAGTCAAGGACGGGATTGTTCGAGTTTAAAACGCCCCTCACTCTAAATGGTGGAAGGAATGATTAGGGAAGGAACATGTTAACGAATCAAAAGTGGAAGTATAAAGAAAAAGGTTGAACATGAGAGACGAATGGAAATGTAAAAGGCGGGGCGTTGAGAACATAATAAAAAATAGAGAGAGTGAAAATAAAAGAGAAATATCAGATTGATGGTGACTCTGAGAGTTGGCACCCAAAAATAGAGAGTGATAGCCTCGTAAGCGAGAAGGAAAACGAATATATATGGGAGATTGCGCCCCGACATAGCGCATCGCTGTAAGCCGGCAACTCAACGACGAAAGGAGCATCAATGAGCAGCAGAGCCGACATAGATTGCATGAACCCCGCAAGCTAGCATAGAGAATCCGCGGAGCCCAGATTGATTGCCTGAACCCCTGCAAGCTACCTAGGAGATGATAAGAGGTGAAACTCGGAACCACGACGGAGTGCCTAATCCCCACCAGCAACGAATGGAGAACTGGTCCGGCCGTTAAAGTCTGCCTCTTCCTACGTTATTGAGCGAGTCCGAATAGAGACCCCAACAGTCACCTGAATATGCCAGCCAAAGTCCACTTCTGCAGTCTGCAAAAATGGAGGTAACCTTTTATTAACTATTGCCAAATTTCACGAGTTACCCGAGTCTTATATGATAGGCGGAATTAAGGAATAAGATGATATATTGCGTACCGAGATGATATTAATTTAAATAGATGAAATAATATAGGCAAATAATACATTGATATAATGAGAATGTCTGTAAGTTCAAATTAATAAGAAAATAATTGAATGTATACTAATATTTGCATTGTGTGAATAAATTAATGTATTGTTTAAAATCAGAGTAATGGTATCATTGCCTACCACTATAACCAATCACGACCCACCCCCAAAAAGAAACTCTACGACACAAATAAAAAACTAAGTGATTAAACAATTATGTTCATTTATAAGCTCAAATAATGTTGGAACATTTTTCTGGGGCATGATAGCTAGATTTCACTGAATAATTTACATTACATAGAGAATTAAAAAAAAAAAAATTAAACTCAATGCATTCTTAAAGCAACTGTAAAAAGTATATGATTAATCATAACATTTTAACTTTACTGTCAATAGTTGTTTTAACCTTTCTTCTTATGTGGCATAAAAAAATTAATAAAATATCAGTTTTAAAAGGCTGTAAAATGCAATTTAGAATTACCCCATCCATTTACAATTAAAGTTTTAAATCATTATTTTTTCTAATACAAAAACACTTCCAAGGAACTGGTAGATAATTTTTCTGTCCATTTCCTTGATTTCAGGATTGGCAAAAACTACAAAATCTACATACTCATGTACGATGAGAATGTTTTTTTCTTCACAGGGTTCTAAATTAATTCCAAGTTTGTTTAATCCTTGTGTAAGAAAGGCTGTGACATTTCAAAAACAAAACACCAATCAAAAAGTGAAATTTCATTCCCTTTAAATGAAAGATCACTGTTATTTGTACCCAAAATAAATCTTTGGATTTAAATGTAAGATCTGAAGACTGATATGTTCTCAGATTATACATCTTAAACAAATGTTCCACCCGAGACTAATTGAAATCAAAGAATTTTTTATTCATCAGATTTTTTTATAGGTATGGGAATACAGTCGCTCATCTCAATGCATCAACTCATAGATATGCAAGTTCCTAAATAAAAATATACATCAAAATTAATCATTCTTAGCATTCTTAGAATTAAAAGTCTTTACTTCGCTTTGATCTTGATAATTAATTATGAACCTCTCTTAAATGGATTCGAAATACATGTAAGTTTAAAAATGTATGAGTACAACCTTCCTCCTGAAAGGATCTATTTGCTTTATAATTATACTAGCTGAAAACCCGCACTTTACTATGGAGTACATTCAAATTAAATACAAAGGTCAATGTATGCAATTAATGCCAAAAAAAATAAATATATATTGATATTTATAATAAATACAACGATCAATGTATACAATTGATGTAAAAAAAAACAAAGAAATATATTTATAAAACAGTCATAAGGGATATTTTTATAGACAAAATAATGTAGAAGAAAATATTCAAATTAAATGTAATAGGACATACTACAGAATATAGTACAGTTTGAGGAACATATCTTTTATTGCATTTTAATATTTTTTTGGATAATGTCCAATCGTCTGCCGCATTAGCAAGAAAAAAAAATTATTTTTTTTGTCTATTTATGTTGGGATACTCCCCACACACTGTCTTCCCAATTTGGAAGTTATAAGTTTATGTTTTTCCCGTACAGCGAGTGACGTGCATGCTTCGGGTATGACGTGATGAAACTGTTTCTTTGCGATCGCAAGTTGCGATGTTCGGACGTCATTCCTGGACGCTGGTTGCAATGTTTTAATTTAACATTTCTTTTTCCGGTGTTTATATGTTTTTATAATATTTGTTATTGTATGTAGTAATTTGTTATTTATAAGTGAAGTATTACTTTTCGTGACAATTATTTTGATGTTTTTTTGGCGTAAATTTTCCTGAATATGCAAATCAGCCAGATACCCACGTGGTTTGTATGTATATAACGTGCTGGCTTTACTTAGCTCTCGCCGAGGTCAGTCGGAGCATTGTATTAGACCGAATGCTATCGCCAACGCTAAATGTTAGCTCGAGTTTACTTTGTGTTGAAAAAATAAACCAACGTTTTCCTGTTTTTAAACGACGGCTTCTTTTTACTTATTCCTGCTTCAGCTCACTGCTACATTCTGCTATTTACCATATGTTTTCTATGGCTTTTAATCAAGTTCAACAAGGGTTATGGGCCCAGGTCTAACTCGTAGCTGAGGCAGATGATTTTTAATTTTTATTAAAGAAGCAAGAAGTGCTGTTTCGAAAACCGGATATGTCATCCGATATTAATTCCCAAATCCGTCAACTGGAAAAGGATAACTACACGACATGGATATCCGATATCCGCATGTTACTGACTGAAAGAAACTGCTGGTCTATCGTAGATGGTACGGAAAGTGTTCCAGCTATAGATGCCGCCGAAGGAAAGAAATCGACGTACGAAGCAAGGGCTAACAAAGCTCTGGCCACTATATACATGTCCATACATCCTAGATTTAGGACTTTAATAGAGGATTGCAAAGACCCTAGGGAGGCATGGACTAAGATAAAGAAATATTTTCAGCCAAGCTCCAGAGCAAGGATAATGTGTTTAAAGCGGGAATTTTTTACCCAATACCCAGAGGAGGATGGTGATATAGCCCTATTCGCATCAAGAATAAACAAGATATGTCAAGAGTTAGCGGATGCAGGTTCCCCAGTACCAGAAATCGACAAAGTGTACCAATTGACGCAGTTCTTACCACAACAGTACGAACTTATTATACAGTCAATATACAAATTATCCGATAAAGAATTCAACTTTGAAACTGCATTAGAAGAACTCCTGTCTGAGCAAGCAAGATTACGACAGAGGAGGTTAGACAGACCTGACTTTGGATTCCACTCCGAACCAGATTTGCATAAAGCATGGACAAATAGCCGACCCAGTTATCCAGACTCCCGGACAGCATCCTCGTCTAGTAGAAGAGATTCATCCCCACAAGAGCGAAGACCTCGAAAGAAAGATATACAGTGCTATGGATGCAAAAAGTTTGGACATTTCAAATCCGAATGCACAGATGGTAAAATCCGACAGACGTTCCAGTCTCGTCGCCGAGCTCGCCCGATGTCTCGTTCAAGAAATTCTTCTGTGTCAAAGAGAAACGACCAGTCGCTACTTTTAGAGGCGTTATCAGCTGATGAGGTGAATACGTCCTGGATAATTGACTCGGGTGCTACTTCACATTTTTCCAACCAAAAGATGTGGCTCCACGATTTCGAAGACTTAAGGGACCACTCGTTGTGTGGAGCCGGTATTGATATGTCAACCCCAGTTCTCGGTAAAGGTAAGGTGCATATGACTATTAACGGTGAATGATATGTTTTAAAAGATGTACTGTATGCCCCCAGTTTGAGAAAGAATCTTATCTCAGCTTCTAGGCTTGACAGTAAAAAATGTGAATTTACAGGTAGTAACTCTAAAATAAATGTGTATAAAAATAACAAATTTATATTTTCGGCTAAATTAAATAATGGACTGTATTATGTTTATCCTGATAAAATAGATAAAGTGTCAAATGTAAATAATGTTGAAACTAATAATTGTGTAAAGTCATGTAATTCGAATGTAAATAACAGCTTTAATGATGAGAAGCCTTTAAAATTTAAAAGTAATAAGTCAAAAGGTAAAAAGAGCATTACTTTTGCTTCGGTAGATATAAATTCTTTACATAGACGGTTCGCGCATATAAATGCAGATTACATTAAAAATACTTATAAGCATAACTGTGTTCGAGGCATGTTAGAACCAACTGGTACCCCCAGGAATTGTGAAGCTTGTCGTGAAGCAAAACAGAGCCGCGTTAGTTTTAAAAGTATCGAGGCCAAGCGTAGTAAGAAACCATTAGACATTTTACATATGGATCTCTGCGGTCCTTTACCCAAGCAATCTCTTGAGGGTCATCATTACTTTTACACTATAATTGATTACTACTCAAGAAAAACCCATGTATTCCCCATTAAGCATAAATCTGACGCATTTGATATTTTTAAGAATTTTGTTAAACGTGCAGAAAGGTTTCAGGATCGTAAAGTAAAGTGTATCAGGACTGACAATGGTCTTGAATTTATTAATTCAAAGTTTAAATCCTTTTGCGATGACCTTGGTGTTAAGCACGAAGTGACGAATATTTACTCGCCAGAAATGAATGGGGTGAGTGAGAGATATAACCGCACTGCAATTAATGCCATAAATACTTTGTTACGAGATAGCGGTTTAAGCTCTGGTTTTTGGAGCGAAGCTCTACTATATTTTACATACACCTGGAATAGAGTGACTCACGGGGGTCAAAAATTAACACCATTTGAATTGTACGGGGGGCGTCCACCATCAGTAAAGCACTTAAAACCTTTTGGATGTAAGGCCTATTTAGGTATTCCCAGACAACAGAGAAGAAAGCTAGATATGAGATCCAAACCCGGAATAATGGTAGGATATGCTCGACTAACCAAGGGGGTATCGTATTTGGGTTCCAGATCTGAGGAAAATAGTCGAATCGATCAATGTCAGATTCGATGAATCTACTATAGGTCGCCAAAATACTGAGCAGAGTATTGAAGTGGACAGTGAACTGGACCCATATGATAATTATATAAATATTACAGTTCCCAAGGTTGATCCTGTTGTGAGTGATGACTTCGACCCTATTGAAGGTTCGTCTAAAGATTCACCCAGTAGTAGAAAAGAAACCCCGTTAGAAAGAAATAATGTAGAAAGTTCCGATGAGGAAAGCGAAAGTGAAGGGGATCCCGAGAAAGTCGTCAATTGGGTACGGAAGCCAGTCCCTCGCCCAGATGGAAGCAAGGTTGATATTTATTATTTCGAAGAAGGGAAAACCCAAAGGCTACGTTCCCTCAACGACGTTAAGGCATACTGTGAACTATATAGCATTAGGTATGAACCCGACATATTTTCGTTTTCCGGAAATGACTTGTACGCAGGCATAGTTAAGGGGACTCCAATAGCGAAAGGTTGTATTTATTCTAAATCTCAAAGCCCCCAGACTAATGAGGAAATCGCTGAAATGAACAAATTGCCGTATCGCAGTTTAATAGGTTGCCTAGCATTTTTATCAAGTAGAACCCGGCCAGACATAGCATACGCACTTAATGTATTTTCTCAATTTCAGAATAATCCTGGAATGGCCCATTGGGAAGGTTTACTTAAATTATTGGGTTACGTTCAATATACTCAAAATCTTAGAATCGATCTATCAAACATTAGTACCCTAGACCTTACTGCATACAGTGATGCAGATTTTGCAAATAACAGAGACGATAGAACTTCAATGGGAGGTTATGTAATTTTCATAGGTAATGTGCCTGTAGAATGGAAGTCAGTAAAACAAAAATGTGTTAGTTTGAGTTCGATGGAATCGGAATTCGTTGCTGTTACTGATACCGTTAAAGAACTAATATGGTTCAAAAGAATTCTGGATGAAACTCTTAATTACAATCTAGTAAAAGAAAATTACGTAACTCGTTTATTTGTTGATAATCAAGCAGCTATCAATTTTATTAAATCGCCCATCGAAAACCATCGTACTAAACATATAGATACAAAACTTTTCTTTGTAAGAGATCTATTTTACAAAGAATTTTTCAATATACAATATATTCCTAGTAAAAATAATCTTTCTGATCAATTCACTAAAGCTGTTACAAAACAAAGTTTAAAAAGGTTTAATAGTTGCATTTTTAAAGATGTATGATGTTTGTGTTTAAAAAAAAAAAAAAAAAGAACTCTTTAATGACAACTTGTATAAATACTTTTTCGTCTTTGATTTGTAGTGTTCCCGCTCCAATCTGCGAGAGGCGAACCACGTGACATCACTTCTTTCCCCCTTCTTTGGGGAGAGCGCGCCGTCACGTGGGAGTCGAGGAGAAAAACTCTCGCAGGTCGGACGCGCTATGCCGAGCGGCTTACTGAAATGTGTTGTCCGAATAAATGTGTTTAAAAAAGCCTTCTGATGGAGTATCTGCTTTGTGTCTAGTTCCTAAGAGGCACGACGAATTACAACATTGTCGATTCACCTTTCCCGGACTATTATATTGGTTACTGGGAATATTATATTGGTGACCGGCCATCGAACACAGCCTGCGCCTTCGAACTGCGTCATTGGACTTCCGCTTTCGTTTTCGCCAGCAACCATGTCTCTCTCCCCTGGATCAACAACAGAAGCCTCTGCAGTCGTAATACCTCCGTATATATCGGTGGACCCCGCTTTATGGTTCCACATGCTGGAAAGTACTTTCGCGTTAGCAACTCCCAAAGCTATATCTGAATCGAAAACAAAATTCAACTATGTTGTCGCCCACCTTCCTCCTGCACCTGCTACTATGGTGCGCGACGTTATAATGAAGCCGGATACTACACATCCATACGAGGACCTAAAAACTAAAATCACAGAAAGATGCGGAGAAAGCCGAACATTGGAAATACGTAAGCTACTAGCCGGTGAAAGCCTCGGTGATAGGAAACCCACCGAATTGCTGCGTTTAATGAAGAGAAGAGCAGAAAACCACAATATCAGCGACGCACTTCTTTTGGAATTATTTACCCAGCAAATGCCGACCCCTGTGCAGACTATTTTCGCATCACTCGACCCCATCACTCCCGATAAAGCGGCAGAGATTGCCGATCGCATCTTGGATTTAACACCGTAGAACATCAGCGCAGTTTCGATTCCCACACCTACACCAGCCGCCGCTCTGACTTCAGCGTCCACAGAGATGCTGTTGAAATAAATTCAAGAGTTACGAAAAGAAGTCGTCGAACTTCGACATTCTAGAAAATACAATCATCCTCGATACCGCTCTAAGTCACGCGGTAAGGATTCCACAATTTGTTGGTATCATGCAAAATTCCAACAAAAAGCAAACAAATGCAATCCGCCCTGTTCATTTGCGGGAAACCGGACGCGGGAAGAGTAGAAGCGACGTACCTCTCTCCCGCACCTTCTCGTCGCCTTTTCGTGAGAGACAGAAATACGGGTATGTGTTTTCTTGTTGACTCTGGATCTGACGCCAGTTTGATATCTGCTACCAAACAAGATAAATCACGGCCAGTTCTCCAAACATTTCGTGCCGCCAATGGCACAAAAATTAATGTTTATGGTCGAAAGAGTATTACTCTTAGTTTAGGTTTACGCCGATCGTTTACTTTTTCTTTTTACATTTGTGATGTTTCATGTGCTATTTTAGGAGCTGATTTCCTGCATTATTTTAATTTAAAGCTTGATTTACGGAATCACCGTCTTATCGATTCTATTACTCATTTAAACACTCCTGCTAAATTAAGTGTTTGCAATATTTTCTCTGTAAAACCTAATTGTGTTAATAATGTATATGGTAAACTATTGCTACAATTTCCTGAAATTACAAAATTACCGGATCCTAACCAACCGGTAAAGCACAATACTGTGCATTACATAAACACCAAGGGACCTCCAGTCGCGGCTAAGCCTAGACGGCTAGCGCCAGATCGGCTAAAACTCGCTAAAGCTGAATTTCAGCAGATGCTACAGCTTGGTCACATGAGACCCTCCAAAAGTAACTACTCTTCGCCTTTGCACATGGTGCCGAAGAAAGGATCTGTCGATTGGAGACCTGTTGGTGATTATCGTACTCTAAATGCACAAACTATTAAAGAGAAGTATCCTATTCCCTGTATTGCAGATTTCACTGCTGAATTACATGGTAAACAAATCTTCAGTCACATTGACCTGATAAAAGCATACCACCAAATTCCCATCAATCCTGATGATGTACATAAAACTGCGATTTGTACTCCCTTTGGCCTTTTTGAAAGCACGCGCATGCAGTTTGGCCTTTGCAATGCGTCTTCTACCTTTCAACGCTTTATAGATGAAGTAACTCGTGACTTAGGATTTGTTTATGCATTTGTTGATGACTTACTTGTCGCCTCAGAGAATGAAAATGAACATATGCAACATCTTCAGTTGTTGTTTTCCAAACTTAAAGAGTATGGACTATGCATTAATGTTGATAAATGTCAATTTGGGCAAACCACTATTGAATTCTTAGGATTCAAGCTTTCAGCTGAAGGAATTGAACCCCTTCCTGATCGCGTTTCATGCATCCTGGAATTTCCTCAACCGACTACCTTAACTCAACTACGGCGTTATTTAGGTCTTTTCAATTTTTATCGGCGATGCATTCCCAAAGCTGCCGACATTTTAGCCCCTCTTGTTAAATTCCTTGAAGGACAGAAAAATAAGAAAAAACATCCCCGTTCCAGTGCTAGCAACACTGAGCAATTACAATGGAACGACGAAGCAACTCTCTCCTTCACTGCTTCAAAAGAAGCTATAGCTCAAGCTACACTATTAAGACATCCTGTACCTGGTGCCCAGATAAGTTTATGGGTTGATGCTAGTAATGTCGCGATTGGTGGATCCTTAATGCAGCTCTCAGAAGATCAGTGGGAACCCATAGCGTTCTATTCTTGTAAACTAAATAAGGCTCAGAGAAATTGGTCAACTTACGATCGTGAATTATTTGCTATTTACTCTTGCATAAAAAAATTCAGGCATATGCTAGAAGGTCGCAATTTTGTTATTTATACAGACCAAAAACCCCTTATATTTGCCTTCCAACAAAACCCTAATAAATGTAGCCCTAGGCAGCTGCGCCATTTAGATTATATTTCGCAGTTTTCTACCGATGTTCGGTACACCAAAGGTTCTGATAACAGCGTGGCCGACGCACTATCTCGCATTGAGATAAACTCAATTTCTCCTAATGTGCTAGACTTTAAAGAGTTTGCCACTGCTCAGACTGTTGATAACGAGCTGAAACAGCTTATCGAATCTGACACCTCCTCTTTAAGTTTGAAAAAACACTATTTTCCTCTCGAAGATATATATTTATACTGCGATATGTCACAGACACACCCTCGACCTTTTGTTCCCAAATGTCTGCGACAATCTGTTTTTCAAACCTTGCATTTTTTCTCCCATCCAGGTATATCAGCCTCATTAGATTTAATCTCTAAACGATTCGTTTGGCCTGGCATGCGCAAAGACATAAAATCTATGGTTCGCAGTTGTACGAAATGTCAAAAAGCTAAAATCTTTCAACATACCAAATCACCAATTGGCACTTTCTCTGATCCTGATTCTCGTTTCGCCCACATACATATAGACTTTATTGGACCGCTCCCACCCTCAGATGGCAATCAATATTGTATGACCATCATCGATAGGTTCACGAGATGGCCCGAAGTTATCCCTACACCCGATATGACTGCTGAAACAACTGCTCGAGCATTAGTACACGGTTGGATCTCCAGATTTGGATCCCCTGTTACTGTAACTACTGATCAGGGTAGAAATTTTGAATCTACTCTCTTCAAAGAACTTACTAACATGTTAGGATGCCACAGAATCCGAGCATCTGCTTACCATCCACAGTCAAACGGTATCATTGAAAGGTTTCATCGTCATCTCAAGAGCTCTCTTAAAGCGCACAACCAAATTAAATGGACTGAGATCCTTCCCATAGTCTTACTAGGATTGCGCACTGCTCTCAAAAGTGACACCAAAGCCACCTGTGCCCAGCTTGTTTATGGCACCAATCTCAGACTACCTTCCGATCTCATTACCAGTGATACTGTCAAACAACCCATTACCCTTACCTATGTGTCCGAGTTAATTAAAACAATGAGAACCTTAAATCCTATTGCCACTGCCGTACACGGCAATCCCAAAATTTATGTTAATCCCTCATTGAAAACCTGTTCACATGTATTTTTAAGATCAGATAAAATCAATCCTCCCTTATCACCTTCTTACACGGGACCACATCTAGTGGTCGACAGAAATGACAAAACTTTTGTTTTGGAATTAAACGGAAAGCAGAGTACAGTCTCTATTGATCGTATCAAACCTGCATATCAACTTTCAGATTCTCTTGAACCTTATGGACCTCAACAGCCAACTGAGCCCACGAATGCTCAAACAACTCCTGTCGAACAGACCACCACCAGATCTGGTCGCAAAGTTCGCTTTCCACAACACCTTGTTTCTGAATATATTGTGCAAAAAATTTTTGTAATATCAATTGTACATAATCTACCTATACTTTTATTTCATGTAATGCATATGTAACCTTGTTTATCTCTCTTGTACATCATGACAATTTCCCTCTAGGCATCATACGAATTTTCAATTGTACTCCAGACTGTTTGTATAATTCTTACTATGTACCTATGTATTAATAACCAATTTTCTGTAATCGTGACTACGTCACTGGGGGCATACTCTGTAGTGTTCCCGCTCCAATCTGCGAGAGGCGAACCACGTGACATCACTTCTTTTCCCCTTCTTTGGGGAGAGCGCGCCGTCACGTGGGAGTCGAGGAGAAAAACTCTCGCAGGTCGGACGCGCTATGCCGAGCGGCTTACTGAAATGTGTTGTCCGAATAAATGTGTTTAAAAAAGCCTTCTGATGGAGTATCTGCTTTGTGTCTAGTTCCTAAGAGGCACGACGAATTACAACATCGTCGATTCACCTTTCCCGGACTATTATATTGGTTACTGGGAATATTATAGATTCATTATTTTTGAATGAGTTTGTTTTAAAGTACTATTTTTTTTCACTTTCATGTATTTGTATAAAATATAAAATGTGTTTAGTATTAGCTATTTGAATATCTATACATGTTAGTTTTGAATTATCAGTGTAAATTATACATATTGAGTCTACCGGCATATTTAATGTTTTTGAATCTATATTTTTGTACAGACTTCCGTATTTCTACCTGTTTATGCCAATTGTATTTGTAAGAGAATTGAAGAAATTTTCTTGGACTTTAAATTTTGATCGGGATTGTTTTATTTTAGGTCAGATAAGTTTTTGTTAAGTATGACGCAGTTTTTGAGTCTGTTTGTCCAAATTGGCAAGAGGGGGGCACTTGTTGGGATACTCCCCACACACTGTCTTCCCAATTTGGAAGTTATAAGTTTATGTTTTTCCCGTACAGCGAGTGACGTGCATGCTTCGGGTATGACGTGATGAAACTGTTTCTTTGCGATCGCAAGTTGCGATGTTCGGACGTCATTCCTGGACGCTGGTTGCAATGTTTTAATTTAACATTTCTTTTTCCGGTGTTTATATGTTTTTATAATATTTGTTATTGTATGTAGTAATTTGTTATTTATAAGTGAAGTATTACTTTTCGTGACAATTATTTTGATGTTTTTTTGGCGTAAATTTTCCTGAATATGCAAATCAGCCAGATACCCACGTGGTTTGTATGTATATAACGTGCTGGCTTTACTTAGCTCTCGCCGAGGTCAGTCGGAGCATTGTATTAGACCGAATGCTATCGCCAACGCTAAATGTTAGCTCGAGTTTACTTTGTGTTGAAAAAATAAACCAACGTTTTCCTGTTTTTAAACGACGGCTTCTTTTTACTTATTCCTGCTTCAGCTCACTGCTACATTCTGCTATTTACCATATGTTTTCTATGGCTTTTAATCAAGTTCAACAATTAAGTTGCTATGCACATGACGATAAATTTATTTAAAGTACCAGAAAAAGAAATCACGTGATCGGCATTTAATAAATTAAATTCTAAAAATTAATCTTTAAAAATTCACTAAAAATCAGAAAATGGATTTAAAGATTTGAAAAAGATCTCATTTTAAAGAAATTTTTATGATCTTTCTCGTGATAGAAATTTTATAACCCTCAAATTATTATTTTAAATGAAAACTTAAAAAAAGTTAAAAGTCCATGTAAAATTTCAGCCCTTTAGGTTCAGCGGTTTGGTCTGTGCGTTGTATGTCAGTCAGTTACGGAACTGTTTTATATGTATAGATTCGATATAATATAATTAAAAAATTAAAATTCCACGGTACAAAAGTTATTAAGATAGGAGAAATGGCCCATAGCAGAAAAAAAATGTTACACTTAAGAAGTACTTGAATAGAACTGCAAATAACCATAAAAAAGGACCCTTCGTATTGAGATTATTGTAGAGTTCTAAGGGGAAAAGCTAAATATAGCAAGAAGGGAAATTTGGAAAAAAAAAAAAGACACCGCCTGGGATCGAACTCACTACATCGGTAATACCAGGTCAACACGTTAGCACAGTGCAACGGTTGCACGAGAGACATTCGGAAAGATACTATAATTAAAGGGACGAAAACAATGTTGTAGCCAGAAAAGTGAGTGGTTCCGCCTATCGACTAATCAGAGTCTAAATGCGTATTGTCGAAGAGCAGATTCTAGCCGCCTGTAGCTGGCGCGATCTCAGGGGTTGCTATAGATGAAATATCTCAAAACAGGAGTGCCAGAAATGAGATCATAACGCTCTGATGGAGTTTTCGCGCTGAACAGAATGCCACGCGAAAAATATGCAGCCCGTACCTTCTCCCGCCCTCTGACATCATAGAACTTTCCAGTGTACGGATTTAACGTGCTCACATCTGGCCTAGAAACAAAGGTATTCAATGGCATCGTCAGGATTCAAACCGAGCACCCCAAGTCCGAGGCCCAATGTGCTACGACTAGTCTACCTGGGGCCCTAAAAAGAGTTAGAATGTTCACTTCGTGACCGAAAATCCCTGTGCTCCCCTTTTTGAATCTGCTAACAACCAAAAAGTAACGAAATGCCTTTTTGAAATAAAATTAGTAAGGCGATAATTGAAGATATTTGAGATCTAAGCAAGATTTACCTTCTAAAGAGTCACTTAATGGATGATTATAAAAGCTCTACTCTGCTCTAAGAGTTATTATGAAGAGGAGAAACTTTGTTCTGAGTAACGGTCATCTTGATTAAAAATTTAAATTGGTTTCTTATAATATTTATTTATCCACAAAATTTACTCTCTGGCAAAACCGAACTTTTACAAAACAATATGGAAAATTTAATAACATTCAAAAATTTGCATACATAATTATAAAATACTTTTTTAATATTAATTTAAATCATTGTTTCTGTTCAACAGCACAGGAGGAAACTCAGATTGAAACTTCAAAGGGTAATCGAAAGCTTCTGTCTCATATTCTTATTCTATCTGTGAAATGGAGACTCTGAGAACCGAACTAATAACTACTACTCTGTAACTCTGCCTATATTTTTCGCTGTTTCATATTGTAAAAACTTATTCACATCCATTGATTTTGATTTCCAATAGCAGAAAAAATACGATACAAAACCAGAAAAAAATATATGATAGAGCAAAATAATTTACTCAAAACTCTTTTATTCACTAGTAATCATTCACAAAGATTTAAGCAGAAGGCACAAATACAGGATATCCATTTTCTCAGGAAAATTTCAAGGATGGGGACAGTAGCGATTTTGATATATTCCGGGCCGACGGCAAGATAGCCACGGTCTGTAATCCACTAAAATCACTATTAATAATTTCTTATTAATAGTGAGTTGATGGCCTAATGGGATAGTGTCGAAGTAGTAGATGAGAGGGGTTATTACTTGTAAGGGGTGTCCCCTTCCAATAAAACATCAGGTCTTTACACAGGGATTCTTTCTCTTTTCTGTCTCTTAACTCCATCTAATCCTCTTGTAGACTCAGATCAAGGGAGTTTCACCACAAACCTATCGAGAGAAACTTGTTTCTCCCTATGTTTCAAAATGTTCCTGAAGTAAGACATAGTCTCATCATTAAACAAGTCCACGTTTCGGCTTGCTAGAGCTTGGTCAGGGTGATACTTTTGAACAAAATTTTGTAATTCGACCCATTTAGAACACATTTCTTTTATCAATGCAGTAGGGGCTTCCTCCCATCCCTCCTCATGAGCTGAAGAATGTTCCTCACCCATTATATGTTGCTGCTGCTCCTCCTGAAGTTCCTGCAGCTCCTCAGTGCCCAGCTCTTCTGTGTGCTCCACCAACTCTTGGATGTCTTCATCACTGACCTCCAGGCCCATGGACTTTCCCCGAGATACCCTAACACGTTGCCTCGAGGACTGAAATTTAGCATTTTCAATACTTGTTTCATGGTTATGATGAGGAAAATATACGACCGTAACAATACCATTCTCTTCACAACCATAAATCCTAACAGGACAGTTATGATCGGGTATAGTACCTTTAATATTTCTACGACTAGTTTTTCTTTGGGTTTTTTCTTTCTTTCTACAAAATTGGCAGCTATAATAATAGTGAACTTTATTACCAATCTTTCTGTCCCCTGACCTTTTTATAAATGAAGTAAAAGTGGCTATGCCTTCTGTTTTTACCCACTGTTGAAAAGCTGAGGGAGATTCAAAAGTAATATCTTTAATGCTACACACTCCATGTGCAGAACGCAAATGTTTGCTTAATACTTTCAGACGAGTAAATGATTTATTACAGTCTGAAAAAATACATTCAAAGTAAGCGTAGGTCCTCTTTCCTGTACACAACGCTAAGTGGCGTTTAAAGTTAAAATACTGTGAATAACTAACTCCACAAAGAATACAATTGTATAATGATTTTAACACTTGCTCATCATCAGAATATGGCGAATTACATTTCTTTTTGTGATTGCTGAAAGAAGATGGAGTTGAGTAACATTTGTTACATTTTTCACAAGTTCTTGGATATACAGGCTTTTTTTTGCCACACGTCTTTTTGTGCTTGTAAAATGTATTCCTACTGGCTAAAACTTTGGAACACTTTTCACACTTTCTCGGGTATAAAGTTTTCTGGTTAGAGTAAAAAATTTTAAATTCTGCATTCATTTTGTTATTAATTACAAGTATAACAATAAAACTAGTAAGTTTGCGTCAAAATAAAGTTGCTGATCATTCAAATTTCTATCGCCATTTTCTGCCTAAAAAAGAGAAATGTCATATGATCAAATACCTTCATTAAAAAGCAAAAGAAAAAAAGTAAAAGCTCATTTAGTAAATTTCTTTGAAAATTAATTGAAATCCACAGATCACTTTCATGCGATAATTACTGAGTTAGCTTTAAGATGACAGCTGAATTTTACTCCCACTGTTCTCGTAAACTTCTAATAAATAAATTTAGTTAACACCTCTAATACATAAATTTAGAGCTATATAATCTACACTGTTGAATCAAAAATAGCATATAAAATCACACAAAAAAATACACACTAATTTGTAAAAAAAAAAAAGGGATACCAAATCACAGATGAAAAACACATGTGCACACAATTCTTCCAAATGGTAATGACTGTGTGACATGAGTCTTGACAGCATGCTCCGTTAATGATGCATGTGCAATTATTAAATTTTAATCATCTATGTAAAAGATATTGTGCAGATAACTTGAATGGATTTGCTTATGGGCAATCAGTTTTAATTTGCCCACCATTTTATTGGTGAGAAGTGTGTTCTGTGAAAAACTAACATTCTAGAATGTTCCAGTCGACTCTAAAATACGTTGGAAATGATAAACATAAACATTAGAAACTATACGGCTTTCGTCACCTTGATTAGAGTTGGTGTTTAAAGCAAATCAATTTGGGCCAATTTTGTGTTTAAAGCAAGAACAATGTAAATAAAAAATTAGCTTAATAAAAAGAACTTTAAAATTTAAAAAGTTGAGATTAAACGTGAAATCCTGAGGGTTCACTTTATTGATAATAATAAATATGACCAAGAGCCTTGGTAAAAAAAATGAATATGGGATTTTATTCTTCAATAATTTTTTATAATCACTTAATGAATTTTATTGAATTTGCACTAAAATTATTTTTACCTCTTCAACCCGTTCAACTTTGATAATCCAGTTTTATTCCAAATGTAACAAAACCATCGGAAGCTTAAAAATAAAAATAATAATTAAAATAAAAGAATGCTAAATTTAGCACATACATTCACATTCAAATTCAGTAATACTGGTTCTGATATCTTTAATATGTACTTAAAAATATAGTGAATGTACGTAATGTTTCGCTCTTGCAGTAGTCCCCCATATTTTTAAATCCCTAATTATGGCCAAGGAAACTAAAAATCCTCAATCTGGAAATCAAAAAGCTTTTATAATTGATAGCAAATCTTTTGCTCTAGTTCTACCAAGTCTTTACACACAGCAAGTATTAAAGTAATAGAAAAGTAAGCATATATAGTAACAAAAAAAAAAAACAACACATATTTGTTTAAAAAAAAAAAAAAAGAAAGAAGGAGAGAGAGAAAAAAAAAAAAGAAAGGTACCAAATCACATATCCGCAGCACATGTGTACAAATTTCTTCCAAATGGTAA
This sequence comes from Dolomedes plantarius, assembly GCA_907164885.2. Lineage (NCBI taxonomy): Eukaryota > Metazoa > Arthropoda > Arachnida > Araneae > Dolomedidae > Dolomedes > Dolomedes plantarius. The sequence goes on along the minus strand of OU015497.1, from coordinate 95,605,245 downwards.
TGATTGTGTGACATGAGTCTTGACATCCTGCTCCATTAATGAAGCATGCACAAGTATTAAATTTTAATTATTGTTCTAACTGAGATTGTGCAAATAACTTGAATTGATCTGCTTATGGGCAATCAGTTTCGATTCACCATCCAGTTTATTGGTGAGAAGTACGTTCTGGGAAAAACTAATGTTCTAGAATGTTCCAGATGACTCTAAAATACATTAGAAACTTATTTGGGTTACTGACAGATTGCGCAATGGTGCAACAGCTGTCGCCAACTTGATTAGAGTTGGTGTTTAATGTTGTCGAATTCTTGATTAGAATTGGTTATGATAGTAAAAAAAATTTTGTTTGATAAAATAGCAGAAGAGCATGGCATCAGTTGATGGTGCCTAAAAACTCCTTTTAAAGGCTACAGTTGAAAACGTGAAAGGCCTGTCTTTCGAAATGTGCTAAAAAAGTTCTTAGGGATAAAAAAAACGAAGGCTTCTTTAAAAACGCTGCATATTTATTCGGAGTCAAGCTCTGACGTTAAAAACAATTACAAAAATACTTTAAAGTTGCATTACTAAAAAAAATAAAATTCCTTCGTAGTATGCGCACAGCTTTGCCATGAAGACATTAGTAAAAGTTTAATAAAGGGTAAAATATTCTTCTCGTGGAAAACGACATTTTAAGTCGGCTAAACTCCTACCGCTTTTAACTTTAACATGCTGGGGCTTTTAGAAAAGAACAGCGACTACCGACGGCGAGCGTATTCGAAATGCGCTCTATCGCGCACTCCCTGCTTCGTACTTACTCGGAGCGAGTATTTATAGCACTGCTGTTTTGCATAACAGCCTACAGGAGTGGTTGCCACTCGGATTTTAGAGATCTTTCAACTTAAATCTTGGCCACTCCTCCCTTTGGTTGCGTCATCTAGCCTCTACCAATCGGCTAATATTGCTTCGTTTAGCACGAGTCAAGTAACAATTTTTACCGGAGTAGTATACTTTATCAATAGTGATGGTAAACTGAACCAGAAAAGCTATGCTATTATCAGTGACACTGAACATCATGGCACAATGGAAGTATTTGCTTTTATGCATTCAATTTTATGTGATGTGAAAGAATTTGTTAAAGATCTGAGTTTTGTAAGCTACTGGAGCGATGGTGCAGCACAGCATTTTAAAAATTAATTTAACATTTCAAATCTCACATTTCACCAAACAGATTTTGGAGTATCGACAGAATGGAACTCTCAGGAGTCTTATCATGGAAAAGGACCCCATGATGGAGTTGGTGCTGCCATGAAGCGGATAGTATGGAATGCTACCTTACGAAAGCAGGTGACAGTTTGATCTGCAAAGGATTTCTAAGATATAGCACCTAATGCTTCACAGTCAACCTTCTGTGCATATGTCCCAGCTACTGAGATTAGTGAATTTTATCAAGATGTTCTTAAAAGCAGATAAAATGAAATGAAGAAAGCTATGGGAATCCAAGCTGCAAGGTGCGTTAAGCCCATTCAAGAAAACATAGTCACAATGTTTGAAAACTCTGGTGATACTACTGGAAGACTAGTCAAACTTAGTGCAAATACTATCTATGAATCCGATGACAATGACAGTGAATCAAATATGGAGCAGAGAAGATCATTTAGTCCCTTCCAGGACATGGAAACTGAAAATCACCTGCCAAACACTGGAACAAATCATATTTCTACCCATGCTAGCTCAAATTCTTGTACTAATATCAATGTCGGAGATTATATTGTAGTCAATTTCAGTGGCGAGAGGTATCCTGGCCAAGTCCAGGAAGTAGTTGATACTACAGGAGAAGTTTCCTGCAGTGTACTGCACAGGTCTGGGAAGAACTGGAAATGGCTAGAAAAACCAGATATAGAGTGATACAAGACAAATGAAATCATACGCAAAATCAGCACTCTAGTGGCTGTTTCAGCTCGAGAACTATTTGCATTTAATGTAGATGAAATGTAATCATTTTTTAAAATTCATGTAATGTAAAAATTACATTTGTAAAGTATTGTATGTCATTAAAATTTCATAATTTGTGCTGAAAAGTGTTTGTCAAAGTTATTTATTTTAATATATTTATATAATATTAGGTTTATCATTTAACATTATTGCATGAAATGATTAAACTTAAAATGTTTTTACTTTGACTTTTGTGGTTCCATTATAATTTATAAGGAGTTAAGGTATTACCTTTCAACTATTAATTTATCCTTCAGTGCATATATAACATGTCTATCATACAATGTAACATCCGTTACAACCCATAATATCTGTTATGAAACTTTTTAAATTTTTTATTACAGAAAAAAAATACTGAATTTTTATGTCAAGGTTCTGATAAATTACAGGCATGTCTTGTGGTGTTATTTTTAAAATTTTTTAACAAATTTACATAATAGATTCACAGATTATTTTATTTTTGCAGCTTAAATACACCAGAAATAAATTTTGAAACCTGTCAAGTTTATCTTTAGTATTGGTTATATCAGGAAAAAAAATAATGTACTCCTATTTTGAAGCATTAATATGCATCTTATAATCTTTTTATCATTTATTCTGTGAGTGAATGTAACATCCGTTATAATGGAATTCACCATGGGCTGATTCTGCATTCACAACAACAATGTAAACCAAAAAATATATTACAGAAAGCCTTGAAATTTAAAAAGTTGAGATTAAATGTGAAATCACGAGGGTTCACTTTATTGTTAATAATAAATCTGACTAAAATAAAACTAAATCTCCTAAGGTAATATTGGATGTGAATCTTTCACTTAAAATTTGATTCACAAGATCAAAGAATATAAAAATTATAAAATTAAGGGTATAAATATAGGATTTTCTAGGCATAACACAGACCACATGTTTAAATTATAAAACAACAGATCAATTGCTGTCACTGCAGTATTAAAAAACAAATAGATTTAATTTAAACTAAAATAACAAACATCAACAATAAAATGGGTTACAAAATTCCTTAGTCCTAGAAGCACCTGATGGACATAACAGAAGCTTTGATTCACGAACATGTAAAGATTTATAAATCTCTGCAATAAATGAATTTTCATATTTTGTAGTGTAAAACATTAATTAATAACACATAAAGCAGATCAAAACTGTAATAAGAAAACATGTAAATGGGGATGTGTTTACCAGCAAACATACTCATAACGCTGAAGAAATAATATCCAACTTTCATAGGTACATCAGCTAGTTATCTCTCTTCCAGTCTAAAAGAAGTGACAGTGCTACCAAAGAATTTAAAACAAAAATAAAATATGTATAAATTAATTCTAAATAAATATAATGTACATAGATATCAGTTCTTAAGATATAAAACAAATGTTAAGATATAAAACATATGCAACTAAACATTTGACTCTTACAGTAAGTAAAAATAATTCTAAAGCATCATAGGTATAAAAATGGGATCAACATATTTTCTCTATTATTTGCCCCTGATAAAGCTAAAACCGAGACAAATTTAACATTTAATGGTTATATATAGATATGAAACTGAATATTACTTGCATTAAAAGTTTTGGTACTTTTCCGTGAGCTGGGCGCATTTGGCATTTGTCCTAACAAGTATCGCCATTGGCGAGAATGAAAAGTTGCCAGTCTAACATCCCTAGGAATACAATTTAATGGATAATAGACAAGATACATTTTGAAGACGTATTGTACCACATGAAATGTTGGACATAGAAGGTGGATCAGCGGGTTTAAATCTGAGAGAACATGAAGTTCAGAGACCCAGCTAAATAACATCAAAATTCACATGAATAAAAATTGGAAACTAATTAACCACAAACTATATTTGCTTTTTTCACAATCACACAAAGATTGAGGTATAGTGATGGAGTACCATATGGCGATATAACTGGCGAACAACATGCCATCAATTGCAATAGTACCTAGCTGAAGTTCTGTGGCGACAATCCTTTTGATGACACCTTGAAAGATATTAACAATTGTTGGTCTCTAACTAAATATTTACTAAATTAATAATATATTAATGGTTACTTATATATTTTGTTTATTCACGCACACGTATTATGGAAATTATAGTTAATTAAACAAAACAACAGAAAATGTGACTTGTGAACCATATTTGGCAATCTATCCCTTGCGCCCGACTAACGGAAAAGTACCAAAATTTTTAGTATAAATATTGAATTTTCAGGAGTAGGGAAAGGCAAATGTTTAAAAATGTGATCAGTTGCATTTTGTCAATAAAAATTTTTAAATGCGTAATAAAATGCAAAATTTTACATGATAGCTTTGTAATTGAGATCTTTAGCTAAGTCATTCCATGTCAAATCAACACAGTGATCCGGAATGACCCCCCAGAATTTGATGATTTTTGGCACACTTGCAGGTTTCATGGACATATGAAAAAATGTCAATTCTTAATACTCTTACTTTATCGGTTCAAAAGTTATTAAATATGAAAATTTCAATTTTTTGCAAAAAAACACCACGTATGTCAGTTTTAAAATGGTTGAAAAACAGTAACCATTTGAGGTGCAGACCTGAACTTAGGCTCATTTTAAAGCTCTTTTCTAGGGCTTTCACATGATATGCAACATGATAGCATTTATAAAAAAAATATTTTTTAAAAATCAATTTGAAATTTTAAAATTTAAATTTCTCAAAAAGCGACAATTTTTAAATTTTGAAAATTTTTTCAAAATAAGGTTATATTATCATCTAACAGCACCCAAAATGTTATTTTGGGATCTCTATGAGATCCTGAGATATAGAGGTATAAAGTATGCATGGTTAGAGGAAAAATGCCAAATCTACCATATTATAGTTGTATACAAATAAGTCTAATTATAATATATAATTATACAATCATATGTAATTACGTAGTAATATGTGATTAAAAATATATTTAAATATAATAATTACATTTATAATCGTGTATAATTTTATTATTTAATTCTTAATTTCATCTCCTTTGCACTACTAAAAAGTGAAAAAATATCAAACAGATTTTTAAAAAATCTTTCCCTAGATTGTAAGATACAATTTATATCAATCTGAGAATAGAGGAAGCTGATTGGTTAAGTTCAAAATTGCTGGCCAATCATGAAACATGTATGCCTGATCAAGTTTCATCGTGTTTCATCATGTTGCAACATGCTTCTACTCATTTGTAGTCAGTTTGGCAGAGCTGTTGGTAAAGGCTGGTTCAAGTTCAATTTTCCCCTCTTTATTATTTAAAAAATGTATTTCAACTGATGGAGTGTATATAAGTGTATATGACAATTTTTTTATTATTATTACGCTTGAGGGACTTATTGTTATTTTTACCCCCCTATGATTTCTCTTTAATGGATCCCAGTGACAAGAGAGTAATAACTTTGAATTGTTTTAACCCATTCAAAAAACCTGATCACTCTCATGTGAGAAAAGGGTTGAGAAATGTGTCTCAGTGGATGTGCTTGTTGATCCCAGGAACACCAGAAATTTCAAAAGTTTGTGATAGTTGTAGAAAAGAACTATCAAAGTTAAAAAGGGAAAGTTGGAGAGAGGATTTATCAGGGACCAGCTGCAGAGACCAACATAGTGAGCCTGATATTGAAACTGATATGCATGAGCTACCATTTTGCACTCAACCTGAGGCCTTTCAGTCACTCAACTCTACTCTACTAAATATTAATCTGACAAGAATCAAATGTGAGCAAAAATGATTTTAAAGCATGGGAAAAACCTAGAGTAAAAATAGATTCCCAAGTCTAATTTTCTAACTACCTTGGAAAAAGGAGACAAGAAAATATACAAATAACCATGAACAGTTAGAATATCAAACAAGCCGAAATATAAAACTGACAAACTTGATGAGGGATTAGATATGAAAAATTTGCTTAGATTTAAAACCTTTGCTTAGACCGTAAAACCTGAACTATGACAATACTACGTAAAGTGAAATTAGGCATAACATTGTACATATGAAAATATATGATCACCTAAAAGTTAATTCCTTTCACAATTCAAATAAAAATTAAATTAAATTTACATTCAAGTATGATGATCATTGTCGAAAAGCAGGTACATTTCAAAATAAGGAATTCTATGGGCATTAAGGCTGCTGTGTACGAATTCGCTCAAATCAATATTAACCTTTGGAGAAAATTTGTCCAAGGATTGCCAACTTGGATTAAAAGATTTCTTTTAAAAATTGATCTCCATAATAGAGAAAGAAATTTTATACCTTGAGGCCTTTTTCGTTTTTTAAAGAAAATGCAAATATTTTAATGGTATAGTGTGTTTTAAATGATCATAATACCTTTGGTGGATGAAATTTATAAGATGAATTCTGTTGCAAGGTGCAGAAAAGTTCAGGCTATCTGAAAATACCTATTTTATTTGATTATAAACATTTATATAGCTGTAAATATCATTTAAAAAATTTTACAAAAAATTAAATACCAAATTTTGCTAAAATTCTTGCCTATTAAAGTGTGTGGGGGGGGGGGGGATGATTGATAACTATTAGACAGCCCATCACAGCGAGGGGTACCACTTTGCTTTATTCTTGTGTTTAAAAGTTGTATACACTGTTTATATGTAGTTATTAGACTTAACTCCATGTGAAGCTCCAGGGCAGCGGTTATGTATAAAAATGAAAAATAGTATAAAATTCTGGCATGATTCCTCTATATCCACCCCCTGAGCGTGTTGACGAGAGAGAAGAGCTACATGTTGCCATGGAATTTTAAGTTTAGAAAACAGCGCCCAGTTGCTGCTACAGTTACAGGTAATATTAGTAGAATTCTAAAAGTTGCAACGCTTGGAAATATGCATTTAAAATCAAATTTAGATAAAAAATTCAATACTTCTTGCGAATATTTTTTCTTCATTTGGTAAAATTAGACAAGTTTGTAAGTTCCTCTTTCAGATCAGTTGCTGATATATTAGCTTTGTCCCCATCGTTAGCATTTAGTATGACTCCTTACAAAATTTTTTTTAGTATACGCGGTCGAAGTGTGACGTCACGTCCGCCATTAGGGCACCTCCGCAATGGCGGCCTATGTTATTCTCCCATAGGACGGAAAACAAATATTAATATCTCTTAAACTAATGAATATTATCTCCCTGCACGTCCTGAAATCGATGAAGGAGCCAAAAATACCCTACCTCAAAAATTGAGGAATGTGATTTCGTACAGGAATAAGAGCAAATGGTGTTTTAAAATGTCATTTCGGTAAGCCTATCGATGTGAAACATAGGCTTAGATGAAGTGATACTTTTGAACTTTTTTATTTAGTGTTTGTTAATAGTTTTATATGTTGTTTCTGTCTATGTGGATATTCTAACATAATCTAAGATGAATTGGTAAGTAGATTTTATTCCCAGTAACACTGATTTATCCCTAGTGCCATTGTGTTTACAATTTGAATGTGTCGCTGATGGTAACGGTATTAAAATGTCACTTTCGATAAACATTATTACTGTAAAACTACGTATGTACCTTATTGTTCATTCGATTTTCCTCAAATATTTGTATGGTAACATTCTTAAAGCACTATAATCCACTTTGCAGAATGAAAGGGTTCTTGAAGTTGATATATTGGCTAGTAAAGTATACTGTATTGTTTTTTTTTATGTGTGAGATGTATACTTTTATTAATTTCTTTACATGTGTACTTGATTCCCTTCCCTTAAAACTGAATGGGTGTCTGAGTAGGATAGATTTAAGTCAATCTATTCTATGTCAGATTTCTTTTCAGTTAAATCCATGAAACTATAAGATTACTGACAGACTTTATGGCTAAATATTTTTTCAGCCATTGATTTCATGCATCCTTTTTGTTGCTGGCTGGGTTTTATGATGGGATTGTTTGATTTAATATTAGTGTGTTATCAACCGTAGTTTAATGCAGCACTCTTAAAGTATGAAGCATGAAATAATTGATTTGTTTTGCATTGTTCTTATATTATACAGTTAGTGAAAGTGATAATCTTCAAATTCTTTATTTAATGTTTATCAACAGCTTTTTTTAAATTTTGTATCTGTTTATGTGAATAATGTAACATTCAGTAAGTAGATGTTTTCTCCAATAATATGCCTATTAAAGCTTTTTTGTTATTGTTTTCCATTATAAATATTGAAAAGTAGTGTTTGGTAACATTGTTTCAGCTATGTATTCTTTATAACTACTTATGCTTCATAAACAATAACTTTACATTAGCAGACAAAAAAAAAATAAACTGATTGCTGCAACATTCTCATTTATTTTTTTTTAAATGAAGTAGTGTTTATTTTTAACGTTTCGTAATTTGTTTCAACTGTAACATTTTTTGTTCAAATTTATAGTCATGTTTTTCTTCTTTATTTCATTAATTTATACAAGACACTTCATCATGATATCCTGGTTTGAAATTTTCACCTTTTTTAACAATCAAAAAAGTTTCATAGACAGAGGAGAAAAAGCTCTGGCTAGTGATATTCAGTTGTTTGATAACAATCCTGGAAACAGCTTGATTTTATCTAAAGTTCAATCCTCTATGAGAGACAGATATATAATGTGACAGTAAGTTGTACATGTAGTCACATTTTGTTTCTTTAATATTTATATTTTATGGTAGTAATTAAGATAATTGTTTTTCCTTTTCATATTAAATTATATTAATTTCTGATGTTAATTTATATGTATACCTTTTTGCCAAATATAGACCTATGAGAGAGATTATAACCAGTACATTTTGTTTTGTCTCGTTATTCTTTTTAAATTGTTTTTTCATTTCTGTTGTTAATGTATATCTATATTTTTTTGTATTTTTAATAAAAATTCTATAATGGGATTTCTGTGTTCTTTCTTTCACACTATGAATGGAATGTGATATAAGTTCTGTAAAACTTGACTTTCCGTATTTTGAGTAACATTTTAAATAAAGTGACCAAAATGAAGAGATTTCAAAACATAACTCAGAATTTATGTGTAACCTTCAAATGCAAATAAATGGTTAAAGCATAGTTATTATTAAAATACATGTAATGGAAACTGTAAACTTTTTATCTAAAAAAACTCACCAAAGGGATTAAACAAAAACATGTTAAGATATAAACAAAAAGATTTTATTTTTTCATCAATGGATTTTACAAATTTACCAAAGTGGCACAAACTTGAAAACTTACTGAAGCGTATTGATTAAAATAATATGAGATGTTATCAAGAATTTGAAAACTTTTTATTCTTTGTATAGCTCGTTCAACATGAACATGTATATGTTTTAATTTAGTGGTAAATTTATCCTCACTTTCTGTGAATTGTGGATTCGTTAAGAATAGGGGAATATTTACTGATACACCTTGAGGCAATAGGTCAAGTATTAAAAAACCTTTATCTGTTAATATTAGATCTCCAGGATTCCACAATTTTATTAAACCACATTCCTTGAAAATGGTTTTATCAGAAGTAGATCCTGGCCACAATTTACCAATGAAACAAATTGCACCATTAGGAGCTAGGCTATCAATCCTTTTAAAGTTTGCCTTTTCTTATACTGTGAAAAAGTTCACCTCTGAGCCTTTGCAGAGATTTTCAATAAATATTTCTGTCATGTTTATTAAAAAGTAGCAATTAGGGAAGTCAGGGTTGTTTATTGAATATTGAATTTTATTATTGACATTAGCACTAAACTGTCATTCTCACTGATTTGAGAAAATTGAAATTTCACATTTTTTGCTGCCAACAATAACTGCAGCTCTTTATTTTTTTCCTTTAGTTGGTCTATCTCTGCTTTTACCATCCACTCTACTTTTATCTTTCACACCTTCAATGTTCTTCATCACAGCACACTGTTTTCTAAAGGAATAATACTAAGAATATTAAATAACAGCATAAATGAACATTAAGAAAACTCATAATAAATTTATTGTTAAAAACGTGCATTTGATTTGTGAAAAGCTAAGTACAACAAATAGAAGTTTTAATTATTTATGAGATTAATATATTATCTATAATACTACTACATAACATAAACAATAAAATTACTTGTAATTTGGATCAGATGCGTTATCCTCCTTCTCTCATGTTTAATTTCAATGTATAAAATGACTATGTCCTCAGTTCTGAGAATCAAGTACATTTAGTACTTATTGTAAAGAAAACATGTGAAATTAAAAAAGCTGTTATTAAAAACACATTTACTTCTTTCCTTTATGAGCAGGAAGTTTAATTTGTTGCACTTTATTACTGTCAAAAATTGTTGGATTATTTCTTTTATCCCCTCCTTTAAAATGGCAGCTATATAATCTGGAATCTCTACCAGGTTTTCTGTCACTATGCCTGAAAAATACCAAGATCAATAAACTTTAAAACATTTGCATGTTTTATTTATTACATATACATTTAAAATTATAATTATTCGGTTTCCCTCGTATCACTGAATTGAAGCTCACTAATTTTATGAATCTAACCTACATGTTCGCTCCATATATATTTTCATACAAAAAAATCTATTATTATTTGGTTTGCAGACAATTTGACAAACAATAACTATAAAATTTAAGACAAAGAAACTATTGTAGATTTCTGTTTATAATAGAAGTCCTGAAAAATTTTCTAAATAAAAAAAAATTTCATCCTAAATTAAGAATTTTTTAAAGCTTAAATACAACAAAAATTCAGTATGTATCATCTAAAACATTTAAAAAAATTAAATAGCTATTGAATACCATAGATTTACTATAACATGGAGACCAAGAAATGTGAAATTAACATATGTGGAAAAATGTACTCATAAATTAAAAATGAGAATATTAAAACTTCTGTTTTCAAACTTACTTTGCCATTCAGGTCCAAAGAGCGTGCTTTACATCCTTTGGAAAGTGGTAGAAGGAACAATGATTTTAACCATTTTATACTTGCAGTCTGCAGCAAAGCATATGACCATTTTTTAACTTAAAAAAAAAAAAACACCTGTATTAAACATCTAAATGATAAACACATTATTCCCTCAAAACATGGACAAATGAATTTTATAATCTTTACTTATTAAATAATGCTACATTTTAAACCAACAAAGATGTACAGACTTTAACGATATAAAAACGATTGAAAAAGAATCAACTGTTTATACATATGTATATATATATATATATATATATGAAGACCTTGGGGGTAAAAAGTGATAAACCACATTATTGTAGTTTAGAGATAAACAGATTTATATTTTCATAAAATATTTGCTATTACATATTTCAAATTGCAAAACTTGTTGTTAAACATTTTTTGTACATAATACCCTCCTTAAAAATGTCATTAAGAGAAAAAGTAATAAAATCAACATTTATTACAATTTTAACACACTGAACAATTTAATGTAGCTATAAATATGAGGGTTATAATTGTTTACATGCAATAGCAGTTAAAGAATGAAGATGGGATGGCCACTGCTTTTTTTTTTGCACAAGAAATTGTGTACTTTTTATATTGTAAAAATTCATAATGTGATTAGCAGACAGTAATATCTTTTCATTTAAGTGACTTAAAAATAATGAGTGCAAACAGTGTCAACATTGTAAAAAGACAAAAACATTATCCATATAATGCCTAATAATGGTACAATACATTAGTAAAATACTGTCCTAATAAGCATTTTACATTAACATATGTAAATAGTTACAAACAATATTGCAGACAATGGTGTCAAACATATCTACATACAATCTGCAAAATGTACCTGCACATGTTCTGATGAACTTTCACCATCATGTGGGGAGAGATGTGGGTTATCATTTTTTACCCCCCCCCCCCCGAGATCCTCATATATATAAAACATACATTGTGTATGTATTTATAAGAATATATATGAGTATTTATTTATATGTTTATATATATGTTTATATATATATATATAAACAGTAATTGATAACACTCTAACATTAAATAAAACAGATCTGTCTTAACACCAACCAGTAACAAAATGGATACATGAAATCAATGGCTGAAAAAAAAAAAAAAAAAAAAAAAAACAGCCATGAAAGTCTGTTATTTATGAAGCATAAAGAGTTATAAAGAATACATAACTGAAACAATGTTACCAAACACTACTTATCAATATTTATAATTCAAAACAATAATAAGTAAGCTTTAACAGGCATATTATTCGGAAAAACATCTACTTACTGAATGTTACATTATTCACATAAACAGATACAACATAAAAATAAGCTGTTAATAAACATTAAATAAAGAATTTGATGAGTATCACTTCTACTAACTGTATGATATAAGTACAATGGGTAAATCAAATAATCCCATCATAAAACCAGCCAGCAACAAAAAGGATGCATGAAATCAATGGCTGAAAAAATACTTAGCCATAAAGTCTGTCAGTAATCTTATAGTTTCATGGATTTAACTGAAAAGAAATCTGACATAGAACAGATTGACTTAAATCTATCCTACTCAGACACCCATTCAGTTTTAAGGGAAGGTAAAGAAATTAATAAAAGCATACATCTAATACATAAAAAACAACAACAATACAGTATACTTTACTAGCCAATATATCAACTTCAAGAACCCTTTCATTCTGCAAAGTGGATTATAGTGCTTTAAGAATGTTACCATACAAATATTTGAGGAAAATCGAATGAACAATAAGGTACATACGTAGTTTTACAGTAATAATGTTTATCGAAAGTGACATTTTAATACCGTTACCATCAGCGACACATTCAAATTGTAAACACAATGGCACTAGGGATAAATCAGTGTTACTGGGAATAAAATCTACTTACCAATTCATCTTAGATTATGTTAGAATATCCACATAGACAGAAACAACATATAAAACTATTCACAAACACTAAATAAAAAAGTTCAAAAGTATCACTTCATCTAAGCCTATGTTTCACATCGATAGGCTTACCGAAATGACATTTTAAAACACAATTTGCTCTTATTCCTGTACGAAATCACATTCCTCAATTTTTGAGGTAGGGTATTTTTGGCTCCTTCATCGATTTCAGGACGTGCAGGGAGATAATATTCATTAGTTTAAGAGATATTAATATTTGTTTTCCGTCCTATGGGAGAATAACATAGGCCGCCATTGCGGAGGTGCCCTAATGGCGGACGTGACGTCACCACTTCGACCGCGTATAGTATTATCCATATTTTTTATATTGGATATATCGTAAAGAAAGCCAAATACGTTATCATGTTCTTTCAAAATTTTAAATCTTTCATCCAAAGAGTTGATTGTTACATCTAGTAACAAGTTTTTTAAAAAAAACTTTCTTTTCAAAAATTTTCTTTGGTTCAAGTATAACGTTAAAAAATTTCAGAAATTTTCTTTGGTTCAAGTATAACTTTATCACTGCTTCCCTTATCGAATAGTTTTATCTTTTGCTTAATATTATCCCTGGAAATACAATTTCTATGTCTAATTCTTAATAAATGTCACTTTCTGCATTCAAAGAGTATGGAAATCCTGAATATCTATAGTCTTTAAAATGTTATAAAAAAATTTAATCATAGAAATACAGTTTGAAACATTCAGTTTTCGGCTCAGAAGCAATTAAGATAAAAGATTTGTTTTTGCAAGAATATAATTCCAAAAGACAACACTTGCAACAATTATATATGTAGTTATTTTTTCAAGTAGACATTCAGCCTCGTGTACAACTTCATAATGTTTATCATATTCATTGATTAGCCCCATCTCAACTCAGTGGCGCAAACAGGGGATGAGCCAAGGGGCCCTGCCCCCCCCCAAAGAAATAGAAATTGCATTATAAATATTTTTATCCGTTCAACTCGCACCCCCCCCCCCCCCTCAAGATTAAGATGCCTAAGCTATAGATTAGGCATTGGCGTCCTGGGTGCTCCAAAGCCTCATCTATAGCTTTAACGATATGTGATAGACCAGCCGTCTTAACTTCTTTTCTGTCAGGCCACATGCCTATGTTTGCTACGTTACGTAGACCGCAACATAGTACACTATACCTCATACTATATAATTTTTTCTAATTCGGAGGCACTTGTAGTGAGACATTCGCCTTTTGTTATTCACTGCGAAGTCTTGCTGGCTACTTTATTATGGGAACACCATTTAGGAGAGCCAACATTGCTTCATATGAGGGGACAACACTGTAACGACAAAGCCTTATTCGGGATTTGAACCCAAGCCCACTGATTGGAAGCTGACGTCGCTAACCATTATACTATGTGGGCAGTTACCGCATAATATAATATATATGTTACCGGCAAAGTATGAAACGCCGGCATTGTATAGAATGCCTAGGCATTGTATATAATGCCGGACGTTTTTAAGCAAAGTATGAAATATGAGAATTATTACATCCTTTCCCTAGGCATGGTATATAATACCTAGGCATTCTATAGAATGGCAAACGCTATTTAGGCAAAGTATGAAAAAAGATTCTGATAAGGCTATTATATAAATGACGTACATTCCTCAAAAATGCAAATGTTATTCTGAAAAAAATATGAGAGTGCCACTAAAAAATATTCAAAATACGTAAAGAAAAATGAAAGTTCTACAAAATAAAATTTATTTCTTTCTTATTAAGGGAGACAAAATTGTCATATAAAAAATAAGAAATTAAAATTAACCTACTTGTTGCAACATGGTAGGCTTGAATGACATTTTGAATTACATTTCATTACATTTTTCACGCAGACATTTCATATTTTAGCACTTTGTTTTACGCATACATTTGACGAATCCTTGGCCGCTTCCACTGGACTGAGCAATTGCAACTGACCGGAGAGGAATTTCGTGGTCAGGAATATCTTCAATTCTAAGCCAGTTCTTAGGGCATAAAGTGAATTGTGATCTCGCATATACTTGTTTTAAAATTCTTTCAGAAGTTCCAAGTCGGTAGAAACCATCCTCTGTCACACTCATTACAATTGCCAATATATTGCGCGAATCACCTCGCCCCTTGTCGACGTTAGGAATAGGAACTCGCATAGTAGTTCCCAAAGAAGCAGTGGGAAATTTTTTCCCGAATTCATTTTCATTTTTTTTTTTGGCTTGTATTTTCAGATTGATTTTAGTTTTATTTTACCTTCAATAGTATTTTTAGTTTTGAAACAAAGGGTGCACAAAATATCCATTTTATCATCTTTACTAGCATGGCCACAGAAGGTATGAATTTTTTTACGATACTTTTTGCATGCAAGTGCATCACTCGTTTCTTTTAAACGCACACAACAGGTATCAGAAACGGAAATCTCTTCGGCAAGCATGTATTCATGTTTAATCCACTATCGACTATAATCTTATCCATGCTTTTTGAAACAGGCTCTTTTTCTTGCATAATCTGTTTAGTTTCACCTTTTTCCATTGTTTGGACGCTTTCTATTACTTTTTCTAGATGCTTCTCTGTATTTCCAGCTGCTCCTATATAATTTAAAACATCTTCGGGTAGAAAAGACGTTGTAAGCCCTACTTTAGTTTTGCAGCCAAAAAGAGCTTCGTATGGTGTTCTTTTGTTTCCACAATGATAAGCTCTATTTTTCATAAATTGAACGAAATGTAGTTCTTCACTCCAGCAGTCAGATTTGTTGTCCTGCATCCAAAATATCTTGATTAGCTCTTTCGACACTACCCTGGCTTTGTGAATGGTGAGGCTTCCCATGGACGAACTTAAGTGCTGGCCAAAACTCCTTCAAGCTGGTCACCACATTATTGGCACATTCTCTACCATTGTCAAACTGTAATATAGATGGCGCTCCAAGCAACGTGAATATGTCCACTAGGTTGTAGGCTACTTCTCCAGCTCTTTTTGACGTTAGAGACTTGAGAATCACAAATTTTGTGAGAGGATCTTGGTACACCATAATAAATTTGTATTCCCTATCTGGCTAAGACTGAAAATCAATAAGATTCATCTAACAACGGGAATTAAATTCGGAAAAAATCATAGGTTTCACAACAATGCCCTTTTTAATAACTTTCTTTTTTTCTGGCAAGGTTCACAAAGGTCAGTGGCGCCGGAAAGGGGGGGGGCAAGGGAGGGCACTTGCCCTCCCCCCTAGAAAATTGAATTTTTTTGTTTCTACCTAGCTAGCGCTCGTAAAATATTAGAATTTTCATTTAAAATCATAAAGCCTAACAAAACTGAATACTAAATTGCAACCTCACACTCGTTAACGCAAGCGCGATAAACGTCATTCCATATACGCAGGAGCGATTAATCGCCAATTTCAGGTACGCAAGCGCGTTTAAACGCCAATTCCAGACGTTTGCTTTTGCGATTCAAAAGCAACCCTACACGATGTTTTTTCATCGCGAAAGGGAATCTTGAATCCGATGCATTCGAAACGCGTACACGTTGACGTGTGATAGGGCATAATATAACATAAAATAACATAAAAGTTTATTTTTTATAACCGTATATATGTATTTTTAATAATAAAGGTGTAAAAGTTTTAATCTATTTTACTTTGCCCCTCTCTATATTTGACTCTTCCGGCGCTACTGACAAAGGTGGATGTACAGTTCGATATCATGACGTGTAACTTTTTGTATTTGGTTGAAAGTTCTTTCAACATTCTATCACGTCCGCCGTGTCCAATAGCCAAATGAACTTCATGAAGTACGAGAAATAACTCAGAGTCCGTGACGTAATACTGTATAGTACTGACGCCTTCTTTAACAGGATAAATGAGTTTACTTTTGTTTTCTACAATCATCACATCATAGCGATTCAGCAACCAATAGTCCTTGGGTTCCTTCTTAGTAGTCATTTAGGCTTTTTGTACATCATTTACTAACTTTCTGGTAAATAGTTTCGGTTGAGAAAGAACTGTTTTTTTGCAGCATTTTGGACAGTTCATCGTCGAATCATTTTTTCATGTCTATAGACCATGACTTCTTCTCCAACATTACAGCTTACTCCTCCATTTTCATGCAGCACAGTTAAAAACTAATTTTTTGTTGAACAAATTTAAGTAAAATGCGTATTTTGACACTCCCGAACAAACCGCAAAGTGCAACTGACAAATTCTGAGCCTAAGGCGCACGTTAAAAGTCACGTACCTTGCCACGTTATATTCGAAACGAATCGGAGATGTATTTCATACTTTGCCAGTTTCTCATTTGGCATTCTATAGAATGCCTAGGAAATGTGTGAAATATGAATCGTTTCATACATTGCCGGCTAGTTTTAGGCATTATATACAATGCCGGATTCCATACTTTGCCGGTAACATATATAAATAAAAGGAAGACGGTGTCTGTCGGTCGGAAATGGAACAGTTCAATGCATACTCCACCGATACAAAACGCAACCGCCATGTTTTAAAAGTTAAAATCTGTGTATTTTTTTTTTAAGAAAGTACATAAATTTTACATATTTAGAAAGAGCTTTAAAAGCTGATAATTTTTTCTGTGTACACTTATTCTGTAAATTCAATAGTTTTAGAGTTATTTGGATTCTAATGAGGCGTCTCCTGTGAGATAATCCATCTTTGACGATGTAAACAAAGGGTGATTCTTTCACATCGTGATTCTCACTAAAAAATGAATCACTGAAAAGAAATTTTTCATCGAGTGTCTATTTTTAAATTCTTTTTCTATTTTTCATACTCTTAATTCAAACTTTTTAACCATAAATAGATCATTTGAAGATGTACTGATTTTTGGGGGATTTTTTGGCAGTTAAAAGTGAAAAAAAATTTAAATTCAAGTGAACTATGATTCGAGTGTCAAGCGATTCGATTTGGGTATTCGTTTAATGCTAAACAATAGCCTGCAATAAAATTCTTTTTGTTCTCATTTCATAGTGCTATATCCTTTCTTGAGAGGTTGTTGAATCATTAAAGTGAACATGTGACATAAGATTCTTTTTGTTCTCATTTCATAGTTCTATATCTATCTTCAGTTTTGTTTATACGTGGTTTTCAGTTTTGATTATAGATATATAAAATCATGTTTGAACTGTCCAAACAACAAATAATTCTTTAATTTTTGTTTTCATTTTACCAATTTTTTTCCAAAACTGTTCATATTTCATGTATTTCTTTCTTTGCTGATTAGTTTAGTTTTTGGTTTTAAATATATATTATACTAATATATTTTTGTATGAAGTTCACCATAGGCTAAAATATTTAAAAAGTGCATAATCACATTTTCTTTATATAAATATTTATATTTAGGAAATGTTGGTGTTTATTCAGAGGTTTATTTGTTTTTCCACAGTACTATATACTCCCGAAGCCTATTTAATATTTCAATTGTGCTTATCTTTTTACTAAACCGAATACAGAATATCTCGCAACATAGACACGTGCGATTCTGCCTAATACATGCATGCACTCATATAATTTCAATGTATAATGCATTATTATGTCACTAATAACACAAATTTCAGGAAATTTGAATTTTTGTATTGCAAGAATATGGGCTGAAGTAGCCAGCCGATTTCTTTTCACATGAAAATTTATCTTTTTGTAATGCAGGTATGCTCATATCATACCAGGTGGTAGTGGATGTTAATACGAATAACAAATTTTTATTTTTTGTGGTTTTGTGGGGGGAGACGGCAAATTAATAGTGCCTCATATGAAACTGCTCCCTGTCAATCAATCAATTCAAAGTCGTCTGTCTAGTGGACGGATGGTCCGAGCATAGCCGAGCTTCTCCCGGCTAGTAGCGTAATAAACAAACGCTGGAATCCATTTGTGATTTTTTATGTTCAGACATTCTGAACACTCACTTGAAAACTGCCTTGCAGAATAGAAAAGCGCATGGAATGATGCACGAAAATCCACACGGGTTGGATACGCTTGCAATAAGGCATACGCTATCCACTTCCTGGAATCTTACAGGTGGTGAAGCATGCCTCACATTCCTCTTTCCGTGCGTCATGTTGAAAGCGAAAACGAACGCAAAAGCGCACAAGTGTGGACATACCTTTATGGAATTTTTTCGGGGCTGGGTTAAATAAACTATCCATACAGGAGAACAATTATTCGGGAAACGATCGATTTTGTAGGGTGGTTGTTCTTGGGCTCTAGTTGCTCACTAAGAAATCTTTTGTAAAAATTCAAGCTTTTAGGGTGTTAAAAGGGGCTTAAACCTCCCCCCCCACACACACAAAATGTAAAACCTGTGTTTAACATTGGATTTCAGCCGGATTACTTTTGAATTAAAGTAAAGCTGAAGAAACACATACATACCGAATTTCATTAAAATCAGCCCAAAACAGACAAAGCCACACTTTTTGGAAAATTCATTCTTTTATTTTCAAATGTGTACCAGTGTATTATATTTTACAATTTTAAATCTATATATAATATAAAAGCCAAATACCACACACTCACTGATGACTGATCAATGTATCTCTCGAATCATAAGTTCTAGGAAGCTGAAATTTTGTATAGTGGTTTCCCTTAGGCTCTAGGTGCTCGCTAAGAAATATTTTTAAGAAATCCGAATTTTTAAGATGTTAAAAAGGGATTTAAACCCTCAAAATAAAACACTGACCGACTGATTACTGTATCTCTGGAACCATATGACCTAGGAAGCTGAAATGTTGCATGGTGGCTCATCTAAGGCCCTATGTACTCCCTAAGAGAACTTTAAAAATCCAACCATTAATTGGGTTAAAAGGGTCATAACTCCCACAAATAATAATAAAAAATATCTATATAAATCTAAAAACCCTTGTTTAATGTCGGGTCGTGGTTTTTTAAATTATAGGCTGAACTCCTCTCAGGACTGACAGCACTTTACTACTAAGAAAAAATGATACATGTAAATGTTCTTATGTCTGAATTCCCATATCGTACATTAATTGGATGTTTCTCGTACCTAGCCATCAGAAGTAGACCAGACACAACCTTTGCAGTGAATGTAATGTCTCAGTACTGTAAAGCAGTGGTCCCCAATCCCGGGCCGCTACCGGTCCGTGGATCAAATGGTACCGGGCCGCCAGCTTAGGGCCACAAGCTCAAGGTTCTCATTGATTTAGCGTTCAAGTGAGTTAAAATGTTAAATCCCTTTATATTCAAATTTTCGTGTAACTGTATTTTATTTTGAAGGCATGTTTAAGTACAATTAAATTAAAATTATTAAATCAAAACAATCTAAAATACAAACAATCAACGTCACCCCCCCCCCCTCAGCGGGCCGCGGTAAAATTATCAATCGTTGACCGGTCCGCGACGATAGAAAGGTTAGGGAGCACTGCTGTAAAGGGTATAACTATCAACAATGAAAAATAGTTGTCGATGTTCTAAATTATGTGTTTCAAACAAAAAAAAATATGATAAATTGAAGTAATGTAACAAATTCAAAATGAGAAGCGTGTTCATACGCTCATTGGGGTTCAAATTGAATGGAAAGGCATTCCAGCTCTGGATATACAATTTTAATTGATAACATACCCATTGCGTGGAAATCTCAGAAACAAAAATGTGCGGCGACTCGCCAACAGGCAGATTTCTGGCGGATCGGGAAGCCGGCGAACAGGTTTTCCCGGCGCTGCAGTAGCGGTTCTCGCCAAAGTGGCAACGCCACTCGCTGCTCGCTAGAGAACTCTGTTCTCACACACAGCTCCAGCGTTTGACGCTAAATTCTTAACGATTCGCTGAGACTTGAGTTATGTCATCTCGTGTGTTCACGCTCTATGTAATTGTTAAGTTATGTGCATATATTAAATATTTAAAAACAAACGAGGTGTCTCATTTCACCCTATAAACGAGCTGCAGTGGTGACCCTCCTGAGGAATATGTCTTCTGATGCAAACGGATACTTTTATCTTCTCCAACGTGCACGTAGTCGGCAAACAAGGTAAGCCTTCATGGTCTCTCTCTATGTTTGAGTCAGGACAATTGGGGAAAAATAAGCAACTTAAATTCATTTTCCTAATTATTTGTTAATTTTTAATTTTTTATATTTCATAATTTTTATATTGTCGGTTCTGTTTTATATTTTGTAAAAATGACGGAAGATACTAAAGCTCAACAGCACGTTTCACGCGTCGCTCTCAAACTTCCACCGCTATGGAAGAATAACATAAAATTTTGGTTTTTGCAAATCGAAACGCGTTTTGATCTTTCTGGTATCACGAGCGATCTCACTAAATATCATAATGTTATTGCTGCAATTGACTCTGAAACTATGGTGATGGTTTCCGATATACTATTTTCCCCACCCCAAACTGATAAGTACACCACGCTAAAGAACAGGCTCATTCAGGAATTTTTGGATTCTGAAAATCGACAGATTCGAAAGTTGTTGTCTGAATTACAATTGGGAGATGACAAACCGTCACATCTGCTACAGAAAATGAAAGAACTAGCAGGCACCGCTCTTAGAGACGATTTTTTGCAAACTTTGTGGCTTCAGCGACTCTCTGCGGAAATACAAACATCCTTTCCGTCAGTACCGTAAAATTAGAAAATCTCGCAAAATTGGCAGATAAGATTGTCGAGGTTCACGCTGACCCCTATAGCTCAAGTTTATATGCAGTTGCAAGTTTCCACAATCAACCAACCAACCAACCACTATAACTCTCCGTTGAATGACACGATTGCACTTCGAGCTGAAATCGTCGCTCTTAGCAAACAAGTAGAACGATTGTCCAGGGACCATTAACGGAATCGTTCGCGACGGAGGTATGGTAAATCCCCTTACAGGAGCAAGACCCCCTCGTGGAGAGAGGAAAACAGTTTTAACGATGCATTTTGTTATTATCACAACCGGTTTGGCGTACAAGCTAGGAAATGCAGGCAGCCGTGTACTTTTTCCCAGGTTTCGGAAAACTAATTACAGCTATCGACGCCAATGTTTCGGCGACAGACGTCTCGATAGCCTTACAATCCAGCCGCCTTCATATTTACGACCGAAAAACCAATCTAAAATTTCTAATAGATTCCGGATCTGATGTTTCGTGTCTCCCGGTTCCTAAAACACGCGGAAAATTAACCCCTGAACCTATAGAATTAACAGCAGCTAATAATTCAAAGATATATACATATGGATCCAAATTACTAGATGTCGATCTTGGTTTGCGCAGAAGTTTTAAATGGCAATTCATTCTAGCGGCCGTTCTTTTTCCAATTATAGGCGCTGATTTTTTAAAACATTTCTATCTAATTATTGATTTAAAACGACGACGACTTATCGATACAATTACAAACTTATCTCGCAATGGAAAAAACAATACAAGTTTAAATACCGCTTCGATAAAGTTAAGCTCAGGAAATACGATATATCATAGAATTTTAGCAGAATTTCCTGACCTAACAACGCTTACTTCTAAAGTTAAGAAAGTTCAGCATAATACGATTCATTATATCGAAACAACTGGTCCACCAGTTCACAGCAAACCTAGACGGTTAAATCCAAAATTGTATGATATTGTAAAACAAAAGAATTTCAATTTATGATGGAACAGGGTATTTGCAGACCTTCCAAGTCACCCTGGTCCTCGGAAGGTCATGTAGTTCCGAAACCTCTGGCAGCATTCGCCCAGTGGGTGATTATCGCAAATTAAATGCATCCACAACTCCAGATAGGTACCCCATTGTCGTGTTGACTGTCTTCAATATTTATTTTTTGGGCGTGATTCGTAAATTATTTGGGTTAGTACAAATTATTTACAAGTAATAGGTATTTGGGTGCGTTGTGTTTTTAAGATTTATTTGGTTAAATACAACCCAAAGCTCAAGACAGATTTGCAACCGAACAGGTCAAACAAACTTTGCTTCTAAAACCTTCCTTTAGATCAACTACACAAAACAAAGATGACTGACTCCAATGTAACAAAATAAAATTGATTTATTTACAACCTTATCTATTTACAATTTAACTCAAAAACCGAATCACCAAATCTTAGTACACCGTTTACACATTTTACTAATCTTTTAGCATTTTCTCCTCGATTCATATCGAATGGCATGTATTTAATTAAACCTACACCTTTTGGATTCAGGGAGCATAAATTTATTTATTTTACCTACGGCCAAGAACTACTCTCTCTCAAAATCTGTATTTAAAAAAAACAAACATTGATCCCGCACTAAATCATTCAAATTTTCGAGGTTGGGTCTGAACAAGACAAAATGATTAACACTCACTCAGTTGGATGCTAACCGCACTGGAACACGGGTGTCGATGCTACCATCGGGCATGGGGTCTCCTTTCTTCTTTCTCGGGTAGCAGGCATTCAACATCTTTCGGCTGTCGTGGGCCTTCTTGGCTCTGTCGTGGGCCTTCTTGGCTCTGTCGTGGGCTTTCTTGGCTCTGTCGTAGGCTTCTGAGCTCTGTCGTGGACATCTGTCGTGGGCATCTATCGTATGTTTCTTCCGCGCTTTTCAAAAGATGGGGGTAGTTGTCAGGCACTTGATGTCCTCAAGCTCTCTCAATCGAAAACTTTTCAAAAATCCACCACTTAGCATCAATTTTCATTTCTTTGATTGGATAATCCCATAACCCATGCACGCCTTCCTTGCGTCATAAAACAGACCACCCAAAGTCCAGTCCACGTGTTTTGCGGTCTACCTCCCAAACAGACCCAATAAATTTGTTTACAATAGGGTAATTTACTTTAATGTCAAACCCTGGTGCCATCTCCTTATCTACGTCTGCAATCAAACTACCCACTACCGCGCGCCGCCGCTTTTAAATTGGCTCAGGCGTAAAGCCGACTGCTCCGTCCTCTAATCAAAGACGGCTTCCTAGCATTCTAACCAAAATGTGATGAAAACAGCCTTCGATCACTCTATCTCTCTAAAAAATTTAATTTTTCTTTAAAATCGAAAGCGCTTCATCACACCCATACCCCATATACAAGATTTCTCTAGCGCACTTTACGGTTGTAAAATTTTTTCGAAAATCGATATAGTAAGCGCATATTTTCACATACCAGTCCATCCCGATCATATCCAAAATACAACCATGTGTACGCCATTTGGCCTTTACGAATTCCCATACTTAAATTTTGGCCTTTGCGGGGCAGCCCAAACTTTTCAAAGGTTTATGAATGAAATTCTAGGAGAACTCAAATTCTGTTTTGTCTATTTGGACGACATTCTGATTTTTAGCAAAAGCGAAGATGAACATAAGACGCACGTCCGTGCGGTGTTCCAAAGGCTCAATCATTACGGGTTAACAATTAACACTTCTAAATGCGTTTTTGGAGTGTCAGAAATTTCCTTTTTAGGACATCTTATATCGTAGCAGGGAACAAAACCATTACCTGATAAAGTAGAACCAATATTAAATTACCCAAAGCCTACAACAGTAAAGGAACTTCAAAGGTTTCTTGGAATTTTGAATTTTTTTCGACGTTTTTGCCTAACATAGCACGACACCAGATCACTCTGAGTAATTTTTTAAAGGGCACAAAGAAAAACGATAATAGAGCAGTTCAGTGGACTACACAAGTTGAACAAGATTTTTGTACTTGCAAAAAATTAATCGCTGATGCAACGCTTTTAGCACATCCTAAACCAGACGCAGAATTAATACTGCAGGTAGACGCATCCGATTTTGCGATCGGAGGTGCATTATTCCAACTAATTGATAATCAACCCCTCGCGTTTTTTTCCAGAAAATTATCCCAAGCAGAAAAAAATTATAGTGCGTATGATCGCAAATTACTGGCTTCATATGCTTCTATTAAACATTTCATTCACATGCTTGAAGCTACGGATTTCAAATTATTCACCGATCATAAGTCACTGACTCATGCGTTTAAACAGCGTTTAGGTAAATGCTCACTGCGACAGGCCCGACAACTGGATTTTATTTCCCAATTCACAACAAATATTTACTATCTCCCAGGCACCGAAAACGTAACGGCGGATACCCTCTCTAGAATAGTTTCCATCGAAATGCCAAATCCTATAAATTATGACGAAATTTCGAAATTGCAAGAATCAGATTTAGAGCTTCAAAATTTAATTAATAATCCTCAAGGATTGCAGTTAAAGAAAATAACTATGCCAAATTCTCACACCTTTTTATTTTGTGACTTGTCTACTGGCACCGCTAGACCTTTTATCCCAAAGGAATACCGTCAGCAGATTTTCAGTCAATTGCACAATATGTCTCATCCCGGTATTAGGGCTACTACAAAATTAATTCGCGCTCGATTCATTTGGCCATCAATAAACAAAGATTGTTCTATTTGGTCTAAACATTGCATACCATGTCAAAAAGCAAAAGTAAGTAGGCACACTAAACCCCATTAGGTTCTTTTCCTGACTAAACACGGAGATTTGACCATGTGCACCTTGATATCTTCGGACCATTCCCACCATCAGCTGGACATTATTATTGCCTAACCATGATAGACCGTTTTACACGGTGGCTTGAAGCCATTCCAATAGCTGATATAACTGAGGAAACAGTAGCAAGAACTTTCTACACTCATTGGATAGCCTGCTTTGGTTGACCATCACGAATCACAACGGGTCAAGGACGGCAATTCGAGAGTTCGCTTTTTAAAGCTCTGGCATGTATGCTAGGAGCTAAAAAAATTCGAACGACCCCGTATCACCCGCAGTCCAACGGCCTCATAGAGGAATTTCATCGTCCGTTCAAAGCCGCACTGTGCGGTGTCCACACCCACTGTGCGGACACCGCACCGACACCACCCTCCGACTCCCGGGCGAATTTTTTAATCCCACGCCTCCGGACATCCTGCCCAAACAACTACTGGAGGACTAAAAGCACATTTTACGAACGTCCAACCAAAACCCACTTCCAATCACGGAACTAAAGCAGTTTTCGTCCATCCGGAGCTGAAAACGGCATCACATGTGTTTGTTCGGCACGATGGCGTGAAAAAAAAACCCTTCAAGCTCCATATGATGGGCCTTTTAAAGTGTTGCGGCGTGCCGATAAAGTATACGACGTGGACATTAACGGTCGTACATCAACAGTATCATTGGACAGATTAAAACCTGCATTCATCGCCGAAAATAGTGACTTTCTCCTTTCAGACTTGCCGTCCCCTACTGAAGAACTGTGAAAAACAAAAACTACACGTTCCGGACGGACTGTTCGATTTCCCGAACGTTTCGTATCTTAAAGACTTTAAAGATACTGCGGGAGGCGTGTGCGGCGACTCGCCAACAGGCAGATTTCTGGCGGATCGGGAAGCCGGCGAACAGGTTTTCCCGGCGCTGCAATAGTGGTTCTCCCCAAAGTGGCAACCCCATTCGCTGCTCGCTAGAGAACTCTGTTCTCCCACACAGCTCCAGCGTTCGACGCTAAATTCTTAACGACTCGCTGAGACTTGAGTTATGTTACCTCGTGCGTTCACGATCTATGTAATTGTTAAGTTATGTGCATATATTAAATATTTAAAGACAAACGAGGTGTCTCATTTCACCCTATAAACGAGCTGCAAATGTATCGCCCCGTGTACGATGGAAAGGGAATCTGTATATCATTAACCGAATGTATAAAAGAACTTTATTGGTACTCAGGGCAGTGGTACCCAACCCCCGGGCCGTGGATCAAATGGTACCGGGCCGTCAGCTTAGGGCCACAAGCTCAGGGTTCTCATTGATTTAGCGTTCCAGTGAGTTAAAAAGTTAAATCACTTAATATTCATTTTTTGGTGTAACTGCATTTTATTTTGAAGCCATGTTTAAGTACAATTAAATTAAAATTATTAAATCAAAACAATCAACGCCCCCCCCTCCCAGCGGACCGCGGTAAAGTTATCAAACGTTGACCGGTCCGATGTGGTAAAAAGGTTGGAGAGCACTGCTCTAGGACAGCGGTTCCCAACCGGTGGGTCACGGAAGGGTTACAGGTGGGTCGCGACTTGATCCTAAAACTATCAGAAACCATCGAATAAACCATTAGAAAATATAAGAAAAAGTGCTTATATTTTGTCAAAGTACAAAGTGCTTATATTTTTTGTGAACCATTTTCAAATCAGAACACAAATTGTTTATCAATAATCAATCTGTATCTTCAAAAAAGCATATATATATATATATATATATATATATATATATATATATATTTGCAATATTTGATGGTAAATTATATTGCAAATATACATAAAGAAGGGATACGATACAAATAAGGTTTTTTACTCCACCATGGACCGATGGACCGTGGAGGTATTCCGATAAGGAAAGGTGAGTCGCTAGCTCAAAACGGTTGGGGACCACTGCTTTAGGGTATTAAATGAAATCCGTCAACTTCCATGTAATCGACTACATTTTTCACAAAAAAATAGACGAGAGAGTAAACATATTGACATAAAATATCGATTTGTAAAAGATATGATTAACAAGATTAACATTGTTTCGAAATTTAGACGAGAGTGAAATGTTAGCGAGACGTGAATTCTCACCATAAAATTTGGGTAAAGGTATGTCCGGCAGTTTTACAGGAGCATTTAGCGACAAATTTTTGTTATCCCTAGGTGTTACTGCACAATTATTCGTATTAGAGGTATGTAATAAAGTTTTAATGCCTACCTGTAGTTCTGCAATCTCATCATCAACTTCAGTAAGGCTTTCTTCTATTTTGGGTAATTCATCGCCTTTCACCAAGCGGTAATAATCCAATTTAAGAACTTCAAAGTTCTGTTGAATTCGATACAACTGATCCAATTTTGTTTTCAGAATTTCTTATTAATATCAACGTTTTCTTTAAAAACAAAGTTCGCCAGTTTTGTTATCTGGCCCTTTAAATTACTCTTCTTCCGATTTAAAATCGTAACTTGTTCCATTTTGGACAATATTGAATTCAAAAGTAATTATCAACCAGCCCTCACGGCAAGACGGACCATATATTTTGCTTCTTATTAAAGGATCGCTGGCTGTGGAATTATCCACCTCGAAAGAAATACGACTGGGCTGAGTTGATATTTTTAAATCACTTTATTACGAACAATTTTGACCTCCCAAATGGAAACCAATTCACTACAACCTGCTCTTTCAGAGCGTATTCCGACTACTGATGAATTACACCCGATTCCGAGATAACGAACGCCTCAGGCGCACAGAAGCAAACCTTATATACAGCTCCCGGCGGTTAAAGCGAAGTTCGCAGTGGCGCGAACAAAACATATTGACATAAAACATCGATTTGTAAAAGATATGATTAACAAGATTAACATTGTTCCGAAATTTAGACGAGAGTGAAATGTCAACGAGACGTGAATTCTCACAGGCTCCGATCAGCGAAAATGGACCAAAATTCGAAATATTTCCCAAATTAGGGTCGGGATGGAAGATAATTTATGTTTTGGAGTAATTTCGGTTCGAAAACGATTTCGACACTGGATTAGTGTCGAAATTTAGACGACAAGGAAATATATTCTATCTTCATGTATTTATAGTAACAGAATAAAGAAATCATTCAAAGTATGAGATCTTTTAAATAACTTCGATATATTTTTAAATATATGAATACCTTTGACATAAATTATAAAATAAATTATATTCCAGTTTTATTTATTTTATATTATGGTATTGAAATTTACTGTAGTCCCTTGGAAGGTATGATACTCACTGGTGGATGAAAACTTGTTGTTAATCACAAATAAATAAGTGAATTTAGTTTGTTAACATGACTTATTTCTTTATATAATTAAAATTTCTACTAGTTTTCCATATTTCATATGTATTAAGTTCTGGGAATGATGTGAACTAAAACGATGAACAAGTTTTTGTACGCATATAATTTTGTGTGCCATTATAAAAAACTTTGCGTAATGGTACCTTAAAGCTGCATGATTTTCTTCAGAGATGTAGGCAACTTGTTAAAAATGTATTTCTCTCAATTGAACTTTTTAATACCATGTGTAACCAACTGGCTTAAACAGGGCATCATTACGTAAAAACTCTCATGATGCCCTAACAGAGTAAAGCGGCCTTGCGAACAGCTGCCGGGATCGCAAGAAGCAATCCCTAAAATTCTGACTCCGTGGACGGAAACAACCATTAGCGTTCGTGCCGACAAACTCTGCTTGCTGAGAAACGATGTTTGTCAGTCGGTCCAATGTTTTTCTAGCTGGTAGCAGCATATTTTCGTGTGTTCCTGTATGATTGTTAAAATTGTGTAGTTCTGTAAATAATTGTTATGTTTTCATTAAATTAGTTAAAATGTCACCTAGGGTTTCATTTTTTTACTGTCGGGATCGAGTTCACTTTTTCCCTGAACTCAACAGGTCTCGGTTGTTATGTGACTGTTCAGGCGAATGGCCACATAAATGGCGCCCAACACGCGAGACATTCTGTTTTAACAGGTAAAAAGTTTTTATTAGTTGTCGGTTGCTAAAAATAGCACCCAACTACTTTATTTTGTTTTGAATACATTGGATCGGATCGTTTTTTTTTTAGCTTCTACTCAACCTAGTGAAGCGAATGTCTGCACTTATCGTCTGGTTCGTAGCGACAACAGCTCGTTTTGTCAGAAATAAGTATCTTTTGTATTTTGTATATGTATTTAGTAGTATATATGTATACTCATTGAAATCGGTGTTCTAAAGGTAGAAACAGCTGGTATTTGAAACCGATTATTCCCTAGTATTATTCCCTGGTATTCCCTAGCTGGTATTTGAAACCGATAGTAAACCAAACCTTGCTATATGAGAACCAACAGCGTTCTAACATTAAATTCTGACTGTGTAATATAGAATTTTGTTTATTTTGTAAAATTTTGATTATCGTTGTAGTTTCTTGTTTAAACCCATGTGTTATGAGCGGTACCAGAGATACCCCTTTGCGTTGTGTAAAATTAGGAAGGTGAACTCCAAAGGGAACTATGCGTTTATAAATAAAAATAACAACATATATTATACAATATTTTACAAAAAAGGTCAGTTTTACATATTATATTTAAGATCTTGATTAGACATATTATAACAGAATTAGGGCATACTTTATCCTCTTCCTGCGGCAGAAACATTACGGGTCGAGTGAAATAAAGTCATATTTTTCGTAATCTCTCAAAAGGCACCAGCACTATTTTAAAAGGGAAGAAATGACCAACCTGGGGAGCTTTGATGAAACAGCAGGGCAAGGCATGAAGTCGTTGAGGCACTTATACCGGAGGAGGCAGCGGGTATCGGTGCTGGCGGTTGAACACGGACATCTCACTTTTGCGGGGGCGTCCTTTTTCTGGTCTTACTTCGCAGCTCGCCACCTCAATATCTGACCCTCTGCCTCCGATCCTCTCGTTTCTCTCCCACCCTCGGGGTTCATTTCCCCCCTTTTTTGGATTTTGACTCCTCCCCAGGTCGGTTATTCACGAAAATTTATTGCCTCTTCGATTTTTTTATTTTAGGGCAGGATGCTCCGACATCCCCACGGTTGATCCACGTGGTACTCTTATTTCCAAGAAAATTGGATATCCGTTGAATTTCCTGGAATTTCTTTCTACCGTCCTGAGGAATTCAGGGGGTGCGATGTTTCTTGAAAAATTGGTGCAGTTCCCCCTTTTTCCAATATGGCCGTTTTATGCCCCGTAATCGTGTCGGGAAAACAAAATGGCTATGACGTTGGAAGGAGTTCAAAATGTCCAAATTGTGGATCCTTCACAACAATCACTCCCCACTGAGAGGGAAACGGTCGCTCAAAAATTAATATGGTATATCACCGCTTACGGTAAACCGAAGCGAATACTTACTGACCACGGAACTCAATTTACATCAACACTTTTTAAAATTCTAGCTCAAAAATTAAATATATCCGCCATGTTATGCTCAGCTTTTAATCCACAATGTAATGGGGCCTCCGAGCGCATAAACATTCAACTTAAACACGCCATGCGATGTGCGGCGAAAAATAACAATTCTTGGGAAGAGGCGATGATCATGCACAAATGCATTTATAATGCTACTCAGCATTCCGCAACAAAGGAGACGCCAAACTTCCTCTTTTTTGGTAGGGATCTTCCTCTATTTCTAGACACGGACAATTTAAATATCGATCCACCGCCTTTATTCGGTGATTACTCAGCAGAAAAAATTAGAGCTATGACAAATGCATATGAAAACGCGCTGAGAAATATGACAACCGCACAGGAAAAGCAAGAAGAAAGACAATTTCTCAAGGCGAAACCCCGAACCCTAAATATCGGGCAAAAAGTCTTTGTGCGTAATCATCAATCGGCTATCGGTAAGAAAACCTTCAGGGGACCTTATAGAATTGCGAATCGCCTTACGCCCCACACTTACAAATCACGGCTAATCGCGGACCCATACGCTACGGACATAAATTGTAATATCAATCGAATATACGAATTGCCTGAGCGACGAGAGCACTTGCGTCCACAGGACCCGATAACCGGCAACATTTCCGAGGGCCCGCAGGGTACATTTTCCCCGTTCTCGAAAATGACCCCCCAAAATGAGGAGGAGAATTTTTTCCCCTATGGCGAATATTTTGAACCTTGCGAACAGTCGGGGGGAGCGCAGTCGACACATGAACAGGTCGCTAATGTTCCGCCAAAGGAGAATCAGAGCAATGAGCAGACGGTCTCGCAACCATCTAATCTTCGGAGGGCAACCCGTCAGTCAAAAACGCCTTTTATTCAAACTAGATATTTTCTTCGACAGCGGACCCCAAAAACCTAAACTACAATTTTTCTTTCTCCCGTCCTGAGGAATTCAGGGGTTGTGATGTTTCTTGGAAAATTGGTACAGTTCCCCCTTTTTCCAATATGGACGTTTTATGCCCCGTAATCGTGTTGGAAAAACAAAATGGCTATGACGTTGGAAGGAGTCCCAAAGTTCAAATTGTGGATCCTTCACAACACCATGTTTTCAAGTAATAGGGGCTGGATGTTTTTTTTTAAATTTCGTTTTGATTTGGATTTTTGGTTGAATCTATCTTAATGTAAATTCTGTTTTGTTTTCAGTACTTAAATTTAAAATTGATTTTGGTTTAGAATTCCTTAATTCTAATTTGGTTTTTTGTTTGAATTCTTTAATTCTAACTTGGTTCTGGTTTTAAATTTAATTTTGGTTTAAATTTTCCTTATGTTTAAATTTAAGCTTGATTTGAAATTCTTAATTGTGAACTTTGTTTTTAATTTCAATTTTAATTTTAATTTTGTTTTAGAAATTGAATTTTGTTTTAATTCTTAATTACAAACTTTTGAATTAAATTTTGTTAGGTATTTTGTTTAAAATTCTGGTTTTGAAAATCATTTAGAATTTTAGTTGTAAATTTTAGTTGTGTGGAAACTGTCTATAAGAAACTTTCTATATTCGATGTATATAGCGGACTGTATCTTGAAATGAACATAGTAGAATCTAACAAAAACAATGAGTGTTTATTGAAAAACCTATTAGAACATAGTAGAAATTTTAGAATCTGGGAGCGACCGAGTCTTACATGAGCTCAGGTCCCGACCAGCTAGCGAACTGTGCAGCCGGATGCTGACTACCAAAAACAGCGCCTACATGGCGAGCGCCAAGCCAATGCTTGGCAACCCTAGTGCGGTTCAACGACCTTGCGGTCTAACATACCGCCCGGCGTTGAAATGTGACAATATTTCAACAAAGTACTTGAATTACAGTAATCGATTATGTTATACGATTTTACAAATAATTATACTGTTACAGATTTTATCTGTAACAGTATAATTATTACAGGCAATAATAGTGTACAAGCAATAATAGTAATTCACAACATTATATAACACTTTAACATTACTAAAGAAACATGAGTTTAACAAATACAAAGTTATACATTTATAGGTAAAACACATAATCTAGACAAAGCCCTTTTTAGAATTCCAGTCTTTGTTTTTATTAAGGCAATTCTTACTTTGCCATCTGGACCAGAAATGACTTCTTCAATCCGACCTAGTAACCATTTGAATTGGGGCAAATTGTCTTCCTATACTAAAACTATTTGATTTTTCTCGATGTTAGGTTTGGAAAATTGCCATTTATATCTCTGTTGTAGGTGGTTTAAATAATCCCTCTTCCATCTTTTCCAAACGTATTGGGCTACCTTGGTTGTCCTTTGCTAGTGATGCGACATCGATAACAAAACATCGATGTTTTGAAACATCGATATTCAATATTAAAACATCGATGCTAATAAAACATCGCCCAAAAACCATCGATGTTTTTAAACATCGATGTTTTAGAACATCCATTTTTTAAAACTGATTTAGTAACCTCTAACATTAATGTTACTTCGGTTAGTCGTGTGTGTGTGGGGGGGGGGGGAATTTAATTTTACACTCTGATTGGGCTGACACAAATGACAAAAACTTGGTTGCTTTTGCCTTGGGCTACATTGATGACTCAAAATTCTCGTTGTAAATATCGCCATGTTTTGCCTTTAAATGTCCAGATAAATTCGTGGTATTGCCAGAAGTTTTAAGGGACTTAAGGCAAATATTGCATTTTGCTAATTTGTCAGAGGTTTTGCAAAAATACACTGAAGTGCCACTGAATTAGGGATACCTACCTAGTAACGAGTTGGGCCTCCTCTGGCCTTGATAACGGCTGCCACACGACGAGGCATAGATTCAACAAGTTTCAGGAAACGTTCCACGGGAATTGCTTGCCAAATATTGGCAAAGCTGTCCATAATTCAGTAAGGTTCTTTGGTTCTGTGTGATGGCCTTTCACGCCTTGTTCCAAAAAATCCCAAAGATGCTCAATAGGATTTAAGTCTGGGCTTCTAGGTGGCCAATTCATGACAGAGAAGTCAGAGGAATGCTCATCCAACCAGCCAGTAGCCAACCGGGACTTGTGAGAGGTACAGTTGTCTTGCTGGAAAACTCCATTACCGTGCGGATAACAGAACAGCATAAACGGATGGAGGTGATCACCCAGCAACTCTACGTACCGAATTGCATTGAGGGAGGTTGGTACACGCACCAAAGATCCCAAACTGTGCCACGAAAAAACACCCCAGACCATGATTGAGCCACCATGCCCTTGTACAGTTCCAGCCAGGTATGCAGGATCCATGGCTTCATGAGCCTGACACCATATTCTCAGCCTCCCGTCGGCGTTAAGTAGTCGGAATCCAGATTCATCACTCCATGCTACTCGTTTCCAGTCTTCTACACTCCAGTCTCTGTGCTCTCTTGCCCACGCAAGACGTGCAGCCCGATGGCGAGTATAGAGCAATGGTACTCTCGTAGGTCGACGGCTCCCGAAACCCATACGGTGAAGCGAGCGTTGCACAGTCCGTTTACTGACTGTACGACTGGCACCGTCATTAAACTGGGTGGTAATTTGAGCTAATGTTTGGCTTCGCTGGCTACGTACAATACGCCTGAGCCGTCTCTCACCACGCACTGTCAAGGCTAATTGTCCTTTGCAGTTTGCCCGATCGCTAGTTTTTTTTCCACCATCCATGTATTCTTGGTATACTCTTGACACTGTCGACCTTGAAAATCCTAGCTGTCTGACGATTTCGGAAATTGAATGGCCCATGCGTCGCGCACCTACGATTTGTCCGCGATCGAAGGCGTCTAAATCAGGCAGTTTACCCATACTGGCAATTCCAACAACTAATTCAGAACAACCACAGTACGCGCTATATATGCAGTTACCACAGCGCCCTCACTTGCGCATACATGATGCGCAGCGCTACACAATTTGCATAGGCTTTGCTATCCCTAATTCAGTGGCACTTCAATGCATTTCCAAACGGTACTTTTAGGAGGCATCCTACTAATAATATTAGCGTTAACTTATATAAAACCAGAACAAAACAAAATCTAAAATGGCTGCTGTCGTGTTTATACTATTTATAAAATAAAACCCCTTCGAAGGTTCTGGAGTGTCAAGAACATTCCAAGCGCTTCGATTGGTTCACTGGTTGTTGATTGCCATTTGTCTGTTTGCTAAGGAATCGTTCCCCATTTTGTATTCATCCTTTAGAGAATTCAGACTTACATTTACTGAGTGTGAAAATTATGCTACGTGGTAAATTTTTTTAATTATGGTACTTTTTCATTTAAAAAAAAACATCGAGACAACGTAAAATATCGAGCACAAAACATCGATGTTAAAAAAACATCGGCTTCAATAAATCGATGTTTAGAACATCGATGTTTTTATCAAAACATCGATGTTTTGAAAACATCGACATCGATGTCGCATCCCTATTCTTTGCCACCTATTTAATCTATTATCGGGCAAATGAATGATTTCAGGCTCTACAACTGTTGTAATAGTTCTCCCTATTAAAAAATGACCAGGCGTTAATGTCTCTATGTCATTCGCGTCAGACGGTAAAGGGGTGATAGGTCGTGAATTAAGAATTCCTTCTATTTGAGTCACTATTGTGAGAAATTCTTCGTACGTATATCTTAAATTCTCTGGTGATTTTAAATTCATGGCTCTATTTAATTGAAATTTAAATGACTTAACTCCAGCCTCCCAAAGTCCGCCAAAATTGGGAGCTTTGGGAGGAATAAATTTCCAATTTATGTTTTCAGACGACAAATATTTTGCTAAAATTTCATCGGGGTATTTTACAAGATTATATAAACGCTTCAATTCTACATTAGCTTCTATGACGTTTTTAGCATAGTCGGTAAACAAAGTGGAACATTTTCCACGTCTGGACCAGAATCTTTTTAAATGTAGCAACAAAACCTCCTGATGTTAAATCTGAAACTATATCTAAGTGTACACCACGGGTTGAAAAGCAAACAAAAATTGCTACATACACTTTTTTCAGGTCGCCTTTTCTCTGTCCTTTGTATTTTATAAAAAAAGGTCCGCAAAAATCTACTCCTGTATGATTGAAAGGCGAACCAGGAATAACTCGTTCTTTAGGAATACCTCCCATTAATTGTTCACCTACAACTGGGTTAGCTCTGCAGAAAATTATGCATTCATGAACAATCTTTCGAGCTAAATCTTTACCATTAATAGGCCAGAATTTTTGTCTTACACAGTGCAATAAGGATTGCGGACCAACATAGAGATACCTTTTATGATAATCTTCGAAAATTAGTCTAACAAGTTTATGTTTCTTTGGAAGCACAATTGGATGTTTTTAAGAATAAACTAAATCTGAATTGTTTAATCGTCCCCCTACTCTTATTATCTTATTTTCATCTAGAAAGGGATTCAAGGATTTTAATTTACTATTACCTGCTACTTGACCACTCTTTTCTAAATCGACAAATTCTGCATTAAACTCTTCTTGTACTCGACGAAGAAGTACATTTTCTGCACTACTTACCTCACCTGGAATTAAGGGGCCCGTTTGTCTTTTTTGAGGACATCTAAGATTATGAACGAATCTGAAAATATAACTTAAGATACGTACAATTTTAGTATTGTTGCGTACTTAAATATCAGTCGGTTCGGGAAAGAAATACATCGATAGTCAAACACAACAACTAACTTTATTCGTATCTTACAGGCGACGGTAGAACACACACAGCTCTTCTATTTGGTTATGCGCAAGCACAATGCGCATTGCGTAAGGCGAGATCTCTTCTGTTGCCACATACACTCCCACCTTTTGAATGGGTAACTATACACTCAAAATAAACATACACAGAATGATATATATAGCTTACAATACTTATACAAATAACATACATTTGAACACATAATAAAAAGAAGTGAAACCGAGTAAAGTGAATTTTGAAATAAAATAGTCTGAATACAAAATTACCTTAAAAGTGTTTTAACAATTCTGCCACTACTAGTTGTTAAAGGCGTAGGCTCGTCATAATCGTCTGTTATTGCATTTTCCAGTTCTAATCTGTACAATCTTTGAACCGGTCTTAATAATTCTGAATTATTAGTTTTTATAAGCGCTAGTCTTATTTGGCCATCTCGACCAGGTATAACCTTTAAAACACGAGCCAGGTTCCAAAAAGAACGTTTTTTATTTGTATCTTCAAGCAGGACAATTTCTCCCACCTTAAGTGGTTTGTTTTTATAGCATTTTAAGGCATGCTGCCATAACTGCCCTAAATACTCCGAACGGAATCTAACTCTTAATGTTTCTCTTAGCCTTTGCAAATACTTTGTTCTTTTACTCAATTTCACTTTATCCACATTATCAATATCTGGTACACCTGAATGCGGAGTTTCGTGCAAGAATTTTTCAGGGGTTATAGGAAAGTCATCATCAATGTCTTCTGATACTTTCCTATAACCCCTGAGGTAAGAGGTCTGGAGTTAACAACTCTCTCACAGTCGCACAGTACAGTAAGTAATTCCTCGTAATCAAGACAAGCTTGACCCAATATTTTTCTTAAGATTTGTTTTACAATTTGAATTAAGCGTTCCCACCATCCGCCCCACCAGGCTGCGGATGGAGGATTAAACTTCCATTCAATTTTTTGTTTTGCAGCCTTAAAACGGAGACCATCCCAGTCAATAGCTCGCAAAAATTTATCTGCACCTTTGAAATTTTTTCCATTATCTGAGTATATGGTCCTAGGTCGCCCTCGACGAGCGATAAAACGCCTTAAAGATTGAAAAAAGGTTTCAGTGGATAACGAAGTTATCAATTCTAAGTGGACGGCCCGATATACAGAACAAGTAAAAAGTACAATATATGATTTTCGACCATCTTTCAAATACAATGGACCAGCAAGATCACATCCTACTATTTCAAACATACATGCATCGCGAACCCTATTACTTGGTAAAATTCCTGGGATTGTCTCACATTTTTTAGCTTTGAATTTTTGACATCTTACACATTTTCTTATGCAATTTCTTATTGTCTTACGTGATTTTAAAATCCAAAAATTTTCTCGTAACTTTGACATTAACAATGAAGTACCAGCATGTAATAAATCATTATGCACACTTATTATTAACAATTTTACAACAGGATGATCAGAAGGTAATATGATAGGAAACTTAAAATCATATTTATCATCTCTATAAGCAACCTTTGATTGAGCTCTTATAAGACCATGACGGTCAACTATTGGTCTAAGTTGTCTTAATTTGTCATCATTTTCTCCCTTAAAAGATTCCCCTTGAATCAGTAGCATTAACGCTTTCTCTCCTCTTTCCATTTCATGCACAGATAAGTCCTTTGAGAGATTTTTGTCAAATTTCCTTACATTGTTATAAAATCTAAAAATCCAAGATAACATTCTTACAATTTTCTTAAACGAAGAAAAATATTTATAATACCATTTATGATTTTCATCATTTTTCACCAATGTCACGAGAACAGTTTTACGAATTTCAGCATTGATTAAGTCCTCATTTGGGTCCTCATACGACTTCGGCCAATCTCCTTCCCTTTCGCGCAACCAGTCCGGTCCCTCCCACCATTTTCGTTCAACTAAATGTTCTGCAGAACATCCTCTAGATAGTAAATCGGCGGGGTTAAGAGAACCTGAGATATGGTGCCACATTGCATTAGAGGTCAAAGAACGAATCTCTAGAACGCGATTATGAATAAATGTTGCCCAATTTTGATCTCGTTGAATCCAACATAAAGCCGTTGTCGAGTCAGTCCAGCAATAAATATTTACCCCCTCTAAATTAAGATCTTTCAGTACGGAAGATAACAACCTAGCCCCTATACTACAAGCTAAAAGTTCTAAGCGAGGTATGGTAATAGGTTTTAAAGGGGTTACTCTAGATCTTGCCTGCACTAAACTAATTCTGACCCCATTGTCATTTTCGACTCTTAAAAAAACACATGCACCATATGCCCTTTTACTGGAGTCGCAAAAAAGATGTAAGCTTATTGAGTCATCAGTGGATTGGAGACCGAACCATCTAGATATACTTATACTTGAAAGCAAATGCAATCTTTTATTCCATAATTTAAATTTTTGGGCTAAATCATCAGGAAGGACATCATTCCATTTAATTTTTAAGTTCCAGGTTTCCTGCAAAATAAATTTTGCAATTAACACCACTGGAGCCGTATAGCCTATAACATCAAATACTTGGTTGGTTACGGCTAAAACCAGTCTTTTTGTGATCGGGGTATCGATAGCCTCTTCCACTTTGCATGATAACGTATCAGTACATGTATTCCATACAAGGCCCAAGAGAGGTACACTTTCCTTTGTGGAGTAAACCTCTTCAAATATTTCACTACTTAAGTTCGAATTCCAACATCTTAGATTAAAATGACCTGAAGCCATAATTGCCTTTGATTCCAAGAAAAACTTTTTCATTTCGAGCTCAGACTTCAAACTTGTCACACAATTATCTACATAGAAAGCTGTTTTCAGTATATCTGCGGTGTGCTTTAAATTTTCCGGAACCTTACTCAAATGATACTGTAAAGTTGCGTTTAATAAATATGGGCTGCACGTAATGCCAAACACTACCCTTCGATGCCGATATCCCTCCACCAGTTCCCGATTTTCTCGACTGAACCAAAGAAACCTTAAAAAATCGCGATCCTTTTCTCTGATTGCGATCTGCAAGAACGCCTTCTCAATGTCAGAGGTAACACCTACGTAATTCATCCGAAAACGATTTAAAATTGATGGAATCGTTTCAATTAAATTTGGTCCAGTAGACAAACACTCGTTTAATGATGGGAAGCCTGGTAAATGGGAACTAGCATTAAAAACTGGCCTAATACTCGTAGTACTAGCTTCTTTAATCACTGCCCTATGCGGCAAATAATGAACACCCCTTAGTTTATCATTTGGTGCCTTTTCAATTATGCCAAGAGCTAACCAGTCCTCAAAAACATTACAGTAATCGTTAAATTTTCCAGAATTTGTTAATTTTCTTTTGGCACTTAACATAGATTTCTCAGCATTTATTTTGTTATCGGGTAAAAGTGAACTGTCATGAACCCAAGGCAATGCTACCTCGTATCGCCCCTCACTGTTTACACTAAGAGTCTCTTCAAAATATTTCTGCGTATCCTCCTGTAACTGAGCTTTAGTTTTGCTTAGCGAAGGTTCTGCAATCCCCAAAACATCCAGATTCCAAAGATTACTTATACAACGATCCTTTACAAGCAGAGACGAAATAAGGGAAGCTGAACTCGCAGAATTTGGCTCAGTGCCAGGATTCGCATTTAATTTTCCCATAACAGTCCATCCCAATTTTGTATTTATAGCCGTAATGCCACATTTGAGACTCACAATTTTTCCAGTTAACAATTTTCCAGCAATGTCTGCACCAATTAACAATTTTATTTCTTTATTAACCCCCAATTTATTATTTTCCAAATCATTTAATTTTATTCCGCGTAACATTAGTTCATGCAACCAAGGACCACATGGAACCTGTTTAATTTCAGAACAAATACGGTTTTGACCAAGTACTTGTAATTTACACTTATTTCTACCATCAATATCACTTAATTCAATTAAATAATTTCTATATACGCTTTCAGGGGTTTCAACACCACCAAACAGAGATTGCTTAATTTTTGTTTCTGCAATGCACTTACATTTCATACTTTGAGCAACATCTTCACAAATATAAGATTTCATACTCCCACTATCATAAACAGCTCGAATAAGCATTTGATTGGAACCATTCTGAATTCTTACAACAATAGTTTGTAAAAATACATCTGACATATCAACATGATTGTTAAGAGTGCTTGTTTTGTTTTCACTTCCCTCTACGTTAGAGACATTATCAACTTTGTTATTTGTTAAATCTGGACATAAAATCACGAAATGTCGATTTTTGCAAATGGGACACCTATGCTTTGACTTACACTGATTAGCCCTGTGATTTCTTTTCAAGCATACAAAACAAGCATTCTTTTTTCTAACAATATCTTTTTTACAATCCAAACTCATTGAAGATGCTTCATTACAATTTTCTGACGTATGTGATTTCTCACAAAAAATACACTCAAACTTTTTAAACTTATTTAAATTTTCACTAGCGTTACTACTACTCTTAATATTAGCATTAAGCAGTTCACATGTAGTCGGTATACCAAGTTTTTGTTCAGAGTACTTATTTTTCTTAACATTAGTTTTTTCTGAACTAAAAGTATCATGAGTCATTTTAATTCTGAACTCCGTTTCCACCTCATTTTTTAGAAAATCCATTAATAAATCTAAATCACTCTTACCTGTTTCAATACAAGTGTTTCTCTGCCTTTCCCATATCTTTATTAAAACCGTGGGGAGTGCTGATTCGATGAGGGGAAAGAGCATATAAGCAAACTTATCTTGAGTGACGCCCAAGGACTCTAATGCACGTAACTGCGTTTGTAGTTTATCGTGTAGTTCCATCAAGTTCATTTGTGTTTTGTCCTTTATAACAAACTTCAATAGTTCACGCACGTAAATCTGTATTAAAGTACTTTCATTGCCAAATCTCTCCTTTAAGTAGCTGACCGCTTTTCCGTAGTTTGTTTCAGTTGCAGGAAAACTCATGATAATTTGTCTTGCTATTGAATCGGGCTTTGTAGATTGCAATAGATACTGGAACTTGTCACGCACATCAATTCGTTTATCTTCATTAATTTTGCTGAATTGAGTCCAGAAGGTGAGCCAGTTTCTTGGATCTCCATCAAACTTCATAAGCTCAATTTCTGGTAATTTCTGTTTTGCAACAGTCCTTGCTTCTGAAGACTTATCACTTTCGGCGCACATATTTAGGTTTGCTTTAATTCTGTTGCACTTCACTTTGATCTCAGATACCTTTTCGTAATAATCCATGGCTGCTTCGTACTCCTTATCGTATTCATCTTGCGTGCAGCCTTTTAATTGCAATAATTCTAAAAACTTCTCTTGAGCACTTCTTAGCATTTTTTGTTTTTCCAATAATTGATCCAACAGCATTTCCATATTATCTAAGTCAGGTTTATCTTCAGCAATCAATTCTGCTAACTTATTTACAGTTCTTGTAAATGATGCTCTACATGACTTTCGATGCTGTCTGGCGTTGTCAAAATTCTCATACGGTTTCGCTGGTTTTGACGTTTCCATTTCTTAATAAAACGTATTTTAGTTCGTATTTAAATTTAACTTAATTTGACTATCGGAATAATACTCATGTCCCGGCAGGGGTGCCAAATGTTGCGTACTTAAATATCAGTCGGTTCGGGAAAGAAATACATCGATAGTCAAACACAACAACTAACTTTATTCGTATCTTACAGGCGACGGTAGAACACACACAGCTCTTCTATTTGGTTATGCGCAAGCACAATGCGCATTGCGTAAGGCGAGATCTCTTCTGTTGCCACAAGTATAATTATTGCTAATGTCAACTCTTGAATTCGAGAAACTCTGTTAGAGACTAATACCTTCAGTAAATTTAGAGAGGATTTAATCCAAGCCAGTACTATAGTTGAATATGTATACAGGTAAACTTTGCTAATATTCAATTTTAGAGATGCTAATACCTTCGAAACTAGCTTGGAAAGCAATTCAGCCGCGCAGAATTCCAGCCGCGGAATAGTTAATTCCTTAATTGGTGCAACTCTAGATTTGCTGCAAAGAAGGTTGACATTTACATCATTTGCGCCAGTTATGCAACGAACGTATATTGCCGCTCCATATGCATCCGAGAACCCATGAAGCTCTATTTCTTTAACAGAATCGGTCAAGACATAGCGGCTAACTTGAACTTCCTTGAGGCTTGGTACCTTTTCCAGTAGTTGTTTTTCATTTGAGCACCATTTGTGCAAGTCCATACCTCGGGATTTCAACATCGAAATTAATTGCTGCTGCAATTCAATAGGAGTGGTAACATCTTCGGCTCCTGACAAGATGTCATCAACATAGAAATCTATTAAAGCTGCAGAAGACGCTAATGGATAATTGGCTTGTTCATCGATAGCCAGTTGTTTCAAAACTCTTGTAGCCAAATAGGGAGCACATTTTGTTCCGTACGTAACTGTGAGCAATTCAAACAATTTAACTTGATCTGTAGAACTCTTTTTCCAAAGACTGCGTTGGAGGTTACACTGTTCAGGGTTTATCCAAATTTGTCTATACATTTTCTTTATATCTGCCGTAAATGCAAATTTGTGTTTTCGAAATCGTAAGAGGATGGAGAATATGTCTTCTTGCAAAATGCCTCCGTTTAGCAAACAATTATTTAGAGACAATCCAGTAGTAGATGGGGCAGATGTATCGAACACAACACGTAATTTCGTGGTGCTGCTATCAGCTCTTTAAACACCATGGTGAGGCATAACATATCTTGAATCTTCTTTATCGGTCTCCTTTACCTCTTTCATGTGCCCCAACTTTTCATATTCCTTCATAAAGTTACAGTAGAGGTTGCACATTTCTGGATTTTTAGCTAACCTATTCCACAAACTATTTAATCTTTGAGTAGCTGATTGCACAGAATCTCCCAGTTCTGTATTTTCTTTCACCGGAAGGTTAACTATATACTTCCCATTTCCATCTCTGCAATACGTTTTCAAGAAATGTTCTTCACAGTCGATCTCTTCTTTATTTTTTAGACTAGGTATGTCTGGTACCGTTTCTATTTCCCAAAATTGCTTCATTATACCTTCCAAGTTATCTACCTGAGATAGAAGGCCACAAAACTGTGTTTCTGATGCTCCTTGAAGAGCAACACCAAGAACGTAACCAAATACGGTTTCTTGCAAAACTAAGGATTGGACGACGTGAATTTTACCAGTAGAAGATAAAAAATATTTCTGCCCCCAATTAATAAGTCAACCTTTCCAGGTTCAAAAAAGCTTGGATCCGCTAAAGTGATATTAGATGGAATTTTTATTTCTGTTAAGTCTAAACTTTGCACTGGCATCATATCTGTAATTTGGGGAAGTATTAAAAAGTCAATAGCTGCCGAAAAGGAATTATCTTCATTTGAAATAATCGTGTTGTTTTCTTTTTCCCTGTGATCGAGCATCCTGACAAACCAGAAACTGGAATGTTTACTCTATCTTTCCGCAAACCCAGTAAATTTGCGAAGTTTAAAGTCATGCAGTTACACATACTGCTAGAATCTAAACAGGCTCTCCCCATTTGAAAAGTACCACGACTGGCTAAAATGTAAACAACCGCAGTTG
Source organism: Dolomedes plantarius (assembly GCA_907164885.2). Classification (NCBI taxonomy): domain Eukaryota; kingdom Metazoa; phylum Arthropoda; class Arachnida; order Araneae; family Dolomedidae; genus Dolomedes; species Dolomedes plantarius. The sequence goes on along the minus strand of OU015497.1, from coordinate 95,561,335 downwards.
CAAGAATTATTTTCTTTCGGTCATTAGCAAAGCAGGATGTTATCTCAGATGTCACTCCTTCCCCTAGTCCCGAATTCGCGGCGCTCAAACTCTGACTCATGCTTGTAGGGTTGCAATCTGGCGACGATATAGTAACGCTGGTTTTATGGAGAAACGAATGATGTATCGATTGGCAATGGAAACGAGAATTTCGATTGGCATACTGCTACTTTATGGAGACCTAAACAGTTCAGACACAATTTGTTTTTGCGCACCATGTCGTATCTTTCTTCAGGGGATAATTTTAAAAACAATTCACATGTGTGCAATAAATGATGGTTTTTACACAAAATACACGATGCAGGACTGTTAGCAGATGACTTAAAGAAATAAATTTCTAGATTTGACAATATTTTGATCATGTTGATACATAATATGTTTAGGTTTCACTTTAAGTTGCAGCGAATTATTGTTTCGCTGAATATTTTCTAAGATCTGACTTCTATTTTGTAAAAAACTAATGAATTCATCCCAGTCCGGTAAATCTGTAGATTTTTAAAGTCATTTCGTACTGCTTTCGAGTTTCACGATCTAACTTCTGTAGAACGACATTAAGAAGCATCAAAATCGAAAATTGATTGGTTTCAAATTTCATGAGTTTTAATGCTGTTAAGTGTTTTAGCAGATTATCTATAAGCATTCCGAGTTCCTAAGCGGATTCGTAATTTATCTTATTTAAAGCTAAAATTGCATTAAGATGTGTATCTGCTATCAACCTCTTGTTATTATATTTTTCTTCTAATGCCCAAAACAATGACTCAAAAGTATCGTCAACAGTTTGCAATTGTTTTGCTTCGCCCTTTAACGACGCTTGTAAGTAATGCAGTTTCTGTAAGTCACTTAAATTACTGTTCGAAACAATTAGAGATTCAAATTGTGATTTAAACAGAGACCACTGTTCGTAATTTCCAGAAAACTCAGGTAACGGAATTTCGGACAGTCTTACATTCATTTGTTTGCAATCGGTGTCACATGCATTAGCAATACTTGAACTACATCTTTTAGAAAAATGCAAGAAGCCTACCTTAATATTTCCTATTTAATCCCCGAGTTCCGAAAACGCTTCTTCGTGCTCGTTGAGCTCTCTGTCTTTCAAAACCTTGTAATAATCCAACTTCAAATTTTCGAGTTTATTTTCTATTTTCTTCAAAGTGTCCATTTTAGAGTCAATTGTGCTTAAGTCCGATGTCGTTGCTTCATGTTTGAGAAAAGTAGCAAGTTTTGTTATTTGTCCTTTGAGACCTCCTCGGGTGCGGTTTAACACTATAATTTCCGTAGACATTTTGAGACGTTGAACAAAACTAAATCCGTAGATCGCTGAGAAGCCCTGCGGCTCAGACTGGACCATTGATGTATATGTGTGGTCGTGCAAACTAGTAGAAAACTGTCTATAAGAAACTTTCTATATTCGATGTACAGTAGAAATCGTTTATAAGAACATCCAGGGGACTTTAAAAACTGGTTCTTATAATCGATAGTTTTTATATCCGATAGATAACTTAAAACTGCTGGAAATACCAAATTCATTGTCACATAATTTCTATTTACACCTGAAACATGACGTTCAAAAAATGGTTAAAAGGTTCAACTTCAATCAAGGAAAAACACACTGCTCATTTTCATATTATGTATTTTTGAACTTTTTCAAATACATAGTTCTAAAAACGTTAAAAAAATGAATAAAATTATGTAGCTATTATGAATGTATACACAATGCAATATTTTGTTTTTGCATGTTTATTCATTTTCTGAAAAATAGTCAGTAATATTTGTTTGTTTAGGTTTTTATTTTTGTAAATAAAAATAAATTTCGATTATCGCGACAAGTTCTTTGACAGATTGTTTTTATCGCATCGTCATTGCAAGCTAAAAATTTATTTAAATTATTGATTGCTGAAAACATTTCTTTTAAACTCGGACAAGGAAAATCGTTCAAAAGATCTTTTGAATTGGCACTGTCGTCAATGTCATCATCTCTGCCAGAAATCTCTGCATTTACGCCTGCAACAATATCTTCATCCGTTACATTCCCATGAGTTTCAAGAGCCAAATCTGTCTTCAAATTCCTGATGTGAATCTTGTTCAATTGGCAAATCTCGAACCCAGTCTTGAAGCGTTTCATCTCTACAGTCTTGAGTTTATAAAATGGGAAGATTTTCAACCCTAAGAAAACCAGCATGCAGGAAACAATTCGAATTTTTTTATTTTTTATTTTTGGAGGATTGAAGATTTCATGGTCTTCATAACCTTCTCTTAACGTAGTCCAAACTGTTTTAAGGCAGTTATCAGAAACTCCTGGTGGCACGGAGGCCAGTTGATGGCCGAATGGCTAAGACTTTGGCATTCGGTTCAGATCCCGTGGGTTCGAGTCCCACTGTTGGCATGGCTGTTTGTAACCGTTCGGAATCGGCTTTAAACTGTAGCTTCCGGTCTAATTAGCCTCGTGTAGCAAAAATTTGACCATAGCGAACCAAGTCAAACCTGGTGGCACGGCCTTCGATTCTCCACTGATTCTCCCGAACACAATGGAATTCCTCTCCCGAAATCTCTGGATCCGCGAAGTTGAACAAACGAAATCATGTTTTTTTAAAGAGATACGCAAATTCATTTGCTTTCGCTTGCAAAATCGGTCCGCTTAGGGGAATGTTGGCACTCCTTTGAATCATAAACCATGGCAAAAGGTCTTCCATGTCAACATGCGGACTTTTTCGAAGTTTCGAATTTTAGTCTTTTTTTTTAGATAAAAAATTGATAAAATGGTTGAAGAAGAACGTGCTGCTACTTTCCAATGAACATGTTCTTATAAGCGATTTATTTTTCCAGAAACAAATTAATTTTAAGTCACTAAAAGCGATATGTTCTTATTAACGATGTTATTATAACCGGATTTTATATCCATCATTACACATGAGAAATGGCCGGGAAGTAATAATTCCGTTCTTTTAAGCGATATGTTTTTATAACCGGTGTTCTTATAAACAGTTTTTACTGTATATAGTGGACTGTATCTTGAAATGAACATAGTTTTTTTCCCAATGCGGAGGCACTTGTCGTGAGACATTCGCCTATACCACGCCGCAATTTTACTGCCCATTTTATTGTGGGGGCACCATGTAGGCGGACAGCAAAATGAACATAGTAGAATGTAACAAAAACAATGAGTGTTTATAAAAAAACCTATTAGAACACAGTAGAAATTTTAGAATCTGGGAGCAACCGAGTCTTACATGAGCTCAGGTCCCGACCAACTAGCTAACTGTGCAGCCAGACGCTGACTACCAAAAACAGGGCCTACACGGCGAGCGCCAAGCCAATGCTCGGCAACCCTAGTGCTGTTCAACGACCTCGCGGTCTAACAAGTTTATTCATCGCTATTATAGTTTCGATTTTGTAAGAATTCTATTGTTACAGGATTGGCATGGTACTGTGTTCAAAACTGAATTGATTTAATTGTGTAAAACTTTCATTGTTGAATAATTAAAAAAAATTTTTAATTTAAGAATAATTAGTAACTTTTGATTTTGTTTTGTTTAAAAGAGAAAGTAGGCATATTATTTTGTATTCACTCCCTATGTTCTGTTTATGTTCTACTGATCTTGTATTACTAATTTTTTATTTCAGCTTACACAATTTATACACCAGTTTACTAAGATATTGTTTAGAACTATTACACCCAATTAGGACCTAATTTTGTCAGGACTCTATACCGCAGGAGTTGTCAAAGATTTCTCAGTGCCACACTGTTAGGGCGGTATTTTTTCATCCACAAAATTTCGTTGGAACTCTGCTTCTCCCCAATTACCCCCTCAGGCAACAATGGCTTTCCTCGCGCGTGGAAAGAAGGAGGATCTGAGGAACTTGGCTCAAGATTTTGGCGTCGATGTCGCTTCTGACACAACGGTCATCGAATTGAAGAATCTCATCGTCAAATCTGATCAGTATGATGAAGACTTTGCTAAAGAAAGATTAGCTACCATCATTGAGGATAGAAAAGCTGAAGAAGCCGAAAGGAAACGACAAACAGCCCTTGGCCGTGCTGAAAAGAAAAACGAAAGAGAACAAGATCAACACTTCGAATTGTAAAAGTTGAGACTACAGTTAGAAGCTCAGAAAATTTCTGCAGGCTCCGGAGCCCATGCTTCCGAAGGTGATGTTGACCTACCCAAGTTCGAGTTAAAAAAGCTGATTCCCTACTTCAACCCAAAGCAGGATGATATGGGATTATTCTTAAACCTCTTTGAGAGACAGTTGAGGTTCCTGAAGATTCCAGAGTCCAAATGGGTCGCCTATTTTATCAGTGTCCTACCAGCCGAAGTGGCTAAGTTGATCGCAAAGGAGCCTGAAGAGAAGGCTCAGGAGTATTCCCACGTGAAGGTTATCCTGCTGAAGCGGTTCAAACTAACTAGCGAACGCTTCCGACAACTTTTTAGACAGCATCAAAAAACCCCAAGAGTACATGGTGCGACTTCTACTTTGAAATCCGCAGTTACCTGGAAGGATGGCTAGAAGTGCGGAATGTCACCAACTTTGACCAGCTAAAGGATCTGATGTTGGCTGACCAACTGAAAAGGAAATCCCCACCAGAGACTCGTGAACATTTCCTGGATGATTGGCATACATGGAATTCCCCTGGAGAACTGGCTGACAAACTGGATGCATATGACAACCAACGCTCCACCTCTAGAAACGATTCAGCTTTCAAGAAAAGAAATTTGGAAAGGCCTAAAAAAGACGCAACCCGTCTTAACCCTTCTAAAAAGACTTTTCCTTTCCATGGAAATAGAACGGACGGATCAAATCCTGACCCTCCACCCGAAGTTAAACCTGACGTAGAATGTTTTGGCTATGGAAAACCCAGGTACATCAAGGCAAAATACCCACATTGCTCGCCACCAAAGAAGGTCTCCACCTGAAAGCCTTTGCTTCAATAACCAAGGGATCACCAATAACCCTATTGGACGCAACTATTTGCAGAGTTTATGGAAGAGTGTGCGCTGACACAGGCTCTACACATTCCATAGCTGGAGCATATATTTACTCCCTGTTTAAGGAAAACAACTTACCTTTTCAGATGACGGAGCTGACGTTGCACCTAGCAAATGGATCCCAGACTCTGGAGAAATGTCTCACCACCCAGGTTCCAATATACTTGGAAGGCCGCAAGATTATGGCCAACTTCATTATCCTGCTGGACGCAACCAACAACCGCACCTTACTAGGAACAGATTTCCTAGAAACCGCTAGAGTGGTACTGGACTTAGCCAACAAAAACTGGTTTTTCATGACAAGCCCAAAGAAAAGTACCCCTTCGGTAAAGAATTGCCTCCGACTCCCGTTTAGGGCAAAGAACAGATAGAATCCAACATCTGTCAACTGAGAGAGGAAGAAGGAGAAAACCTGGATCCTCACCAAGAAAAGATCTCAATGATCTAATTTTCAAATTTGACACTGTCTTCAAGCTAGGGGGGAGGGGCAACACCAACCCTAGTTGAAAAGGCCGACGTGCTGTCGCGCCCTACTTGCCTACATGAAGAGGGTACGTGCGAAGCCTGCACTGTCTCTGTGATGTTTTTCTTCCAGAAGCTCAAAAGAATTCAGGGAAGAACAACATAAAGATAACGACATCAAGAAAAGATCACCTGCCCCACACTATGTACGAGGCGATCACGTCTACATTGACCTCCATCCCATTATCAGTACCGCCAAGGGAAAAACAGCAAGTTCGTTGCAAAGAGAGACGGACCATGTGTCATCGTAACGCAAAAGTCACCCACCTCTTACGTGATAGCAAGCCCTGATGAGCCGACAGTGCCCTTGGGCATATATCACACATCAGCTGTGAAACCGTGCAACCAAAGACAATCCAGAAACCCAGTGCACCCTCTAAGGAAACGGGGCCGTCAGAGGCATAAACCATCAGACTCAACTGCAGGTTCCTCGTCGGGACGTCTTCGAAACCTGAGGGGGAGATTGTAACCAACTGGTTTAAACAGGGCATCATTACGTAAAAACTCTCATGATGCCCTAACAGAGTAAAGCGGCCTTGCGAACAGGCGCCGGGATCGCAAGAAGCATTCCCTAAAACTCTGACTCCGTGGACGGAAACAACCATTAGCGTTCGTGCCGACATCCTCTGAACTCTGCTTGCTGAGAAACGATGTTTGTCAGTCGGTCCAATGTTTTCCTAGCTGGTAGCAGTGTTATGCTAATTGAGGGCCCGTAACGTGTTCAAGTGATGTATATTTTTAAGTTTAAAAATCTGTATCTACTGTGGAAAATGTATGTGTAATATATAATCGCACTTCAGTAAAAATATGTAAGGTGGTGGCGTAGGTTCAGTGTTTGGTGGGCTGGTGAAAGATTTAAATCTTAAAATAGAAATGTAAATATCCTTTTTTTCTTAGTCCCGTAAAAATCCTACACTTCTCTAACTAACTTCTGTCTTGCGGTCGCTATGCAGTAATCTGATACATCTTGTTTTGCCATTTCGGATCGAGCGTGCGTTGCTTGATCCCCACGCGAGGGGGAAGGCAGTAATATCGAAACCAGCCCAAAGGAATGTTGATTATTCCCATAGGAGCGCAGACCCCTACACCCCTTTCAAGAGCACCGGCCCTGCACGCGGATGGATACAGCGCTGGGTGCCGGCAACGTTCGCAGCGAAAAATATTTAAACGAAAAAAGAAAAGCTAATAAAAAGCCAAGTTTTGTGCAGAGAAAAAAATAATAGGACTGTCAACAACAAGTTGGGTAAACAATGCTCCCAGTTTCAACGTGTGTCGTAACCAGGATGACATTTGGCTCATATAGTTAATAATTGTATTTTAACTCGATGTTTCATGATGGTTTTGATGATGGTTTTGATGATGGTTTCATGATGGTTTCTCGATGTTTCATGTATTGATTTTGTTCAACTATATGAGCCAAATGTCATACGTTGCACTGGTCCTAAATTTGTTGTATTCGAATGGACTGTAGAAAAAAAATAAACTAAAAGATATTAGAATTTGTTTGAAATCGTTTGTTGCATAAAAAAGTTTGTTTCGCTCGCACATCGTATAGTCGATGCTTCGTGTATTGATTTTGTTCATACATTAGTTTTGTGTTTAATTCGTTTAAGTAAATAAAATTATTAATTCGTGTGTCGTATGGTCGACAATGGTTTAAATATAATTAGTCTACAGTCCATTCGAATACAACAAATTTGGGACCAGTGCAACGTATGACATTTGGCTCATATAGTTAATAATTGTATTTTAACTCGATGTTTCATGATGGTTTTGATGATGGTTTTGATGATGGTTTCATGATGGTTTCTCGATGTTTCATGTATTGATTTTGTTCAACTATATGAGCCAAATGTCATACGTTGCACTGGTCCTAAATTTGTTGTATTCGAATGGACTGTAGACTAATTATATCAAAACCATTGTCGACCATACGACACACGAATTAATAATTTTATTTACTTAAACGAATTAAACACAAAACTAATGTATGAACAAAATCAATACACGAAACATCGACTATACGATGTGCGAACGAAACAAACTTTTTTTTATGCAACAAACGATTTCAAACAAATTCTAATATCTTTAAGTTTACGATGCCAACATAAGAATTAAAAACTATGATACCTATATTTGTATTATTTCAAAGGCGCGTTTGGCGATTGCTAACATAGCCATTGGCGTCAACATTCTTCCCAGGTTGAAATATTATATTTCAAAATACATTAAAATACAGTTATTACAATTGAATACATAAAATGAACAATATATTACAAAACAATTTTGCCTCATATTTTGGCTTAAGCAAGTTCTAAATGAATACAGATAACTTAAAATGTAAATAATGTTATCAATAATACACGAATATACAAATTAAATATAAATTCAAAACATAAACCAACTAAAATTTTACATATTTTGATTAGGTAATACACATAACTTTCTAATACTACGTTTATATATACCGTGGTTTGTTTTCACCACAGCTACTCTAATTCTATTATCGGATCCTGGTATCACTTCTTGAATACGTCCAATCAACCATTTACATGGTGGCAAGTGATCTTCTTTAACTAAAACCATTAGACCAGGTTGTAAATTTTGTGTTTCAACATGCCATTTGGTGCGATTTTGTAAATGATTTAAATAACTAATCTGCCATTTTTTCCATATGGCTTGAACAATTTTGGTGGTTTTCTGCCAATTTGTTAATAAATTGTATGGTTTGTTCACTATTAATGGTTCAGGGATTGTATTCAAAATGCGTCCTATCAAAAAATGTGATGGAGTTAAAACATCTAAATTATCCACATCTGAGCTCATCGGAATTAACGGTCTGCTGTTTAAGATGCCTTCGATCTGAATTGTAATAGTCTGGAATTCTTCCAAGGTCAGCTTTCGATCACCAATAGTTCGTCTAAGATGGTATTTAAATGATTTGACACTGGCTTCCCAAACTCCACCAAAATTCGGGGCTTTGGGAGGAATAAAATTCCAGGCAATGCCTTCTGAGGCTAAATAACAAGGTAAATTTTCCTCTGGCTTTTTAACAAGTTTGTACAATCGTTTTAATTCTAAATGCGCGCCTACGAAATGGGTGGCATTATCCGTGAACAGAGATGAACTTTTACCACGTCTAGAGAAAAATCTTTTTAGCGCCGCGATTAGCGCTTCTGAGGTTAAATCTGTGACAGTCTCTAAATGTACCGCCTTTGTCACAAAGCAGACAAATATAGCTATGTATACTTTGTGGTATACACCCTTTCTTTGTCCTTTAAACTTTACATAAAAGGGTCCACAAAAATCTATTCCTGTGGCATTAAAGGGGGAACTCGGGTTTATTCTTTCCGGAGGGAGATTGCCCATAAGCTGACTTTCCGCAACAGGTTTTTGTTTAAAACATGTAACACAATTGTGGACAATTTTTCGAGCGATACTTCTGCCGTTTAATGGCCAGTATTCTTGGCGTACTAAATGCAATAAATTCTGTGCTCCTACATGCAGATATTTCCTATGGTAGTGTTAGCTCTTCTTTTGCTAACAAGGCAAGCTTCTGGTTACTTAATAACGGAAGATCAACATGGCATTATACTTAAAACGATAACAACAGTTTTATTTGAGGAATATAGAAAACACTTAGCGGCTGGCCGTCAACGTGCGACCGCCATCCATTACACATCGCTCTCTCTCTCTGTTACAATATTGCAGTGCGCATGCGCTCACATTCTTCGTGCGTTCTGTTACATGCTGCCATCTATTAACATAGAAAATTGCTTACATTCGGGCATCCTGACAGAGAATTGCCCTCAATTCGTACTTATAACACTACTAAAAATACAACTTAAACATTTAGAAATATAAACAATGTGCTAAAAAAAACAAAAATAATATATGGTCTTCAAAGTCTTTTGGATAATGTCCTAATTGAGTCCTTCTTAGAGTTCAAGAGTTCTTGGGTAAAATTTAAAAGAGAATAAAAAAAACTATATTACCTGATCTTCGGAGGTTGTTACCTGGTGATGATTTGAACTAAGTTAAGGTGGTTCAGGAGGTTCTGCACTGGGAGCCTCGTTGTCCGAATCGTCATCGTCATCGTCTTCATATTGAGGTTTAGGCCATGGCTTGAGTTGACTGACGTGAGCTGTGGTGGTGTAAAATCGTCCTTTCTGCTTTTCCTCCAGCTGAGTAACTCTGTATGTGTCATTCGGCAATGTTTCTGTAATTATCAGTGGTCCTCTATATTTCGCTTGCGTCTTCGTAGGTTCTCCTGTTGGTTTTGGTGGTCGTCTGACAACTACTATTTCTCCTGGTTCGTATGTTATAGTTCGACACCTTTTCTTGTCATAATCTTCCTTCATTTTTTGTTGCTTCTGTTCAATCTCTTTACGTGTTTTCTCTTGAATTTCTTTCGGGTCTTTCAATTTTTCTGCGTCTGCGTCTGCTACTTTCCTGAGGATACCATCATTAAATCTGGGCAAGTAGCCATGTAGCATCTCGAAGGGAGTTTTATCTGTGGTTTTGTTAACTACGTTGTTTAAATTTCTTTCAGTTTCTTTAATTCGTAAGTCCCAGTCTTTATGACGTTGGTCCTTCATGGATGTCGTTATTGTTGATAAGACGGTTCTATTAACTCGCTCTACCATACCATTACCTTGTGGATGTTGCGTAGAATTTAAGGTATGATGAATTCCGTTTTCTTGGCAGTATTGTTCGAACTGACGAGAGGTGAAGCAAGTGCCTCTGTCGCTTACAATTCTGTCTGGTAATCCAAATTCTTCAACAAAAGTTTTGAGAGCTTTTAAGACATGTAGCGATGAAGTATTCTTGACTGGAAAAAGTCGTGTGAATCTGGTGAAGTTATCAATTATTACTAGTAAGTCTTGATTTCTTCGAGAACTTTTCACAAATGGACCCAGATGATCCATGTGTATAAGAGAGAATGGTCGTTTTCCTGGCTTAATGGGGTGCAAATAGCCTTGTTGTTTTCCTCCTGGTACTTTGTTCATCAGGCATTCAAAGCACATAGATATATGTCTTCGTAAGTAACGCTTCATATAAGGGAACCAATATAATTCTTTAATTTTGTTGGCAGTTCTGTCGACTGAAAAGTGTCCCATCAGATCATGGAACTTCACTGCGGTACTTTTCCTCATGCTTTTGGGGATTACGTAAAGTAGCTTTTCTTTTCCCTTCTCTTTAACTTTTCTATACAGCTTATTTCCTTTAAAAACATAATTGCATATTTTCTGTTTGTCGTCAGTTGTCCTTTCATACTCATCTTTTCGAAAAATGTCTATTAATTTCCTTAACTCTGGATCTGCATGTTGAATTATTAAAACTTGTTCTTCTTCACTAAGTGTAAGACAAACTTCTAAATTTCGTTCTATTATGCTTGTCATAGTATCTTCTGCCTCTAAAACTGGAGCTCTGCTCATCGCATCGACGTGACTCATCTTCGTACCCGGTCTATGCTTTACCTCTATATCAAATTCTTGGTTCAAATCATACCATCGAGCTATCTGGGGATTCGTCGTTTTCTTCGAATTCATGTAGATCAATGCTTGGCAATCAGTAACAATTGTAAACTTAATTCCAAGGAGATACTGTCTTAATCTGTCAAGTGTCCATACAATGGCCATTAATTCTAGCTTACTTGAGTGGTAATTCTTTTCTACATCAGTTGTCTTCTTACTTACGCAATACACCAAATGCCATTTTCCATCGTCTCCACGTTGAAGTAGCATTCCGCTTAATCCATCCGAACTCGCATCTGTGTGTACTTCCGTCTCTAATGTGGGGTTATAGTGAGCTAAAACTGGTTGATTACTAAGAATTTCTTTCAAAGATTTAAAAGCATTCTTCTGTTCTTCTTTCCACTCAAAATCTTTATTTTTCTTAGTTAATCTACTCAATGGTTCGGCCTTCTCCGCATACTTGGAAACAAAACGCCTAAAAAAACCTGTAAGTCCTAGAAATCTTTTTACTTCATAAATATTCTTAGGTTCAACGTATTCTTCAATAGCTTTTATTTTCCTTAAACCTGGCTTTAAACCATCGGCATTTATTACAAAACCCAAAAATTGTACTTCCTTTTTACCAAATTCGCACTTAGCAAGTTTAAGAGTAAGTTTCGCTAATCGTAGACGTTCCAAAACTAATACCAATCTTTCAAGCATGTCCTCCCAAGAGAAAGCAGGTATGAGGATATCATCTAAGTAACAAACAGCTTTAGTAAGAAATAACGGTCCTAGTACTTGATACATTAATCTTTGAAACTCTGAGGGAGCATTAACCAATCCAAAAATCATTCTTTCGAATTGTCCGGTTTCGTCAGGTGTAATAAAGGCTGTTTTTTTTCTTCGCTTCCTCCGACAATGGAATCTGCAAGTAACCGTGAGCTAAATCCAAGGTGGTAAATAATTTAGCACCGCTCAAACTTTCCAATAAATCATCTATTTTTGGCAGGGGGAATTTATCCTTTACCGTTTGATTATTAAGACGACGAAAATCAATAACTAATCTGTGTTCACCTGTTTTCTTTTTCACTAACAAAACTGGACTTGCGTATGGTGACCGTGTTTCCGAAACAATTTTGCTATCTTTCCATTCTTTTACAATTTGTTTGATAATATTACGCTCAGAAGCATATCTTATACGGTCGGGAACATACCGGCTTACTACCGTCTATCTCTTTAATATCCATGAAAGTTAAATCTGTGCATCCTAATTCATTTAAATCAAATGCAAAACAGTCTCTATATTCATTCAACAAACGAACTATATCTTGCTTTTGGTCTTCAAGGAACGTCTCGTCAAATTTAATTTGTTCTAAAGCTATAGGTTCTCGTTCTACGTTAGTACTCATGTCTAGAGGTTCTAATAATTGTGCTTCATTAACAAAATTTATATTGTCCCTATACGACTTTAAATTGACATCGTCCACTAATTCCGCTTTACCAACATTTTGATTTCTATTCAATATAATATTACTATCTCTGGTATTAATAACTGGTACAATTGTTTCCCCTTCCTTGACTTCCAATAATGAGTCTAAATTTTCACCTTCTCCCCTAATCATAATTAAACCATCATTTAAATCTTCAGTCTTCGCTTTGACAAAATTTACACTATTCTTCACAATTTGTACTGTTTCAGTTACTTTCAATTTAACCGTTGGGTTTTCCTCAATAAATTCTAAATTAACGAATGGGTAATCTTTCGCATATCCGATATGTAAGTTTTCTCCAACCCTAGCATATGCTATGTACGGTAAATCGAGCAATGTTCTTCCAACTAATAAATCAACTGGTTGTGTATTGTCTGACACGATCAAAATAGTAACGTCCTTAGCCAAAACATCGTCTATCTCTATATCTGTAACTGTAACACCTAGACTTTGCGAAACTGGATTAATTTGGTTTCCAAACGAATAAAGATCCTTTTTACATGGAGTAATATTTAATCCTAACTTTTTAGCAATTGACATTTTCATCAGACAACTGCTACTTCCCGTGTCAAGTAAAATACTAATGCTTTGATTGTTTATCTTTGCCTGGCGTAGATATTTGTCTGGCGCCGTCATTTCACGATTCCCATAAACATTCAGATTTTCGCTCCGCGCTTCATTCGTTTTCCTGCAAAACTTAGCAATGTGATTTCTCCCTCCACAAACAAAACATGCTCTATCATCGCGTATCGAAGAACTAAATACTTTATGAGTTGCGGTTTCTTTTTCATTTATTTTACTTCTGCTGACGTTCGCGTTTTTGTTCTCAAACTTGCTCGAATCGAACCTATTCGTATTACGATTACTCATCCTGTAATTTGAATGCGGGTAGTATTTAAAATCATCACGATAGTTAGTATGCATCGTATTTCTGCTTTCGCTATTAGTTTTAATTCCTGATCGAACGTTTTCATAATCGTCCAGCACTTGGGCTAAATCATTCGCTTTAACAAACTTTGGCCAAGAATCAATGAAATGTTCACGCATCGTATTTGGGACTCGCTTTTTTAATTGATCTGTAATCATAAGTTCTTTTAGGGATTCAAAGTCATTTATATTTAATCCTGTTAACCACTCATTGAAATAGGTGCGTAATTCGAATATAAAATCAGTCCACGTGCCGTTTACATCTTTAACACGGTTGACAAATTTCTGTCTAAAACTTTCGGGACTTAGTTTATATCTTTTTAACAATAAATTCTTCACAAATATATATTCATTAGTTTCCTGTTCTGTTTCTCTCGCAATTAGCTGAGTAATTTCAAGAGGCAATAGCCCTAATAAGTGTGTTACATAGTCACTCTCCGTAAGTCCTACTCGTTTAGCTTGCCTTTCAAATAATACCAAAAATGAAGCTATATCTCCGTCTTTTAAGTCAAATTTCTGCATTAAATTCCTCAAATCTATAGTGTTTTTCTTTACTTCTGGTACAATAACATTACTTTCAGCCTGAGAAATTATCTTATTCTGATTCTGGATTTTTAATTTTTCCAATTCAAAAGCATATTGTTGTTCAATTTTATGTAATTCCTGTTCATCTATCTTATTCTGATTTTCAATTTTTAGTTTCTCTACTTGCAAAGCTCGCTCAAATTCAAATTTTTGTGTTTCCTGTTTCACTCTTTCGTCAACTAATCCCGCTAACACTTCTTTAACAAACGGTTCATCATAGTTTTTACTTTTGGTTATAATATCCTTCAAAATAACTATCGTACTAATTTCAGAGACACTCTCGCCCAACTCAATCGCTAACTGAACTAAATCACACTTTTTATATCTACCTAAGTACGCCATTTTTGAGTAAAACAAAAATTAAAATATTCAAGATTACCTTGTTCGTTGCCGTTGTCAGGAAGTTCCTCTATCCCTCTTCTGATAATTGTTAGCTCTTCTTTTGCTAACAAGGCAAGCTTCTGGTTACTTAATAACGGAAGATCAACATGACATTATACTTAAAACGATAACAACAGTTTTATTTGAGGAATATAGAAAACACTTAGCGGCTGGCCGTCAACGTGCGACCGCCATCCATTACACATCGCTCTCTCTCTCTGTTACAATATTGCAGTGCGCATGCGCTCACATTCTTCGTGCGGTCTGTTACATGCTGCCATCTATTAACATAGAAAATTGCTTACAGTAGTAATTCATCAAAATTTTTGTAAATTTGTGGTTCGCAGGAAGTAAAATGGGATGTTTTGCATTAAAATTTAAATTCGATTTTTCTAACCGTCCTCCAACTCATAGAATTCCACTGGAATCTAAAAAGGGTTGGAGGTCCCTTACCTTCCCTTTTATAACCCCTTTACCAGCTAAGAGAACAGATATCTCCATTTTAAATTCATTTGCCTCTATTTGTCGAATGATAAATTCTGTCGCTGTTTTCTGCTCCTGGGGTAACAGGGGGCCTCTGTACCTATCCTCTGGTTTGCTTCTAGTATTTTTCAAAAATCTGAAAATAAAACTAAAAATATATACAATTTTAGAAAAACTATTTGATCTGTCTAAAACTCTATTTAACAAATCACTTTCTAAAGTCAATACAAAAGTCAATGAAGGGACCGGCAATTTCTGCAATTCTGGAACCTCCACAGCTGTTGGGCAGGGATTATCCTTTAACGACGAAAAGTCATTCAAAAGGAAAGTGGGACCATCCCACCACAGTTTGCTATCTCGAAGAGTTTCAGGATCAACACCTCTAGAAATTATGTCAGCTGGATTTTCTTCTGAAGTTACATGGTGCCATTGATGAGTCGAAGACAGTTCTTGAATAACTGCGACGCGATTCGCTACAAATGTTTTCAAAGTATGTGGTTCGTGTTGAATCCACGCAAGTACTATTGTCGAATCGGTCCAGAAATGAACGCTATTCACAGATATTTTTAACGATGATAGCACTCGGTTCACTAATTTTACTAGTAATACTGCTGCACAAAGTTCTAGTCTTGGAATTGTTGTACGCTTCAGAGGCGAGACTCTTGATTTGCTGCAGAGAAACTTCACTGAGACTTCCGATGATGTGCCAGTGGCTTTGACATAAACTACCGCTCCATAGGCCTTTTCGGAGGCGTCCGAAAATCCGTGTATTTCTAGCTGACAAATACTATCATTCAAAATATAGCGATCGACATCAATACTTTCAACTACTTGGAGTTTTTTTACAAAATTTTTCCATTCTTGAGCTTCTTTAGCTGAGAGTGGCTCGTCCCAGTCAATCTTTAAAAGCCATAATTTTTGAATAAATATCTTTGCTCGAACTATAATTGGTCCTAAAAGTCCTAAAGGGTCGAATAATCTAGAAATATGAGATAATATTGATCTCTTAGTGCACTTTGATGAATATATTGAGGGAGAAACAAAAAATTTAAATTTATCAATTTTTGGATTCCAAATGAGACCTAGTGTCTTTACTATTTCTCTTGATTGATCAAAATGATATTCTTGATCTTCGAACGGCACTGATTTTAACAGTTCTCTTTCGTTAGAAGACCATTTACAAAGTTTCATTCCACCAGCTTGTAACATTTGTATCAACTGGTTTTGTAACTCCTTAGCACTATTTAAATCATTGCTACCTGTGACTAAGTCATCCATGAAGAAATCAGAGAGAGTCACAGCGGATGCAAGAGGAAAATTATCTTTCTCTTCTACTGCAAGTTGTCTCAAAGCTCTTACTGCTAGAAATGGAGCTGAGGCTGTGCCATATGTCACAGTTTTAAGTCTATATTCTTGAAAAGACTCTTCAGGAGAATTACGCCAAACTATTCTTTGTAAATCTGAATCATTATTCGTAACTAAAATTTGTCTATACATTTTAGAAATATCAGCTGTCAGAACATATTTATGTAATCTAAATCTTGATGTTATGTCGAAAATATCATCTTGCAACTTTGGGCCTACCATTAGTGTTTGATTTAGAGAAATGCCTGTTGATGTCTTAGCCGAGGCATCAAACACTACCCTCAATGCAGTTGTCGAACTATCCTTCAAAACAAAATGATGCGGAAGGTAGTTTGTTTTACCCAACACTTCATTTCTCTCGTAATGTGGAACAAGCTCCATATGACCTAATTTTAAATAAGCGTCCATGAATTCTTTATACATGGTTCTACAATTGGGCAAGTGTTCTAATCGTTTTTCTGTACTTAGAAAACGCTTAATAGCCATATCCTTTGAATATCCCAAAGATTTAGTACACTCTTTGAAAGGTAATTTTACACAAAATCTACCTGATACTCTAGTATAATGTTTTACAAAATGATCTTCACATTGAATTTCTTCCGGTGTTAAAGAACTAACTGAATTCACTTCTTCCAGTTCCCAAAATTTTTTAAAGTTTTCTTCAATAGATTCTGAAGGTTTCAATAATCCACAGAATTGCGTGTTTACAGAACTAACTACTGTTCCACTAGCTGCATAACCGAATACAGTTTCTTGCAATAAAATACCATGCGAAGGTAAACGAAATTGTCCTGACCTTAAAATTTCAAAAAAATAATCTGTTCCGATAAGCAAGTCAATTTTGGCTGGATTTGTGAATCCTTCATGTGCCAGTTCAATATGCGACGGTAAATTCAAGTCATTTATGTTTATTGGGATATTCGTAGTAATGTCTGCAATATTAGGTACAATTAAACATTCCATACTGGCAGAAAAATTCCTGTTCTAATTTGCAACTTCTATAACTACACTTTTATTTACAGTGACCGATGTATTATTTAATGTTGATACGGGAGCGTATATTCTTTCAGCTCTTAAACCCAATTTTTGAAAAAATCTATACGATAAAAATTGAGCACTTGATCCATTATCCAAAAGGCAAATGGCAGGAATAAATTCCCCTAACATATTTTTCACATAAACCCGTGCTGTTTGAAGAAGAATATTTTTCCTTTGAGAGATTAAACAGCTTGAAACTGCTTTAGCTTCGACTGCTAAATTATGTTGTGGTTTCTCATTTTCGTTTGGGATAAATAAATTTGATGACTCAATTGGCGAGTCAATTGGCGCCGCCGACAGGGTGTCTACACTTTCTCTATGAAGAAGTGTGTTGTGCTTAGCTTTGCATACATTGCACACATACTTCGAATTGCAATTTACAACTTTATGTTGCGCAATTAATATACAAATTATGTTTTTTTACAAAGTCAAATCTTTGCAACGAATTTAGTTTTAAAAATGCAGAACACTTAAATATGTAATGATTAAGAGATTTACAGCAAGCACATACTTTATTGTATGATTTCACCATAAGTGATTTCGGTTTTTGGTATTTATCAAAAACTTTCAATTTTGAAGAGACACTACGTGATAAATTATCCAACATTTGGCATCTTTTTTCCAAAAATGCAATTAAATCATCCAACTTCGGAACTTCCGTGGAAGTTATATTTAGCTCGTATTGCTTTCTTGATTCTTTATCGAGTTTAGCCAAAATTATATTTAATAACACAACATCAGATAATTTATTTCTTTCAAGACCCATTGTATTTAGTGCTCTTAAATTTTTGTTAACTATATCTATCAAACTTCGCAGTTCCTTAGAAGATTCATAAGTTATTTTATCAAATTCTAGTATTTGCTTAACATATACATCAACTAACACGCGTTCGTTTGAATATCTTTCATCTAAAGCTGCGAAAAGCGTTTTAAATGTATCATTAACAGTTTGTAAATTCTTGGCATCGCCGACTAAAGCCGAATGTAAATACTGCAATTTTTGAGTTTCATCTAAATGAGAATTATTGGTAATAATATTATCAAATTGCAGCTTAAAACAACTATATTCTTCTATTTTTCCCGAAAATTTAGGAATTACAATTTCGGGAAGTCGAATATTAACGCTATTATTTACATCTTTATTACTATTTAAAATAAATGAACTATTTTGACAGGTAATCAAACTATTAATTTTTACCTGTAATGCTTCGATGCGAAATTCCATATCAAAAATTCTTCTTCAATATCCGATATACCTTCTTCGGGATCAACTTTCTCGAAAAACTGTATTCGAATGTAATCCAAAATTGATTGATACTTCAATAAATTTTCTAATTTTATTTTTAACTCAGCAGCTAAAATATCCGATGGGGCTTTTACCTGCTTTTCTTTTAAATATGTCTCTATTTTAGTAATCTGAGCCTTCAATGTCGATTTTTGTCGATTTAGAACAATGAGTGCCATTTTTTCTCCGGCTCGACGGACCAACTATATGAGCCAAATGTCATACGTTGCACTGGTCCTAAATTTGTTGTATTCGAATGGACTGTAGACTAATTATATCAAAACCATTGTCGACCATACGACACACGAATTAATAATTTTATTTACTTAAACGAATTAAACACAAAACTAATGTATGAACAAAATCAATACACGAAACATCGACTATACGATGTGCGAACGAAACAAACTTTTTTTTTATGCAACAAACGATTTCAAACAAATTCTAATATCTTTAAGTTTACGATGCCAACATAAGAATTAAAAACTATGATACCTATATTTGTATTATTTCAAAGGCGCGTTTGGCGATTGCTAACATAGCCATTGGCGTCAACATTGAGTTTTGCGTGTTTGTTGACTCTTCTCGAAAAAACACTCCCTGCTGTCTGCTTTGCTTGACTGTTGTTTCTCTTGGTCTCCGCCGTGACTGAAGATGCCCGCCTAGTTCAGCGCCACTTCGAGAGATGAACCATCCTCCGACTGCATTGGAAGGCATGCCTCTGTCTATTCCTGTCTATATTCCCTTTCTTACCTCTTCTTTTTTAGTTAAAATACAGCCGGCTTTAGGTAATATTCATTTTAATTATAACTATTTTTTTGAGCTCATTTAAGTTAATAAGGGGTAATAATGTATCACCAGCCACCTCTAGTGTAAAATGTATGATGTAATATTTCAATTGTAAAAAAAATGTAAATTAATGAGGCATTGTTAATAAGTGTACTGGATATTTTAATATGTGTTTAAATCTAATAAATTGTTGTTGCCTCTAACCTAGAATTCTGTCGTTTTGAGTTGGTTTTCTTGTCTTATTACCATATTAACATTTTAGCCTGTCTATTTTGTTTTAAAGTAAAGAATGCTATACGATCACGCTCCTTTACACTATGTGTAGAGCTGGTTAGCCTGCTTAGTAAAAAAAATGTATTATAACAATAGTTAGCAAATTGAATTATAACAATAGAAAAAGAAATACAACAGCAGCATATTTTCGTGTGTTCCTGTATGATTGTTAAAATTGTGTAGTTCTGTAAATAATAGTTATGTTTTCATTAAATTAGTTAAAATGTCACCTAGAGTTTCATTATTTTACTGTCAGGATCGAGTTCACTTTCTTACTGAAGTCAACAGGCCTCGGTTGTTATGTGACTGTTCAGGCGAATGACCACAGGTTTTTTTAAAGTACAGGTGACCCTCCTATAACACGGTAGATAGGTTCCTAGAAAATGCCGTGTTGTGTGAAACCGTGATATATGAGACCCAGAGACAGTACAAAAAAGGGGGTTACGTTCCGAAAACTTATTAAAACAATTTTTTTAATATTAAAAATATAAATGTATATATAACACAAAACGAAAAGAAACAAAAATATTTTCATTTAATGTGACATTAATTTAATAAATTTCTTCCTCATCACTGCTAAATACAGTTAAACGAGAACATGTTTTCGGTTGAACGATGTCACCTTCACTTTCAGAACCTTTTTCTTCATTTAGATTTTTTGCACCTTCTATTCTCTTTAACCCTTTAGCGGGCGCGCCCGTGTACAGAGTGCAACATTTTCGTAATTTTGAAGGGTTTGTTTTTACATGTAAGGTTTGAATGTTCTAAGCAGATTCTATTTATAGCTACACCCTTTCTAATGCAGGTCTGATTTTCTGACCCTTGTATTCCTTTCCATTCATTGGTAGTCGTGATTTAACCGTGGTAAACCAACGATTATACTGGATTACAATACGACAAAAGCGGGAGTTGATGTGCTCGATCAAAGTGCAGCTATTACACGCTATCCCGCATATCACGAAGATGGACTCTGTCATTTTTTTTTAGGTTTTTAGACAAAATAGGAATCCATTCGCAAGTTGTCCTTAGATCCAATAAACCGGACAGTTTTGAAATTAGGCGATTGTACCTGCATTATTTGGACTTTAAATAAATCTCAATATTATAAACATTGTATATCTGGTCATAAAACGTAGATTATTTTCAATTTGAAAAATGAAAGTTTATCACAAAAGGAATAATCAAGGTTGAAAGAGACGTTGCACTTTGTGCCCCGCGCGCCGTATGAAGGGTTAAAAAATCTGTAATTTTGGTTTGTTTGCTGGTTCTTACAAGGTCATTGTAGATTTCACGGTATGGAGATAGACAATTTTGCAGCTCCGTTTTGAATTTTCGGCTTTTTCCAGCGGAAGGGTTTGCATTGAAGAAAAATGATTCAAGATTTTCAGCAAAGCTTAAGCCTTACAATTTTATAGAGTTATAAATGAATAAATTATAATTTGTTTATACATTTTCATGTAAAGCCACTATAGTTTATAGTTCGTTCCCGTCATTATTTTAAGGTAATTTAGTTTTTAAATGTGTTAAACAAAATTCATGATATCTAGTGCTGCAGAAGTACGAGTACAGTGTTTTACAAAGGTTTTCGTATTTTTTTAATCTTGTTAGAGCGAAACCGTGTTACAGGTTGCAGTGTTATATGAGGGTTCCCGCAATTTATCCTATCGTGTTAGAACGAAACCGTGTTGTAAGATGCCGTGTAGTAGGAGGGCTACCTGCATTACAAAATGCGTAGAGCGTTCTCTCATGGATGGTGACAGTTGCAAACCCTAACAGTGTTGTCCACGAGGGCGGGCGCTACGCACTTAGTCATCTCCATGCACTTTAAATTTTCTACCGCAATTCGATATAGACTATGGTTCTTTCTGATGTGAGCTAGATAACTGCGCACTGTCAGTCACCAATAAAAATTTTTTTGAGAAATTCCACATTTAGAATTCTTTTTCTTCCACAGCACTCATCGGTTATACTTTGCTGAGGAGCCCTTAACAAGAGCGAAGCATATTTCCAAGGATTTTTGTTTAAAATTACAGTAGAAGTTCCATTATCCGAATTTCTATGATCCGGATCGCACAACAGAAATAAAGTATTTGATAAAACTGAATTTACCGCGAAATTAAAAATGGATTCATAATTCAGTATTACATTAGGGAAAATTAATATACACATTCTATAACAAAATAATTGACGCAACGAGGAGTTGTCCGATTGTGATGAAATGCCGTATGCAAAAATGTTTCGACTGAATATGCAAATGATTAAAATTGGATGTCCGACGAATGAATAGCGCGAGCAGAGTTTGAAAGAGGTTGTATCATTGGATTGAAAGAAGCGGATTGGGAAAATCGAAGAATCGCTCGACATCCGGGTCGAAGCGATGCAGCGGTTAGACGATGCAAGAGCGGGTCAACAACGGCAGATTGAAGCGTCGGGACGACATTAGTTGTCAAATTGTTTTTGTCGCATTCGGACAACTCCTTGGAGATTCGATTTTTTTGATATATTTTTATTGTTAAACCATTTACTGCTTTGCGAATTAATTAAGGATTGCACGATTGCAGCAACAGAAGAAATGTGTCCAGAAAAAGCTAATTTATTTAAAATACATCAGTTTGTCATGAAACACTGTGGCTCGAGTAGATGATACTGCAGAAAATATATTAATTCAATTGTTTGACAAAAATCGATACTTAGAGTGGTTCTCTTTGGCCTGGATGAGTAAACATATGTTTCAGCTACTGTTCAGGTGTTACTTTTTATTCGGGGGGGGGGGGAGATAGATAAAAATTATGAACTGTATGAAGAGCTTGACGTTCATAGCATTCACGACACGACCACTGGAGAGAATATTTTTAAAAGAGTTGAAAATGTTGTTCAGAGAAACAATCTTTAATGGAAGTGTATCACTATTGATGGTGGCAAAAACGTGTGGAATAAAGGTGTCGTTGCTCTCGTATCAAAGGTCGTAAAAAACGACAGTGGTTCAAATCCCATTAATCATATTCATCAACAGTCTTTGTGCGGCAAATGCTTGGATATCCCAGAAGTTATAAAACCAGTCATGTCACCTGTTAATTATATCACATCACATGCGCTCAACCATCGTCAGTTCCACGAGTTTATTGGAGAAAATGATCATACTGCAGTAGGTGCGGAAAAGTTCTAACGCGATTTTTTGAGCTCCGAGCAATAATTGAAATTTTCTTGAATCGTCCTCTGGCTGAGTTAGAAAACAATGAGTGGTTATGGAAATTACCATTTTATACAGATTTAACTAAACATATGAATGACCTTAATTCAAAGTTACAAGGAGGAAACAAACTTCTGCCTGATTTATACACTTAACATACAACTCCTTTCGACAAAAATTGTTTTGTTTCACTTTCAATTGAACAAAATGTTTCACGCATTTTAATACATGCCAAACATCAAGTCAGCAAATTGAGCCTCCATTTCGCAATTGAAGCTTAAAAATAAAGTCTCATTTTTCAGATTTTAATGCAATTCCAAACGATATCAAGATTTCTCAAAATCCTTTTAACGCCGATATAGAAACCCTTGCCCCAGAACTTCAAATGGAAATGATTGATTTGCGGTGTAGCGATATTTCTAAAGAAAAATATTTAAAGTCATTACTGGAATTTTTTTAAGGAGTCTTACACAGTTTGATCCGTTGCATAAATTTGCCGTGTCATTTTTTATCGCTCTCGGCACTACTTAAGTATGTAAAAAAAGATTCTCCGAAATAAATATACAAAAAATATTTACAGACCCAAATTAACTAATGAGTATTTCAAGTCGCTGCTGATAATATCCATTAGTAAACTTGATCGACAACTGCAAACAATTGTCAGTGGAAAGTTACAGCTACATAAATTTCATTAATCATAATTATAATGTTTAATTTCATTATGTAAATTACCTATGTATGTCACTTATTGTAAGTTTTTAGGATAAATCTCATATCATTAAATACAGTTAAAATGTCCGATTTCATTATGTATGACAGTTATTGTGTTTCTTATTTTATTTTATTTTTCCTAAAGCGGTGGCACTTGTCGTTAGACATTCACCTTTTGTTATTCACCGCTATTTTACTGGCTACTTTATTATGGGAGCACTTTATAGCTATGTCCACACTTTTGCGCTTTCGGGTTCGATTTCGCTTTCGACATGTCGCACGGAGAGAGAAATGTGAAGCATGCTCAGAGCGATGCTTCACCACCTGCAAATTCCAGGACAGCGCATGCGCCGCGATAGACAGGGACGGATTTCCCATAAGGCCAACCTAGGCCATGGCCTATGGCGCAGCCGTTTAGAGAGCGTAAATTTAGAAGTAACAACCAAATTAAAAAATTTTTATCGATATAAAACGAAAAAGTTCAATTCTTTTTTCTTTTTAATTTTTATTTATATATTCTTAGTATCGCTAAAAATGTTATTTGCAATATACGCATTTTGAAATAACTTTTTCGTCAACTGATTAATTATTTTTTCCTTCTTTTTCTTTCATTCTTTTCCCAAACATCCATTATGAGTTAACGAGAAGCAGGTTAAGAATTCTTGCAATTTGAAGGGATAATGATTGCAGAAAGCAGTTGGACTTGAACCTCACAAAAGATAACTTCCGCTGTATCTTTCGATACATTTGACAAAGAGTAAACAGCCCTCGCTTTTTCCTCCAAAAACAGATTTCAGACCGGGGGCAGTCCGATAAGAAGACTAATGGTTTTTTAAACTCCCAACCCATCGTCATCTGTCCAGTAATTGCCGTCCCGTTGTCAAAGGAGCGTGGTATAACAAACGATGGCACTCTCCAGGTTTGAAACTGTTGAAAAGGTGAAAGAATCATTGTGTGAACACCGGACTAGGGTGTCTTTCTGTGCAAGGTGTTTCTTTAAAGTAAAATGGACTATTATATGGAAACCGCCAGAGTGTCTGCAAACTGAATGGGTCGTCTTAGAACAGAGACATTTAATTTTGTCAAAGGGAACCGAAATATTTTTCGGTTCTTCTAAATTTTTTCCTGGGAGGAACTATTAGTTGGGCAAATCAGAGTTCCCAAACGTGAACATCTATGGGGACCGCGTACCGATCCCGGTTGAGAGGGAATAAAGGAAGGAGAGGACGGATGGAGCCCCAAGGCGTTAAAGGGCTGGGCCCTTTGTCAACCTTTTGCAGTATACAAAACATAAATTGCTGTTGTGAGCTTACTACTATTTCAGTTAGTTTTTTCATCTGGACCTATGAACATTTCTTGCTTTTTTAAACAAACACCTTTTCTATCGTACAATTTCCAGATCTAAAGCCTTCAATATTAACAGTTATAAGGTGAGTTTAGTTTTAATTTATTTTTAATATTAACTTGATTTGCTTTGAAAAATGTATTTATTATTATTATTATTATCATTATTATTTTGTTTAATTTTTTTAATGAGTGTACTTGATTTTCATTTGGTTAAGTAAAGCTAAACCTGGGCTGGAGTCTCTAAACTTTTCGTTATGAAAAGGGATGAAATGTCTTGACTGAAAGTCTCGTGTGGGGTGTTACAGGAGGCTTTAGTAGAAAAAAGAATCTAGAACTAGATACGAAAGTTATTAAAAGTACATTATGTTTGTTTAAATAGTTCAATTTTTTGCCATTTAAAGCTAAGGGTCTTTTATACTTTTACTCTAAATGTAAAAGTTAAAAATATTTTTTTAAGAGAACTATTTAACTTTTTTTTATTTATTTTGAACTTTTATTTGTCTGCTAGTTGCTATTTTTTAATATAAATTATTTTTATTCAATATAGTTATTTTTCTGTCAATTAATACAGATATGAGAATTTTGCTTTTATATTGATTTTAGCTTGTTAGTTCAATTGTTTTGCAAGTACTTTTAAGTGTTCTTGTTCATGCTTTTTCTTGTTCAAACTTTTCTTTTAATTAATAACTAGTGAGTAACTTAAAATGAATGTAATATTTTTTTAAGTTTCCTTGGAAATTGCTCTATACCTTCTAAAATTTATATTTTAGATAAAAACAAAATCTGTCAATGTATAAAAATATGTTCTAAAAATAATATTCTATGTTTAAGTTAGAATTTTCTGATTGCGTTTTTAAATGGAAAAATTTAAGCTTTGAAACAATGTGGAAGAAAATCCGTAACTACCTTCGTCTAAACTCAAATATTATTTTAAACAAGGACATAACGTTCCGGAGCAAGTTTACCTCCCAAAACCTAGGGTAATATATGTTAAAAAATCACTAGTTTTCATTAAAAAAAAATTATATATAAATTTTTTGTAATCATATTTTAAGGTCTTTTAAAGCAAAGTATTTTTTTTTAAACTAAAATTAAAGCTCTGCAAATGAATTGCCAAAATGAAGCGATCTCTGTTTCTGAAAGCCCATTTGTTTTATATTTGCATCAGTTATTAATATAACTGGCCACACTTATTACTTTAAATGAAAACAAAATTACCGAAACAGATCGCGTCTTCTATAGCGAAAGAAAAAACTAACAATTACAAAAACCCAACTACCCAGAAATCTGCATCTATAATAATACATTTTTGTGTGATCCCGTATTTATAAAAGTAAACATGACTCTAAATTTTATTGAGGATTTATGAAACTCCCTCATATTCGTGAAATAGTAAGTAGTGCGAAGCAGAGTTGGAAGTTTCAAAATACGTCGATTACATGAAAATAGAAATCAAAACATACGATAGTTTTCTTAAAGCCTAAATAGTTAAAACCTTCATAATTTTCTTAATACCTAAAGAGCGATAAATACTTTCCGCGTGAAATGGTATGGGGGTGTTGATTACCCTCGCCCCCTCATTTCGAGAATCGAATCCCCGAGGCAGTAACCTTAAAACCAGTTTCAGGTCTCTTCTGACGGGAGGTCTGAAGTACCTTTTTCAATTCCTACTATTAGTTCACACTCTCTCTATATATATCTTGTTCAAATTTTCAATCGTTAATAAAATACTTTTTATTCATCCACTCAAGTTCAAATACATTTTTTAAAACTTGTAGTGGATGACACTTGATGTTAATACAGTTTTTTCAAATATTAATTCATTAATTAAATTTAATTAATCAATTTTAGTTTTAGACCTAGAGCGTCTCTTGCTCTTTAATATTAATTTCCCTCTTGTTACTGTGTAAACGGTAGCACTGCGGTATCGCGGGCTTCTCCCGTCGTGTAGGTTGCGAGATCGAATCCCCAACCTGACAAGCTTTTTCTCTCTCTTTCCCCCCCCCCCCCCGCCCTCCTAATCTCGCACAGTAGGCAAGGTTCTGGCAGGCAATCCTTTTTTTCAATTCCTACTATTAGTTCACACTCAAATTTTTCTTTTTCTTTGTTGACCTAAGTAGGAATTGACTTTAAAATTTTTTTTTATATATTTCTTGTTTATACTTTTTTCAATGATTTGTTTTAAATTAAAAGAAAGTTTTAAAAATGTTTCTTGCTTCATAGCCAACGGCACGACGTCTATGTTTGAAACAACCAGGAATCATTTTCAAATGCTGAGATAAAAAGCATCGTAATTAAATTTACTTCTATTCTTTGCTTATGCTTAGGTTTCCTAGGAAAGCGGTGCCGAAATATAGCGGCCGTAATGTATCAGTCAGTGGTTAGCGTCACTAAAACGTTTTATATGCAAATCAAATGACATTGGTTTTCAAGTATGGTGAATATGCGTATATCAAGTTATACTCAAAACTAACACGCTCTAAAAAACCAGCATTTTCTGATTTGCATATAAAAATATTTTAGTGACTCTAACCACTGCTACGTTACGGTCGCTATATAGCGGCACCGCTTTCCTAGGAAACCTAAGCATTAGTTTTTTCTTTTTTTTTCTTTAACGTTTTAAGGTTGTTCCAAGAAAATTTTTTCTTAGGGGACTTTTTTCAAGAATTTATTTTACTATATATAGTTTACTATAAAAGTCTTAATACCGGCTGTCCCAAATTGTTTGATCAGAGGACTAACTTTTAATCTATGGACGATTCTGAAATTGCGAAAACATAATTAACTAAAATAAAGAAAATAATAAATATTCATACAACGAACCAAATGATAAACGAATAATTAAACAGAAAGAAAAAGATAGGAAAAGAATTACAGAGATCTTTATTCTACGTGTGTACGAGCCCTTAAATCAAGCTTCTTACAACTGGCATGTTTTTTTTCTCTTTTTTAACAAAAGAATATTTTTTTCAGGAGTGGAAATGAATCAGCCCAAAAAAACGAAAATGTGGGTCAGACTACAGAAAGGAAGCAAAAGTGAGAATGCGGGATAGAAAGAAAAGCAGCGAAGTCTTCAAACAATGGTTATTATCATCTTCTTACGATGAAAACTGTCAAATTCAGTCACGAGAACAAAATTTGATTGAAGATTTTCAAGAAAATGAAGTTCTAATGAAAAAACGTAGTGTAAATAGCGAGGAAGGTATAGAAGTTGCACAATTCGTGAATGGGGAGCAAAAAAAGCTTCTACACACTGAACGTCTGCTGACCTCAACATCAGAGTCTTCTTCTACCAAACAGCATCGAGGATTTTCTTATGATCCAGATCCAGCACACTGGGTTATCAACGATGACTTACGTGATTACGTATCTCAATATGGTCTTAATCAGCATAAAAATGTAGATTTCTCAAAGTCGAAGGGGCAATACGGCGATAGAAGCTGGTCATTTAATGGTAGTTACTTTAGCCGCAAACTAGTAAACGGTGATACGCAAGACCGAGGTTGGTTAGCATATTCAGAAAGTAAAGGAAGTGTCTTCTGCGAACCTTGTCTTTTATTCCATTCTGATACAAAGACTGAATCATCTTTTGTAATAAATGGATTTAATGACTGGAAAAACGTATCATCTAGACTGAAGGAACACGAAAATTCGGTTTGTCATAGAAATAACGTCCTAATTTTAAAACAGAGAGGAGCTAAACTTGGAAGAATCGATCTGCAACTAACTAAAATGGTTGATGAAGAAATTGAATACTGGAGAAATGTGTTACACAGAGTGGTTGTAGTAATTAAAGCTCTTGCTTCGCGTGGCTTGCCATTTAGAGGTCGAAATGAAATATTTGGTTCTAATAATAATGGCAACTACATGCTGATGTTGGAGACAATTTCTGTGTTTGATCCATTTTTGGCTGATCACATCAGGAAATTCGGGAATCCAGGTAGTGGACAGACATCCTATTGTTCTATCTACTCAAATTTCGATGTCTAAAATCTCAAATAGTTCGTGGGAGAGCTTCGAATGATAAGTCCTTAGTAATCCTTTTAATATATTTTATTACACACGTAGACGGACGCACATGAATCACAAACAAACATGTATATACTCAAATCAGAAGGTGGGGCGATCGTAAATCTAGAACCGAGGCACACGTCTGCACGTTGTGGCTCTCGGCGCTCAACTGTGTTTTTCTCGAAGCCAAAAATCGGCGTTGCCACTCCACTCAACTAAACTACAGATCGTGTGCCGGCGACATCCTCCCACCTTTTGATTTTTAAGTTTACAAAGAAAATCAAAACAATCACTTTAAAAATTATCACAAATCTAAACTAACTCTACTAACTAAGTATCTCCAACTTTAAATCTAACAATAAATCAAAATTAATTGGTTAAGTATGTAAAAGGAAATAAAGAAACAGAACAATTAAACTTAAAGGTTCACTTAATAAGGAGAAAAAAAAATGAAGAAAGAAAAAATTACTAAACAGTGAAAACAATACAATGGAACGAACTTAAAATTCAGTTTCAAAATGCAAATATCACTAATACTAAAATAAACATTAAATATCTACATTGAGTTCAAGTTAATGAAGAAAGTTCAAGAGGGTAAAGTCTTTTTACTGGCCTGGTCAACTCTCCAGCCTTCGTTTTCACTTTTACAACTCGTACTTGATTGTCTTTTCCTGGATAAGTAGCAATCACACGACCAATTGGCCAATCTGATCTCTTTTGATTGTCCTGTCCAACAAGAACGATATCGTTGATTTCGATTGGTCTCACGAATTTTGCTTTCAAAGGCTTTTGCACCAACAGTCCAAGATATTCATCACGAAATCTTTTCCGAAATTGTTGTCTTAATCGCTGGTGATATCTCCATCTCTTCGAAAGGTTTATTTGATCTAACTTGTCAACATCGGGAACTCCAACAGTTTTAACATCCTGGATAAACAACGAGGGAGTTAATGGTTCAAGATCAGTAGGATCCTCTGACAAATATGTCAGCGGTCGAGAATTTATGACTGACTCTACATCACAAAGAATCGTTGACATTTCTTCAAACGTCAAACATGCTCTACCAAGAACTCTCCGTAGTAACTTCTTTACGGTTTCGACCAGTCTTTCCCACCAACCGCCCCACCAACTGGCAGTTGGAGGGTTGAATTTCCATTGTATTCTCATTACAGAAGAAAAATTCGAAATCTGGTCCCAGTCGATAGATCTTAATAACCGTTCAGCTCCAACAAAGTTGGAACCGTTATCGCTGTATATCACAGATGGACGACCTCTTCGGGCGACAAATCTTCGCAGTCCCAATAAGAAACCATTCGTAGATAAACTCTCAATAAGCTCTAAATGTACCGCACGGTACACTGCACATGTAAATATCAAGATCCACGCTTTCTTGGCAGTTTTCAAATGAAGTGGGCCTGCGACATCGACCCCTGTCACTTCAAAGGCGGACGCATTTCGCACTCTATCTTCAGGAAGGCTAGATGGTAAAGTCTCAACTGCCTTTGCTGTATGTCTCTTGCATGGAACACATTTTGACAAGACTCTCTGAACAGTTTTCCTTCCTCTTAGAATCCAGAATTTTTGCCGTAGATTTGAAAGCACAAATTGGGTACCAGCATGGCTAAGCAGCAAATGATGGTCAAGTATTAATCGATGTACAAGTTCATGGTCAGATGGTAAGACAATGGGACATCTAAAATCTTCACAATCATCTCTTCTGATGATTTTGGTCTTCAATCTGTAGAGTCCATCTTGGTCGATAAATGTTAGAAGACCTTTCAAACTGTTTTCTTCATTAAACGATTCATCTTGAATTATTTTCAATAGCTTCTTTTCAGCTAGGTTGATTTCTTGAACTGTCAAACTTCCCCTAAACTTCCTCTGCGGTTGACGACAGTTCCTCACAAATCGAAGAATCCATGAAATCATTCTTACTATCTTAAAATAGCTTGAAAAATATTTCGAGTACCATTTTTCTTTGGTTGCAGTCAAATTTGAAGCAACAGTTTTTCTTTTTTCTCTCTGAATCTCTTCGTAGTTCAGGACAACTTCTGATGTGGGCCACACCTCTTCTCTTTTCTTCAACCATTCTGGCCCCTTCAACCATCTGGATTTAACTAATGCACTTATTGAACAACCTCGGGATGGCAAATCTGCAGCATTAAAGTTTCCAGGGACGTGCCTCCAAGTTCCATTCGACGTTAATGATCTGATTTCTTTAACTCGGTTCTTCACAAACACACCCCAATTTTCATCCTTTTCTATCCAAAACAATGCTGTTGAAGAGTCAGACCAGTAGAAAATGGGAATTCCTTCAAGATCCAAAGCTTTTATCACAACAGAGGAAAGGCGTGCTCCTATGCAACATGCTAATAACTCTAATCTTGAAATTGTGGTTTTACGAAGGGGAGCCACTCGACTCTTCGCAGAAACAAATGTCACTGATATATCATCACCTACAGCTTTTCTAAGAAATATCACAGCACTGTAAGCGCACTTGCTAGCATCGCAAAAGATATGCAAACTCAGGCCATCAATTTCATCTATATTTAGGCACCTGGGAATTTTCATTTCTGATAAAAGGGGCAAATCACGAAACCAGGAAGCGAATTCCTTTTGATAGTCTTCGGGCAACACTGTGTCCCAACCAATTTTCAAGTTCCAACTTTTCTGGATAAGCAACTTGGGAATCAATGTTGTGGGGCACAAAATTCCAAGTGGATCAAAAATCTTATGAACCATACTTAAGACGTTTCTTCTTGTCAAACCAGTGGTTAAGCTTCTCAATTCCGCTGTATCACAGAAGATATTATCTTCGGCCTTATTCCATAATACTCCTAAAACAGGTATGGGTTCAGATGGATCAGGATTAATGTTTAAAGACGTATGCTCCCACCCTCTTAGGTCAAAGCAGGCAGTAGCCAATATGTGCTTAGACTCTTCAATGAATCGATGTAATGTATTTTCGTCTGGAACCGAAGTGACACAATTGTCAACATAGAAGGCTTTCATTAATCTAGTGACAGTTTCTGGAAAGTCCACCAAGTTCTTTTCTAGATGATGATTCAGCACAGCTCCTAGTAGGAAAGGGCTACAATTTAAGCCAAATACTACACGCTTATATCTTAAAACTTTGACATTTTTCTTCTCGAAATCCTTCCACCAAAAGAATCTTAAGAATTCACAATCAGGGTTAAACACCGATATCTGAAGAAATGCTCTTTTTATGTCAGACACAACACCTATTTTTTCTTTACGAAATCTCAATAAGATAGGGGGAATCTCTTCTAGAAGGTTTGGACCCTTCTCTAAACAGTCGTTCAATGACAATGATCCCTTAGTACGACAGCTTGCGTCAAAAACTGGACGCATCTTTGTAGTAGAAGTCTCTTTGAATACGCCTCTGTGCGGTAAATAATGACTCTTCTTCTTAATTTCATCGGAAGGAACCTCTTCGATAACTCCATCTTCAATCCATTCATCAAATACAGTTTCATAGTCTTTGAACTGATTTCTCTGAAGCAGTTTTTTGGTAACTGATTGTAAACGCTCTTTACAAATATCTTCATTAGTGTTCAAATCAGCATGGTCTGCTATCCAAGGTAAACGAACTTCGTAACGTCCTTCATTGTTAACAGTGACTGTCTCCTTAAAATAATTTAGAGCAGCAGTTTCCATTTCTTTTCTTGACTGGACTTCAACGGGGTCCCGAATTCCTAACGTGTCCAGTCGCCATAGATTTTCTATACTAGAACCACTAACGAACAAAGATATCGATGACATAGCGGTGGTAACATTTCTGTTTGAGCAGTTATCTTCTACTTCTCCCATTAAAAGCCACCCAAATTTACTTTCAATTGCAACTAAATTGGGATTCAAACGTTTAGTTTTCCCGCTTACGATTTTAAAATAATTATCTGCACCAATAAGAAAAGAGATATTTTCATTTTCCAAATTTCCATTATCAACATCACACAAATCAATTCCTTCAGCTTTTAGTTCATTAATTATATCATTAGGAGCAAATTCCAATGGAGCACTAGATACTTCATCAATTTCTAACGCTTCTATTATTATTTCTTCCTTATCTCGAGTGTCTGTAATTTTGACCTGCACTCTAGCACATTTTATCCGAGTTGGAGCCTTTGATCGAAACGTATGAATAAAAAGTTCCTCCTCACCCACTATGTTCAACGATAACTGTCTCGATAAATCTTTTCGAATGAACGATCGTTGCGAACCTGGGTCATATAACGCGCGAATTATTTTGCTCGATGACTTCCCTACTAATTTAACAGTAGCAGTTTGCAATAAAATTTTGTTTTGTCCATTGTTTACATGATTAGCAACGGCACTATCAATTTTATTTTGTTCACTATTGACATGTCTGGTAATTGTGTTGTTATTTTTCGAAGATTTGAGAGCCTCAGATTTTTTATTTTCCCTTTTAAAGCACAGCGCAATATTATGCAACCCTCCGCAGAACAAACAAGAACCTCTCGTAGTGCAGTCCTGCAAACGATGTTTGGGTTTCAGGCATAAATAACAATTCCAATTACGTCTACAAAATTCCTTTCGTTGATTTACATCAAATGAATCACAGTCTTCACTTCTGTGGCTCCTGGCACAAAAAATGCATGAGTCATTAGTCGATGTCAATAATTCTGTTGCTGACGCCACATCTGGTCGTCTCGCAGGCGCTCTTGAGAAGCCCGCGTTTTGCTGACTAGTGTATTTTCTGTTATTCGTACTATTCCTAACAAAATTTCTGTTATCTTTCTGCAGCGAAGGTGGTTTTATTTCTGATTTATGAATCTGAAAAGCTCGTTCGCGAGATTGGACCTCGTTTCGAAGAAAGTTCATGAGAGTTTGAACACTCCAATTTTTATCATTATCTTGAATGCGAGTAAATTCTAAAGTTAATTCACAAGGAAGTAATTTCAATAATATTGGACACAGTAAACAACCATAGGTATTTTCTGCGACTCCTAACGCTTCTAAGCTACGAATTTGGGTTTCACATTTGTCATATAAATTACGCAATCCATTAATATCAGATACAGTCTTAATAGGAGAAATATTCAACAAATTAGATAAATGAGCCTGGATAAGCATAGAATGATTTCCAAATCGCTGTCTCAGGAGTGCAATTGCAGCTGCATAATTCTTTTCGGTTAAACTAAATCCACTGATAGCGTTAAAAGCTAAACCACCTAGCAACGATTTTAAATACCCGAACTTGTCGATATCACTTAACGATGGATTATTATGAATAGCGTTTTCGTATTGATTCATGAAATCCAAATATTTATCGGGATCACCATAGTATTTTGCTATCATAAGTTTTGGTAATTTTACTGTTTTTATCTCTGGAGGGAGGCGAACATTAGTTTCTTGTGATGAAATGTCATTATTTGCAGAATTACTTTGAACAGCATCCTTTTGAAAATGTTTAATACGATTCATAAGTTTTGTTTTATAATGTATAACCTTATCTTCATATTCCGAACATGTATTAACTTCACTTTCGATTTCATTCGGTTTCAAAGATGTTTCGATTTCAGAATTTAGTTCTTTAACTGTCGAGTCTCTATTTAACAATAGTTCTAAATTACTTTCTAACGTGTCTAAGTCAGCATCTTTATCATTAAAAACAGTTTCGATTTTAGTAAACAACTTGGTTATTTGAGTTCTCAGAGTCGAACGTTTATTTTTGAGTTTTAAAAGATCCTCCATATTCAATTCGAAATTCAATCAATAAAAGGCGTTAAACAGTTCAATTATCTCAATGACAAACACAATAATGTTCAACTTACCCCACACTTCTGTCAATCAGAATTAAATCACAGTTCGAATAAAAAAATAAGGCAAAAGTTACCTTTCAAATAAAAATCAAGAGTTCGACGATTTTCTAATCTCTAAGGATCCCTGGAGGCGGCACCAGAAATGTTCTATCTACTCAAATTTCGATGTCTAAAATCTCAAATAGTTCGTGGGAGAGCTTCGAATGATAAGTCCTTAGTAATCCTTTTAATATATTTTATTACACACGTAGACGGACGCACATGAATCACAAACAAACATGTATATACTCAAATCAGAAGGTGGGGCGATCGTAAATCTAGAACCGAGGCACACGTCTGCACGTTGTGGCTCTCGGCGCTCAACTGTGTTTTTCTCGAAGCCAAAAATCGGCGTTGCCACTCCACTCAACTAAACTACAGATCGTGTGCCGGCGACACCTATCTCTCATCTACTATTTGTGATGAGTTCATCGAGCTCCTAGCTAAAAAAGTACTAACGCATATTGCTAATGAAGCTAAAACATCAAAGTACTATTCCCTTGTTGTAGATTCAACTCCTGATATCTCGCATGTGGACCAGCTGTCGTTTGTTTTGCGATATGTGAAAGAAAATGGGAAACCTGTTGAGAGATTTATAAAATTTTTACCTAACGTTGGCCACAAAGCCCATGAAATGTTTGAAGCTGTTACTAAGACTGTCACTGATCTCCACCTTGATATCTTGAAATGTCGTGGTCAATCATATGACAATGCAGATAATATGGCTGGTGTTTACTCCGGTCTTCAGGCTCGGATACTTGAAGTTTCTCCTCTTGCTTCCTTCATACCTTGTGCAGGACACTCTTTAAATTTAGTGGGCACGCATGCTGTAGATTGCTGCATTGAAGTCACATCGTTTTTTAATTTGCTCCAAGAACTTTATAATTTTTTATCGTCGTCTACAGCGAGGTGGGAAGCATTCAAGAAAAATAGCACCCTTACCTTAAAAAGCCTCTCCATGACACGATGGTCGGCAAGATATGATGCTTGCAGAGCATTAAAAGAAGATTGGTTTGCAGTCATAAAAGCTCTAAAATACTTTGAAAGTGACGAAAGTCAAAAATCAGGAACAAGAGCAGAAACTAGAGGTTTACTAACGAAGTTGGTAAGGCTCGAAACAGTATTCATGGCACAGTTTTGGGGAACGGTGCTGATTAGACTTCACCAAGTCAATAAGTATGTACAAAACGTAGAACTTGATATTTCAGAAGTTGCCAAAGTTCTTCAGTCACTCGTAAAGTTCTTGTTAGAACTGCGAGAACAATTTGATACATATGAAAACAAAGCTCTGGATATTTCTGAAAAGAAAGTTTATGAGCGTGATGAAAAGCGTCAGGTTTTCAGAAAACTACAAGCTGACGAAAAACGTGAAGGCGAAGTTAATTTAAACGGGCGTGATACCTTTAGAGTTAATACCTATTTCACGATTGTGGACAAACTCAAAGCAGAGCTTGAGAAGAGGTCACAAGCTTATAGAGAGCTCGGTGAAAAATTTAAAGGAATTACGAAAATTTGGTCACTGACTTCTCCTGAGCTTGAAAAAGAGGGAAGA
The DNA here is from genome assembly GCA_907164885.2 of Dolomedes plantarius. NCBI lineage: Eukaryota > Metazoa > Arthropoda > Arachnida > Araneae > Dolomedidae > Dolomedes > Dolomedes plantarius. The sequence goes on along the minus strand of OU015497.1, from coordinate 95,525,060 downwards.
AAATTACAGGCAATTTTTAAAGATGATTTGGAGCCTGCGTTATGTGATGAACTGCAACATCTAAAATCTCACATAACTGAGTGCAGCATTGGTTCGAAAAGTCCCTTAGCAATTTGCAAGTGGCTACGTGAAAGTGGATTACAAACATTGTATCCAAATGTTGATATCGCATTGAGAATGTTTGTGTGCACACCTGCCACAAATGCCTCTGCAGAAAGATCTTTTTCTGCTCTAAAAAGAATCAAAGATCATTTAAGATCTTTGCTGCAACAAGACAAATTAAATGCCTTGGCACTTCTTTGCGTTGAAGCAGATTTAACAAGATCTGTTGACTTCAATGAAACTATTGAAGAATTTTCATGGGCGAAAGCACGACGAAAAAAATGTTAATTGTAAGTTTTAGATAAATTAGAAGAAATTATGTAGAACATATTTATTAAAAATATGTTATTCAAATGTTTATTAAGTATATATGTTTCAAAAACTCTTACTGTATATTAAATCTAATGTTATAAATCAAAAATTTAAATGGAAGGAAGGGGGCGCAAAATGGTGCTTTGGCCTAGGGCATAAAAATATGTAAATCCGTCCCTGGCGATAGAGCATGCGATATCGTAATTGTATCCAACCCGAGTGGATTTTCATGCTGAATTCCATGCGTTTTTCTAATATCCAAGGCAGTTTTCAAGCCAGTGTTCAGAATGTCGCAGTCTTCGGAAGAAATTTTAAATTTTATTGTTGATTACAGAAATTTACCGGCATTGTGGGATGTCAACCACTCCGCATACACAAATAAAATTATTAATGCATTAAATACATTTAAAATAATTATTTAATAATAATTAATGTGTATTGTTTTAAAATAAAAACTAAATGTATTTTTAAACAAAGCAAATTGAAAAAAAAAATTGAAAACTTGTACTATATTATTGAAATTTTCTTTTTGAAATACAGGGAGAAGATTTCAAAAATATGCATCAACTAATTGGTTATTATAAAAATACTGAATAAAAAATTCCCCATAGCTTATCATAGGAATTAAAAACTCACTATAAAAAAAAAATAGATGTTTTAGTATTATAAAAGCAGGTTACAACTTGAATTCGCGTTTTGCGTGACGTAATTCCCCCCCCCCCCCGTCATGCATTGCTTGCATCCAAATGCGTATGATTCTGCATGAATCATTTTCATTTGAAGCTAAATATCATCGACACATTTTAAATGTAGGCATTTTTTAGTCCGTCATGGTTTTCTCGTCGTGTTCTTCATTTAACCCAATGTTAAAGAAAAATGAACAATTTTCATTAATAACAAAATATACTTCTTAACTTCTTACATATGTAGAATTTTTTTTAATTATATATGAAATTTCAAAAGTAATTCTTCATGGCCCGCTTTGCCCAGAAAAGAAGTAAATGTCTCGGTTTAATTCTTTACTTTATATTAAAGAGGTTACTTACTCTTACTCTCTCTCTCTCTATATATATATATATATACTGCATATATATATATATATATACATATATATATATATATACTGCATATATATATATATATATATATATATATATATATATAGTATGATTAGCTAACGATTTTTCTTGAATATTCTGTATACTTCAAAAGTAATATAAATGTTCCTTTTATTCAGAAATAAATTAATATACCAGTGTAATTTTACACTATATATTTAAGAGATAAAATCTTAATAACGAGCAATATTCTACAGTTTTCTATTCTTAGTATTTGTTTCGTTTTATTACTTCATAAACAAAGCTATAAATTGTAGTTCTATTTCTAATAACTTGGCATATAAAAAAAACAGGTCTTTTCTATATTCCTTATCACCAGTTATTAATTTCTCTATCAAACTACATTGATGTAGAACCTATGTGTATAAGAAAAACCATCTCTAATCGATTAATGAGGTATTACATAAAGAATATTGTTTAAATTTATTTTTTTGTCTTCTCATTTAGATCATTTTCCCCTGCACGTGCACACACACACAGATATATATATATATATATATACACAGTCGGACCTCTATTTTGCGAACTTTTCTTTGGAACCAAGAACATTTTGCGAATTTCTTCGTAAAATAACCTCCAAATAGCGAAGTGCATTCTCTATTTAACGAACTTTTTCTTGTGATCCAATGTTTTTTTCTCCATATTTCTCAAAATATTTCTGAACATTTCAAACTTATTCTTTCTTTTAACACATTCCGACGCGGATTACAGTTTGAAGAAAATACGCCTGAAGGGGTTTTTGGTGCATTTCAAAGATGAGTGAAGTATTATGAGAGAAAACGCTTTTTCAAACAAAAAACTCAGACAAAATTAACAGACTTTATCAGTAATTAAATTTAAGGACGCATGTGGTAATGTATGCATAAAATTACTTGTTTTATTAAATGCGATAATGCCATTAAAATTCATTAATTTTAATATAATTTTTTTTATTTGAAAATACAGTGTATTCCCGCAAAATGTTTTGTTTTATTCTTGTTTTCCTTTCACATTTCTGTTTGATGGGTAAGATATATAAAACAAATACTGTCCGACCACAGTAGGAAGAACCACGGTTGGCATAGTGCCAAGACGATTCTATTCACGCTGTAGGTAAGGCTGCTGAGGAAGGAGGGGGGGAAAGTCTCGTATTCTCTCGACATTCTTTAGAATCGGTTACTAACTGCGCTTGCTTGCCTTTTTCCTCGTCTGTTATTTTGATTATTATATTAAAATTAATGGATCCTTTACCCAACACAACTACTCGGAATAAGCCGTTCCGTAGTGATTGTAAACGTATAAAACACAATGTAATTAAATTGTGTGATAAAGAAGCACTAGAAGGAAATGTTATTGTTCCACTTTCGCAATCCCTAAAGAGAGCTAGTGAAATGACCGGGATATCAATGTCCAGTGTAAAAAGAATACGCAGAGAAGCAAAGGGTGAAGAAACTCCAAAATTTGAATCTCGGAGGAAACGTCAGAAAAAAAGAACCACCGAAAACGTACATTTAGATAATTTTGATTGTGATGTAATTCGAAGAACAATTCATGAATTTTATGCTGTCTATAAAATAGTACCAACAATTCGCAAACTAATTCCAGTCTTAAGAGAAAAAAAATCAATTTTACTCATCAAAGAGAAACTTTGAGAAAAATTCAAAAGATTGAAAATTTTGAGTTCTATAGCCTAATTATTTCTGCAAATTGTAAAACTGCGAATCAAATACATTATTTTTTTATATATATATTTATGTTATTACAATATATCACTTAAAAATGGAATTTTTCAAACCTTCATTTTAATATGTTTTTCGCTTTTTATTTATACATTCAATCAAAAGAAAAATTCTGAAAAAGAAAGTTGGTTGAAAACATTCTTTCGCAGTTCTTAAACAAACACACACGAAAATATCCACTCCTATTTTTTAAATAGATTTGCTTCGTTCTTTTTATTATTTTGAAATTATTATTCACATATTCGATCAAAAATAAAGTTTTAAAAAATAACTTTAAAATTGCGGCCAAAAGGCTGTCTGAAATACATTCCGTATTTCATAAACAAACACATCCGTAAATATGACGTTTTCCCCTATTTTCTAAGTAGACTAGCTTTTCTCGCGCATGCGTAACAGCTTCCAGGGACCTTGTTTCCGTGGTCGGACAGTAGACATTAATTTACAAAATAAAGGTGTGATCAATTACTTTTATTAATAGTATTTAGTGTTTATGAATTTAAAATCTGTTTTGTGTAGTTTAAAGTATTTTAAAAGGTAATTCTCTATTTAACGAATTTTCCATATAACGAACTTTTTTTGGGAATTTAGCGACTTTGTTAAATAGAGGTCCGACTGTATATATATATATATATATATATATATATATATATATGAATGAAAAAAATATGCAAGTAGAGGGATTATACATATTTATATACAGAGCACCGTACCAAAATTGTAGTCTATTCTTGTTGCACATTTCTTGTTGCTTTACGTAAAAATAGTGATCACTTTATAAACTCCGCGAAATCACAAGAAACGACGCAGCAGTAACCGTCCGACTCTTCCATCTCGCGAGGCATGACCTGTCGAACAAATGTGGACAACAAATCGAATGCGTCTAGAGGCATGCCGGGAAGCATGGATTTAAAGTAAGTTGAAAGGAAAGACAAACCGCAAGTCGAAACCGAAATCGAAAGCGCAAAAGTGTGGATATAGCTTATGAGGAGGGGGGGGGGGGGGGACACGAAAACGGCCAAGCCTTATTCGGGATTTGAACCCAAGCCCACTGTGTGGTAGCTCACACGCTAACCACTACATGTTTCTTAATTGGTCGTTAAATTAAAACATCTGATTATTATTTTGTATGATTTACTTACATTGTAAATTTTATAATGTTATCAAAATAAACTATGGATGGCTGGATTGGAAGCTCAGAACGCTAACCACTACATGTTTCTTAATTGGTCGTTAAATAAAAACATCTAATTATTATTTTGTATGATTTACTTACATTGTAAATTTTACAATGTTATCAAAATAAACTATGACTGGCTGGATTGGTGGAGCTCGCGGGCCGTAGTTTCGAGACCCCTGTTATAGAGTGTATCAACATTAGTGTTACCAACATTAGAGTTACCGGAATAGTTGATTGTCTAGTTAACTAAGTCTAGTCACTCCACTTATTACAAGAAATTTTTTTTAATTAGCTGCTTACTTAAACTCTGGACACAGGAAAACTGAAAAAAAAACCTAACTGTATATGCAGTGGTTCTCAAAGTTTTTAGATATGTGGCTCCTTTGATCTACAGATTATTTCCGGCAGTGCCATTTTTATGAACCAACCACTGTACTGTACAGAAAAATTTTAATTATATTTCTAACTAGATTACTTTTCACTCAATAGCATAACTATAAACATGAGGTGGTCGAGGTAAAAAAATTAAGGTAAAACTACAGTTTGCGTAAAGGGCTTTATTCTTATTACAAGCAAAAATGTTCTTCGAATTATTTATAATCATTAAGCGTTCAAACAGTAATTACGGAATCTGCCTACGTTCGAAGCACATTTTTTTTCAAAATTAAACAGAACTGATCCAATACATATATTTTTAGTTCAAACGGGATATAAAACCGTGAAAACAAATATAATTTTGGTAAACATTTCATAGGATTTTAAAATACAGGGAATTTTTTATAAAATTTTTTGTGCAATGGTATGCTCAGGCCATAGACCCTACACCCCTTTCGACTCAATATACAGGGTGTTTCAAAAAACCTTGACACATTTTAAAAATTTATAAAAAACAGTATACAAGGCAGGAACTGGAAAATTCGCAGATGTGTTACCGCATATAAATACTGAGTTTTTTTCTGTGTCCAAAAAGTTTAACAGAGGGCGCTATTTGTTCCGTGAAAGCGAAACTTGTAAAATGGCTAAAGTTGTAAATGGCTATTTTGCTGTCCCACAAATTTCTTATTTACATCCCAAAATAATTTGGCAACAACACGGTGCACCGCCTCATTGGGGTATGATTGTACGAGACTTTTTAAATGAGGAATTTCTAAACAGGTGGATTGGACGAGATGGTCCCATCCAATGGCCGCATCGATCACCAGACATTACACCTCTTGACTTTTTTCTTTGGGGATTTGTCAAAGACAGAGTTCATTCTACAAAAGTGTATAGCTTTAAAGTACTCAAAAAACACATAATTGCTGCAATTTCATGTGTTACGGAATCCATTTTGGAACGCAAATGGGCTGATATGGAATACCGACTGGATATTCTCCGTGCCACAAAAGGAACACATACTCAAATTTATTGACAATACTTTAATAAATAATAATAATAAAAAATTATATATAAGATAAACACGTATGTGAATTTCTAGTTCCTATCATAAGTACTTTTTTTATATATAACTTTTTAGAATGTTTCGTCAAGGTTTTTTGAAACAGCCTGTATTTTAATTTTCTTTATACTACTTTGACCAGGGCCACCCAGAGGGGGGGGGGCAACTGGGGCACATTGCCTCAGGCCCCTAACTGCCGGAGGGGCCCCAAAAAATTTTTAAAAAATTATTTATTAGATTTCCTTTTAAAGAAAATTCTGAAACTTGTACCGTACTTCAAAATTCAAAATAATCTCCTAAAAAAAGGGGCTCCCCAAAAAATAAAAAAAAATTAGTCGATTAATCAGATTTCTCTTACTACAAAATAGTCTTCTGAAAAATAGTCTTGGGGCCCCCAACAAAAGTTTGCCCCAGGCCCCGTAAAGTCTCTGGGCGGCCCTGACTGTGACACCTGTGTTCTGAAATACAAGTTTGACACTATATCCAAAAATCACCGAAATGGACCCCAGAAAGGGGAAAAACATTTTTTAAAAAATTATCTTTTTATAAGTGAAGGTACCTGTAAAATGATTCAATGAACACATACAGCTTTTGGGTAAAAACATAGTGAGTAATATGTAAAATACTATTGCAAAATTTCATTAAAATAGATTGAAAACTTTTTAAATGATTCGCTTTCTCGTTTACAAAAGACAAAGTTTTCTAGAAAATGCATTTAAGGGGGCACAGGACCTTGAAGCTCCACGAAATGACTATAAATATGCTCAATTGTAACCACAAAAACTCAAATAATATTAGAAAAAGAAATTTTCTTTCTTTATACACATAACGTACATATCTTTAAATATGTCATATATAAAAATGGAAATTATAAATCTATAAATAATTTTCAAATTAGGAGTTTAGAATTTTATATGATTAACTGGCGATTTAAAATCATAAAGTGCTGTGCGTATCATAAAATTGAGATCTATGCTTAAAGAAGATAATAAAAGGTCAGAATACACTTGTAATACATTTGCCTGTAATGTAAGACCAAATAAATTGTAATAAATATTATTTAAATGAAAAATTGAGCATAAAATTTGAAAACTTAAAAAATTATCACATTTATTTGCATAATTTTCCCACATAAAAAAAAGTATTCCAGAATTGCACATTTTTCTGATTTTAAAATGTAGAGAACCATGAAATATACATACGAGTGTATTTTTATCAGTTTCCTATAGATAGTTTCAAAGTAATGCTGCACACAAACTCAAATTAGCAGTTAATCATATAAAATTATAAACTACTAATTTAAAAATTATTTATGGATTTATAATTTCCATTTTTATATATGACATATTTACAGATATGTACTTTATACGTATAAAGAAAGGGAAGTTCTTTTTCTAATATTGAGTTTTTGTGGTTAGAATTAGACCATATTAATTTATAGTCATTGCGTCGAGCTTCAAGGTCCTGTGTACCTTTAAAGATGCTTCTTCCGGTGATTTGATATCGCTTTCGGTTTATTAAATTGGCCCTATATTTTCGTCCATTGATAGTACAAATAAAAGAAAAGGAATTTTAGAATCCTAAAAGATTGGCCTCTGAAAGAGAGCAATGAAATTTGTTTCGAAATGTTTCACCCATCGTAAACAGCCATTTGAACGCAGGCAGATACCTTAAATTCCTATGGTTAAGGTTCATATTCAAACCTAATATGTCGTATAATTGGGAATACACTTGCTATAAAAAAATGATGCATCTATCAAATATCTTCCATTATTCATGAGACTCGTCTTCGTCTATAACGATAAAATGTCTTTCATGGTCCGTAGAATACCTAGAAGCAGGTACAACAACACCAGAAAATTGCCCAACGTAAGTGTCCATGACATTATTTAAAAAGTTTTGCTTGTATTGAATAACCCAGTACTTCAGGGTCAATAACGATAAATTGTCCTGAATGATATTATTTCTCGGTTCTTAGAATTTCCTAATAAGCAGGTTTCCCTGTCAAGCGAAATAGTTATGCGTATATCAATTACCTCGAATTATAGCGTTCAGCCTTGTCCATCACTGTAAAACTGAGTTCACGATATTTCCCGTCGCTTGAATATCGTTATGGGCTAGGCAAAGTCCAATTATTTAAAAATGCATCTTTTAACGAGAAAGGCAAAATTTTCTTTTTCCAAGTCCAACATTTGAAAATACTGCTCAATCACGTTGGCGAGAAAATTTTTCACTTCGGAAAACATGGGCGCCAAGCGTGGCGGAGAAAAAAAAAATCAAAGATGGCGGACAGTGCACCGAAAACCTTAGTGTTTAAAAAGTCACACAAAATACATGGCGTTTCTGAGTCCAGGAATAACTTTGATTGCATCGACCAGTGACTGGGCGCTATCCCCATCCGAAGACTCACTGCTGGCAGTCGACTCTTCCACTGAAGCCTCGAGATGCAGGCGAGCACGGTAAGCGGCAAGATCGGCGTAAGCGACCGGTACAGGTATCGAAATGCTTCTCGTGCAACGGGCGTACATATGGCACAACTGATAGGTCAACTTCTGAATGTCGTTCGCATTAAATTCGTTGTCGTCTTCCAACACTGTATAGTGAGCCGGTCGGCTGGTACCTAGAAAAAAAAACTCTTGCAATATCAAGCCACAATATATTCACTTACCTCCTACGGAGCATTTTCCTCACAGGATATTTCTAATCACAGATTTCACCAAGTGCTCGAGCATATTTCTGCTTTCGGTATTGGAAAACAGATTAATATTTTCAAAGGGCAATTTTAGGGCAAGTGCATTGCCACGACACTGCAAGCTTACGTTATTGTTTGTAGGATGTCATTGTTTAGACCAGGGGTCCCCAAACTTCTTATCCCGTCGACCCCTTCATAGAATATTTGCCTTCTTATCGGCCCCCAGATTAAGTATTTAACAAAAACATTAAATCATTTTGCATTTCTTATGTTAAGCAATAAGGAGACCTACATAACAACCCAACGAAAGGATTGATAGTTCCCATATCTTATAAAATCCACCCTATAACTTCAACAGAAAAGGGAGATATTCTCCCCTGTTATTATAATCTTAAAAAATAATAGCAAAATTATGGATAGATGGAAATTTGCCTATAGTTCTTAAACCGTACGTGTCATATTACGTAAAATGCATAATTATCGTTGAAAATATAACATAAATTCAGAATTTCTCTCAGAGTGCAGCGTTGCCATATTTTGCAAATTATAGATATTTAGAATTGGAAGAAATTATATCTAAATTTCATCTATCCAGTACCATTAGATAGGAAAACGATAGTAAAAAAGTATCTAAATTTAATGATTTTCGATATATTACGATATTTTCTCTGTAAAGGACAAAATATCTACATTTAGATATAAAATACTTAGTGACAACCCTATTAGAGTGTAACAGTACAACGTATCTCTGTGTATAATGAACCACCAGCGTTCATAACATGTTTGCAATATTAGTACCGTTGCCAGATGCGTGAAAACAAAGGAACACATGCTGTAAGCAGCGTAGGCTAAGGCAAAACTCAAACTATAACTAGGGTAGTCAGTAGTTGATCATATCCCTCTTTCGAATTTTTATTGGAATATTCTATTTTTTTTCCTAGACAGTTTAATTGATCCTCTTTGGTACTAATCGACCCCCTTTCAACCTTCGTGTATTCATCGACCCCTAAAGAACTCTTATCGACCAGTTTGGGGACCCCTGGTTTAGACCATTTCATTCGTGTGGAAGGCTTCCAAAAGGTATTTAAATATTGTCACTGACATGGTTTTATCCCACTGGAGATGGATACCTCCAGCAAGACAACGTCGGCCACAACTGGTTTGAAGAATTAACAGATCGCAATGCATTTGTGGGATTTCATCAGATATGTCTTGAGGGAGACTCCAATACTACAGTAGATTAACCCTGCACTGGTCTCGCAGACGCCAATAGCACTTTGTCTACTGATGGAATGCTCTGTATGCCCAGCAGGTATCAGTACCTTCCAAGTGTTTATGGATGAGTCATAGCCAACTTCCGCAGTTGCTATCATTCTTTTATAGTAAATGGATAACACCTCATTGGTGTTTCACTGAATTGGTAAAAATGGCTAATAGAAATGCATTATTAAGTTTTTCTTTACTTTTATTCCTATTGTAAAAATTGCTTACAAAAATATTTTTTCCTATTTGATTGGTTTTCATTTGTAACAATTGCTTATAGAAATATATATTTTTAATTTGCTTCAAGTTATTTTATTATAGGTGACTGTCTACAGACAGACAGATAGAGATAGAGATAGAGAGATAGATAGAGATAGAGAGAGAGAGAGAGAGAGATAGAGATAGATAGATAGATAGAGAGAGAGCATATAAAATTATTTTAAAAAATTTAATTGGTTTTTCATTTACATTCATCATGTTGTTTTTAACTTAATGTTTTAATAAATTGTTTTTCTACAAATATAATAACCAAAACCTAAATAAGATAGTGTGGCGTCTATCAGTCGCCACGAAACCACGCCTGCAATTTTAAAATACGCGATCCGTGCAGGATAAAAAAGGGATGGCTACATGCTTCGAACTATTGAATAGTTCGTACCTTGAAGCCATTCTTTTTAAGTTGTAGTGGAATTGTTGATTAAGAGTCATCGGATAGGGTCTCAGATTTTCTCAACCACCCACTAACCTTTCAATGAATCCACAGCAAAGAGGATCGCAGCAGTATTGAAAGCGAAAGGTGACCCATCGATGGACTGCATATCGGGTCATAATAAATTGGCCACTCAGCAAATATATGAACGTATAATATATTATGAGGAGTACACACACTTCATCTATATTGCAAGAAATAGAACTGAGACAGACATAATTACCTTTTAAGCCATAGTGACTGCACAAATAGTAGTCAAAGTTCACTGGATGAGTGACTGTGGTATCCACTGTAGTGCCAGGCGGAACATTTTGCATGGATCCTACTCCATCTCTAGGATTTTCGGGCATGAAGCGCACGTGATGACGTTTCTGTACGACGAGGAAAGTAATTCCGGGTTCGTAATCTTCGCTAAGAGTTCGGCAGGCTCTTCTAATCGCCGACACTTCCCGATTTCGAACTTGATCGAACTGTCCCTCACTCACACCATCCCTGAAGAAAATTATCTTCTCAGGCTTGTGTCCTCTCGTATGTCGATAGAACGCTCTCATAAGTTCTAAGACCATGTCTTTGAGCTCCACGATTATTTCCACGGATTGTTTGTTTTCATCCACGTTCGGCTGCGCTCGAATGCTGACGGCGTATCGCGAGAACCTGTTGTCTAGACTACCCACACAGGCTGCTAGCGAAGGTTTGATGCCTCGGGAAGGACCGGGATGGTTCACGTCAGCTCCTATGATTATGACCGGTTTCCACATGACAGGGGGTATTTCACAACGTAATAGAGAATTATTTACCCCGCCCATTTTAGCATTAATTTTTAAGCATAAATTACTGACTAACTGGGGGCAACATTTTCTGGGGTTAGTAACATTGCCTTCTTTGATACACTGAGTCGCCAGACCTACACAAGTCTCTGCAGCTTGCTTAATTTTTCCGTATAATAATTTTTCGCTTGAAGGCACCACTATGACAGCTAAAGCTGCTTCATGTCTGATTTTCATTTCTGATAACACATTCTTTACATCGCACGCAGTCGGGTTGATAATATCGACCCACCGAGGGCCGTTCATTGAAATGCCCATTTCTTTGCCAATTTTCAGTAAAAGTTCTGAAAACCTTTCAAGATCACGCCTACTTATGTTAGCAAAACTTAGTAATACCCACGATTCGATTTCAGCACCACGCAAAAATTGGGTCTGCCGCATATTCCACGATCCATCTCTAGGCTTCACTACGGCCTCATCTTTGTATATTAGACTAGGAGAATCGAGAACTCGCCCTTCTAAGCTTAATGGAACCTTGGATACTTCCATTCCAAATCCCTGAACTAACCTATCAGAATTAATATCTTCCCTCTCGGCTATTCCCCTGATTTTTGAAAATCTCTCTTTCGGAGGCTGAGCAGTGAATTTGATCATCTCGGATTTCTGTCTGGAGTCTAAACTTTTTTTACAGTGATGTCCCTCAACGATATCGCAAACTTCTACAGGTAAATATGTTTTTTTATTTTCAGGATGAACTTGCAAACAGGGCAAATTGGGAAAATCTAAATTCCTGTTGTATCGTTCTCTAAAATAAGCTGCAACTGTTTTCTTAAGAGTTCTACCATTCTCTGTCAAGTCAAATTCCAAACGATGAGCATTTTCTTTGACTAGTCTCAAAATCCGGTACTTCCTTCTGTAGTTTCTTACATGATTGACTTCGATTCGCATGTTCTTTAGATGACTATTGATTCTTTTTATATCCAAATTCGATAAATACGGCCTTCTCCGCAAGTCTCCGACAGTCGTGTTCAGACACTCAGCTATGAATTGCAGAACTGGGCCTTTCTGATAAAATGCGGTAGCTGTCAGATCAAGATTCACCATCGGTTTCCACTGACCCAATCGAAGGCTTTGGTGGTAACCAAACCATATTTCTAGACCTCCCCCGAGAGGATGCAGATTGGATGGAGAGAAAAAAGAACGGCCAATAGGAGTCAATCTCAAACATGGGCCATGACGAAGAATTGTTTCGAGCGCCATTATCGCTTCCTGAGGCACAAAACGAGTTCGGTTCTCGTATAAGGCATGGAGAGAATCGAGACTTATTGCACACGACTCAGTATCGGTTTTGCTGACCGGTTTGATTTGTACTCGGAATGTATTTTGCCTTGCGTTTGCCTGCGGGTCTTCATCAGGTAAAACCACTTCGCACTTCACTGGGAAGTGAGCGCGTAACGGACGTCTGGTATACAAATTGTTTTGTCCGTCAAACGCGGCATAGGATCCCTCAAAGAGTGGATTCGTGCTTAACATCAGTGTAATGATTTCTCGGTTCTTTTTAGTGCTTAAACACCTGTATTTCTTATCATCTCTGAGAGCCCCAAACACTGCACTTTCGTCTTCACTCTCGGGGTTTCTGCTCATACGAACTATACTCACATCATAATGATAGACATTGCCGCTTGGAATCTTAAGGGGAAAACAATTCGAAAGCAGTCTGATGCGCTTGCCTAAAGTGCCTACTCCGGGTCTGGTTGGCAAACTTGTGGCTATTTCTAATTTTCTTTTGAACTGTATGCCAAGATCTTCAGGGCTTACACTTCGTAGATTCCTCCTTTCGCGTGTTTCAGTACCTCCCTGTTGAAAATACTGCTCAGAAGTTCCGAGTCCTTCGTTAGCAGCTCCTCCAGGGCTCGAGCGTTGGCCATGACCTCTTTGAGGTTGACTTGCTCCGATAGGCTCTGGATCTTCGGATGGCTGCTGTCTGTCAGAAGTTTGCCCTTATATAAACAGGAAGAGAAAAAAATGAAAACATGTCACATCTTATAGTAAAACAGCGGGTTTCTATAAGCAAATTCCAGTCATAAATCTCTCAAAGTAAAAAATACTATATATCTAACGCATCCAATCCATTGCATAATTTCAAGCCTTTGAGGTTGTATTTAGTTTGTAACGATAGAGTGAAAGGTTATGAAAAAACCAAATTTAATATTATTTTTCAACTTTATGCAACAAAATATGATTTCGATTTATATAAAAATTATTTTTTACACTGCTCCATCGTGTGCTAAATGTTCAAACATTTCCTTTCTTCGACAGAAAAATGTTAATCAAAATTATTTTTGGTAGCTACTACCAGGGCCAGACCGACCCATTGTGTCGCCTGCGGCAAGTTTTAATAACGGCCAATTTTGGAGAGACTTGTGTAATGAATGCATTACTATTAGAAATAGTCTACTCTCTGAATAACAATCATTTTGCAAAATTTAACATCTAAATTTATATAATATTAAAGAATATTATATCATAATATATATATATATATATATATATATATATATATATATATATATATATATATATATATATATATATATATATATATAAATAAGAATAAGATGAAAGAGAAAACCAGTAATAGCTCTAAACCTACTTGCAGCCAGGAACAAATAACATGAAAAGAAAAGTATGAATAAGGTTTTTGACAGCATTTCTTCATCAGCGGTGTCAATGCTGTCTAAAAACCAATGGATTGTTTCCGATGGGTATGTTCTATACAATAAACACACTCAGACACCGTACAATCCATGATTAACAGAAGAATTGATTAATAATTGAATTAAGTTTGAATAAAAGTACTTAACCAAAGAACACCAAGCCTGGCGCTAGTCAGAGTGGAAGTTAAGAACTTGTAACCGCAAGATGACTGACGTCACAAAACTTGCAACCATTGAGGTAGTGGATTCTCAGTTACAGACTTACTTAGGTTACCGTATTTTAGGACTATTATTCCCTTAATTATTTAGTTTTTTATTATTATTACTACTAATAGTTAATTTTATTATTATTTTTATTTTTACTTATGATTTTTATTTTTATTTTTAGTAGTTATTTTTTCTATTTTAACCTATTGTTATGTTTAACATATTAATGCAACAGAACAAACTATTCATTAAAACAAAAACAACCAATTATGTTTTTGGATAGACTTGCGGGGTAATTATTCCGAGTTAGCACAGCTTTCAAGTCTATAATATGCTTAATCCTATTGTCTTTAGAACATAGCCTATTTATACGAACTGATTTACAATAATGTTATTAAAAACAGATTTATGTAAACAGGTTAGATAATTTTGAAATTTAACAATATTAAAATTATAGTCAGATCTTTTCTCATATAAGTCAAAAGTAAATTTGCTGTGAGTATTTAATTTAATATTAATATCTAAAGAGTTTACATTAATATTATCATGGCTACTTTTAATTAGTTCCAGATTAGGAGGGTAAAAATTTAAGTCGATATGGTTATTACTTTTATTAATTACTATTATATCATCTATATACCTAAATATATTGTAATTGCAATTTTCTATATTATTAATTTCAAAATAATATAAGTATAAATTAGCTAGCATACTTGAAGCATTACCACCTTGTGGTACACCTTTGGACTGTAAGTATATACTATTATTATGAACTATGTAATTATGTTTAATTACCAAATCTAGGAGCCTATTGAAACGAGTTAGTTTAATTTCGTTGCCTAAGTATTGAATATTATTTTGTACTAACATTATGATTATTCTATTTAAATCAATTATATCGATATTATTAAATAGATCTTTAAAATCATAAGTTACTACATATTTACAGTTATCTAATGTTTGTAGTTTTCTAATTAGACTAAAGCTATTATCAATTATACCACAAACACCAGATGTTATATTTTTATAGATTAATTTAAGGTACTTTAGTACACACACACACACACACACACATATATATATATATATATATATATATATATATATATATATATATATATATATATATATATATATATAATGATATCGGCTAACGCGAACGGTAAACTTTAACTTAAACTATGTAGAGGAGATGAAACACAAACATGTTGTAGACATAGCCAGAGTCTCAGGAGATGAAGACCATTTCACGAGAGCCGTTGACACATCGGCGAGGAAAACCACACACTGAACAGGCATTGGAAGGATGCACACAACAGATATGCGACGCATATTAATTTATTACGGATTCTAATGTAGACAAATATTATTCAGAAAAACACAGGTATCTTGACAACTTGAAACAAACAATTGCAACGCAGTGGCGTAGCTAGAACTTTTGTCGCCCGGGGCGGTCTCCAATTTGCCGCCCTTTCTAAGTCAATCAATTGGTGGTTTTTATAAATTAATAAACATAAATAAATAATTGTAATTGAGACAAACTATAGGTGGGGAACTTTTTTACCATTGGATGGCATATTTAAATTAGGCAGTAATAAAGGAGGCCGCTTAAGTTGATATACCTGTAAATGCAAATTTTATAAAGACCACAAGAAACTCACGGAGGTCGCAGTTTCCCCACCTATGAGACAAAACATATACCTAATTTATAAAAAAAATTCCATAAAATGTTTTATTATATATTTATAAATAAAAATAAATAATTTAATTTCTTTTAGATAAACAAACAAATTGTACACATATGTGTATGTAAGCAAAACATATTTATATATTTACTCTTCTAACTTTCACAGTAGAAAAATCGTGTATAATGCTCTCAAAATTTATATTATTTGTAATTTCTTGTTCTATAGACAATATTGCAAGATTTTGTAGTCTTAAATCTCTCATTGTGGAACGAAGATAATTTTTCAACAACTTCAATTTGGAGAAGCTCCTTTCGCAACTAGCGACACTGATAGCAATTGTTAAAAAAAATTCTTAGCAAAATTACAATGTTGGGTACAGAATTTTCCATTCTATACTGTTGAATAAATTTTAGTAGATCAAGAGGGCCTTCCTTCCCGTCTTTCCAACGTTTTGCGTCTTCTTGTGGTGCAGGTACAGCCATAAAAACCTGGATCCTTTTTCTTTCAATATAGAACTGTTCTTTATCAATGTCAATAAAGTCATTTATTTGACATTCAGATTCTTCATTTAGCAGGTTACAGGGTATTATACACGAATATTTTCTTGCAAGGACATGCAACTGATCAAAGCGTTCTTTTAGTCCTTTAGAAATCTATTTTTACTTATATAAAAGCATAGAGTAAAAAAAGTATCGGTAACCATTCCGGGGCGGACCAAGTCGGGAACATCTTAACATTGCGACGCCATTTTCTGAAATTTTTCTTGAAAAATTATACCACAAAAGTTACATATTTTGAAAGCCCTTTAAAAAATATGAAAATCTCAAGTGAACTCTTTAGCTCACTTGAGCTAAAGCCGTTTAGTTTTTGAAATATCTTCAAATTAAAATATCCATTGAAAAGAATCATTTATTCAATTGCGTCATTGACTTGAATTTCGAATTCATTCTACTCCATGGTTTTTCATATTCCCATTTAAATAACTACATTTTTAATGTTTAATTAAATTGTTTCACGTTTTATTTTATTGTTGTTTACTGCTGTTTAAGTATCGTTTTCAGCAATGCCTGCTGTGTGGTCAGGCCCATATTTCCGCATGGGCAAGTGGGGCACTTGCCCAGGGCCCCCAAACTTATGGGGCCCACCTAATTTAATATTAAATTGTACATATTTTTGAAAATGTGGTTTTTGGTTTACATAGTAAATGGGGGCAGTGGGAGATACAGAAAAAAAATCCTGGGTGGGGCACAGTGCACCCACTATAGTAAAAGCATACTTACATCCATAAGCGTTTCTGGTTTATTTATTTCATTTTTTTTGGGGGGGGGTGTAATAACTTCAGACTGATCTATTTTGAATTTCAAAAGAAAATTTCATGAATTTATTTATTAGCATCAAAAAGTAAATTAATAAATTAACTCTTATTATTATTGTAATTATTTTTCAAATTTTTGACTTGTTGGTCGAAAATTTTTTGAATTTCCGGTCCCAACTTATGGGAAACCTGGGTGAGTGTCCCACATGTTCATGTGGAAATCTGGTCCGGGAGGGGGGAGGCATGTACTCCCCTCTGGATCTGTCTTTGGAGGGGGCCCCCAAAGTCTGCTTTGCCCAGGGCCCCATTGGGTCAAAGTCGGGCTCTGTGTGTGGTGAGTCATTCACTTTTGAAACAGTTTTGGTTTAGTTTAGTTTTGTTTTGTTGTTTACTGCTGTTTAAGTACAGTTTTCAGCAATGCCCGATGAAAATGATGAATCACCTCTTGAAACGCTGATCAACATTCCGTCATTTTTGACGGGTGTTATATACTAGTCCATTGATAAAAACATTTCTCTTCGTACTTCTTGTTCTAAAGATAGCCCTACGTCTCGTGAATTTTCCCCACTCATATTTTTTCTCCTTCTAACTCGACGTTCAGTCGATATCTCCAACTCTTCACAAATTGTTTTGGCTGCTATAACAGCGTTTTGTATTAGCGCATCTCTTTGTTCCATGAAATGGGTTTGCAAAGAATCTAGTTTTATATGGCAATGATGAACATTTAACCCTTTTATTTGCAGGTATTTTTGCGCGTCATTAATTTCCAAAAGGACGGGTTCCCAGAAATTGAGATAACATAGAAAAGAAAACGATTGCATGGAATTGAGTAATATTCCAGCATCTGATCTCGTTTTACTATTTTCTTCTTCAGATGTCAATTTTTCCAAGGCGCTTAAAATGTGAAAAAAATGTTTTTTTAGTATAGTTACTGCTTCTGTTCTAGCGCTCCAGCGAGTTTCAACGCTGCGTTTAACACCTTGTCCAGTGACAGAAAGTAAAACATCCCATCGATGAGTGGAAGAAGAAAAGAATGAAAACAACTGCTCGACAGTTCCAAAAAATGTTATGAAATCGATAGCAGTAGAAGCTGCGTGTAAACATGCCAGGTTTAAAGAATGATTTGTACACGCTACAAATTCTGCATTTGGATTTATTAATTTAAGGCGAGTTTGAACACCGCTGTGTTTTCCTAATATTCGAAATCATATAGTAATTCATAATTCGTAGAAATCAAATAGTAAACTTATGAATCGAACATGTGGTTTTTTACAACTAATACTAAATAAAAATATGCCGCCCCAAAATATGTGCCACCCGGTGCGGACCGCACCACCGCACCCCCCTAGCTACGCCACTGTTGCAACGCCACCGGTCCCTGCCGGGTGCATTCAGAACACAGATTTTAAATTATATTGGACAGCAGCGGAACAGCTCGTAAACAGGCCAAGACATCGACAGACAGTAAAATGCACACCGTATACTTTTACAGAAGGTTATAAAGTGTAGGGGTACTGACCGCGGGGAAATAATTTTATTGGCTAAAATTGAGCATATGACTTGATTACATAAGGACCGTATGCTTCCGAAAAGCGCTCCGAGGCGAAAACATCACGTGGTGCTGAATCATGTTTACAAATATCTTTAACGCGCGTGCACTAGGGGGTAATCTGGATGGTTAGTTGGTCAATTCCTAGGTCGCAATTTGAAGAAAGACACAGTACTTTATTGAGAAGAAACAAGGATAATTTAGAATACGCGTTAAGAAAAAAAGGTGGGGCGGAACAGTTTATAAGGATGGGGCGTTATTATTACACACACACACACACACATATATATATATATATATATATATATATATATATATATATATATATATATATATATATATATATATATATATATATATATATATATATATATATACAGTCGAACCCCGTTATAACGAACTTCAAGGGACCAAAGGTTTGGTTCGCTATATCCGAACCGTTAAGAAAAATATTCACAAAATGTATATCTCATTAGTTGCTATGTGTATTCAATAATGATGTATTAAAAACGATAAAATCTATTAAAAATGACCATTAATGAATTAAATTGACTAAAATCGATAACATTAAACTGATACAATACTAATTAAACTAATTAAAAATGAAAGACAAATGGATATAAATTCATTTTACCTTTAATTCTTGCTCACTGTTTTGTTACAGAAATGATCGGTAATCTTCTGCTGACGTGATACCGATTTCAAAAACATTATATGAATTTCTTTGTCCAGTACGTCAAATGACTGCAACACTCTTTCTTCCACTGTTTGTGTGGAAAAAAACTTATTAATTACACGCATTGCTGCTGTAGCATCTAAGACGGTGGGAATTTCATCATTTATGTGCTCCTCTTCATCAGCATCAGATGCAGAATCTTCGATTTCAGAATGATTCATTTTAATTTCTTCCACAATATCTTCATCAGTCGGATTTTCACATGTAATGATTTCATCATCAAATGTTTCGAACAATTGCATGTCACAATACGAGAATGAGGAAATATTGAGTTTTTCTATCCACATCGCGATAGGTAAATCTTCATCATCTTCTTCTTCAACATTCTTTGCTAGGCCAGCATGTCGAAAACATTTTCTAATTGTAGAATCTGTAACAAGCCGCTTAGATTTTTCGAGCATTATAAGTGCATCAAGAAGAGAAACGTCACATTTTACATTTTTATCATATCCTTCTAAAATTCGTAAAATGACCTGCTTCCTGTAATGACATTTAAGGCTTCTGATGACACCCTGGTCCATAGGCTGTACTACAGAAGTTGCATTCGGTGGAAAGAGTACAATTCTAATCGATTGTAACTGTTTATCGTTTTTGTGTGCACTACAATTGTCAAGCAGAAGTAGAATTTTCCGTTTTTTAGCTGAAAGTTCACGATCCCACTTTCGAAGTTCTTTTTCAAACAGTTCCTTAGTCATCCACGCCTTACGGTTGGCTTCATAAGGAACAGCAAGCCGTTTGATATTTTTGAAGCATCTGGGGTGTTTAGATTTTCTAATTACTAGAAGCTTACGACGTTCAGTTCCATTCATATTGGCACACACAAGAAATGTGATTCTGTCTTTCGACAATTTTCCGCCATTACATTTCTCTCCATTAAATTTTAATGTCTGGTTTGGTGTCATCTTGTAAAACAGTGCAGCTTCATCAGCATTAAATATGTCATTCTCGTCATATTCACTAGAGATGTCATTCCAAATATTTTCTTTCCACGTATCGATGTTGGATGTTGAAACATCTCCCGATTCTCCGACAATTTTTCCGGAAGATATGTTGTTCCGCTTCTTGAATCTGTCTAACCATCCATTAGAACACGAAAATGGAATTCCAAATTTACTGGCAAATTCATCAGCTTTTGACTGAATCATTTGCCCAGAAATTGGTACATTTTGGCTTCTTTGAATGCTGAACCATTTTAATAAAGCTTCTTCCACTTCTTGATGGTCAGCTTTTCTTAATTTTTTTGGTGAGTTCAAATTTTTCTCGGAAGCAGAAAGTATGCTTTCTCTGTTTTTCCATATTGTTCCAACTGTAGATTTCGATAAATCTTTTTTTCGGCAAATGTTAACTTGGCTACCTCCATTTTGTATTTCTCTTATGATATTTACTTTTTCTTCGCTGCAGAATGCTTTACGCTTGCTCGACATGATGTACCTAATGATTTCTTAAAAGCGAATTTTTAACTTGTGATAAACACTCAAATAGGTAAATTAGATGAAATGACTTCCCTTCCACCTGCGTGTGGAAATGCATCTTCCGGCTCGACCGTGAGCTGACCTTTCCCCTTGTTCTCGGTTCCCTGTTCATGCTTTTACTTGTTCTCCTCGAGCGTTTGATGAACCTTTCCCCTCCCCTCCCTCCTCTTACTGTCGTTTCGCTTACCGAATTACTGGCGGGATTACAACTGCAGAGTGGCTATCGTAATGCTGCGTTTGCATTCATGCACTTTGCTCTGCTGTGCCTTGGGGAATCCAGTGGTTGATGTTCACTCTGTACTCTGTATATGCGTGGATCGCCTCCCCTCGCGGTCCGGATGCAGAGCATCAAAGACACCGGGGTCCGGGGATCAAATGGTGACAATGGGGGAGGGGGACACTAGATCAAGAAACACGAGGGACCTTGGGGGTTTACCGTGACTAATGTGACTAATGTTACCGTGACTAATGTGATGACAGGAGTCGGGGGTCTGCATGCAGAGAACTCTGCACCAATGTATATGCACCATAAAAGGGAAAGAATGCAGATGTTTCTACCCTTGAATAAACAGACTTATCGCTGATTTACTCCGTGTTTCACTAGCTGACATACATTTCCATATGAAATCAGAGTCGAAGTCATGTTTTCACAACTGCGGAAAAATAAAAAAAAATAAAATCAGTCGACCGAAAAAAAGGTTCGTTATAGCCGATTCTTAATATTTCGGAGGTTCGCTATAAAAGGGAAAATTAGCATTAAATAGAATAGGAAAACGGCGGGACCAAAAATTTCGTTCGTTATATCCGGGAGTTCGTTATATCCCAGGTTCGCTATAACGGGGTTCGACTGTATATATATATATATATGTGTGTGTGTGTGTAATATCCCCATTACATCACGTCCTTAAATTATAACCTGAAAGGGAAAACTAGCTCATATTTACATGGCTGGTGCTAGACTCAGCCTGAAAGGAATAAAAATTAGATTTAAATGCAGGGTCAAACTTCTTAGTACACCGTTTAATAGAGCGAAAATACATCCGTTCATTCGAGAAGAACGGCTCGGAAAGAATATCTATCACCTTTCAACATTAAACGCGAGAGTACTAAAAGACATGTGCTTATTATTTATAGGTTCAGCAGATTTAGAGGCTCGCGAAGCTAACCCACTCCTGAATTCGGACATATACACGTGTAGAAATGCAAAGCCATGCGATTTTAAAAGAGATGAATTAATATTACTGGGGGATTAAATTTAAGAAAGGGAATTTAAATGCTAGAATGGAGGGCATAATATTTAAAATATTACACTTACACACACACACACACACATATATATATATATATATATATATAAATTAAAAATATTATATTATATGATATTTTTAATATTTTAAAAGTTTTATTTATTTAAAAAAACATAAATTTTAGAAAAATGACAAAACTTATAAAAGGTTGAAAAAGTACATAAATTTGAATATAATGTCATAAAAATAATGACTCCATCCTTCTTCAAGCCTTCATAGCAGAAAATTGCATCTCTGTCATTCATTGGTTCAAGGTACCATCTTTACTACAGGAATGATTGCGAGATCATGCCATCGCGCATATTGGTGGATAGCTCTGTTCTGCATACGTTCGGAGCACCTTTTTTCAAAAATACACAGTACCGATTCAATTCATATATTTTTAATTCGAATGGGATATAAAATCCTGAAAACAAATATCATTTTGGTAAACATTCCATAATATTTTATCCTGCTGATTAAAACTCAACTTAATCTATTTTAACCCCTAGATATTTTATTACTGCCCAATACTTTATCGTTTCTTATCCTAGTTTTATTGTTGGCTTTCTTGAAATTCTACCTTTGCCCATTACAATTGTGTATCCACATTTGTCTATGCTAAAACTGATTTAATTTTCTTCATCCCAATCATAACAAATATTCAACGGTTCTTTAACCAGTTCTTCAAATTTATATACTACTCTACTGCTTACTATTATAACCAAATCATCAGCAAAAGCCTGAATGTTGAGGTTTATGTGGTAACAAAGAAAATTTGAATCACATTAAAACGTATCGTCATCGACGTGTTGTTTTTGGAGTTACCTCCAGTCCTTTCTTGTTAGGGGCGACGTTAAATTATTATTTAGACAATGCTTCCGAAAATCTCGGTGACACGGCAAGTATATTGAAAAAATCTTTTTATGTCGATAACTACGTAGCTTGCTTTGAAACTGAAGAGCAGTTAGAAAAGTTCATCGTAGAATCTGAAATATTGTTATCTTCAGCCCATTTTAATTTAAGAGGCTGGCAATCGAATGTATCAATTGATTTAAAGAGACACGAGGAATCAAACGTTCAGTTTGATAACTTTGAGACTGTGGTCTTGGGATTGATTTGGAATCTCAAAGATGATACATTATCCTGTAAAATAAACTGACAGAGAGCTGAAGATAAATTTGTTACTAAAAGATCCTTATTGTCAGTAACTAACCATGCTTTTGATCCTATTGGATTTACTGCACCGGTAACTCTTACTCCGAAACTGATTCTGCAAGAAGTGTGGAAATTAAAATTAAAGTGGGACGAAAATATTCCAGACACTCTCTCAGTTCAGTTTAGGAAATGGTTAGATCAATTATACATTCTCGCAGAAGTTAAAATACCCAGATGTTTGAAAATACGCTCAGATGAAGAGAAATGCTTAACGGTGCACATATTTTGTGACGCAAGCAAGAGAGCATATGCCGCTTGTGTATTTTTGAGAATGCAAAGTGCGAGTAACATTTCAGTTAGTTTAACACAAGCCAAAGATATCCAAACAATTGGAGTTGATCTTGCCGGTCCTCTTCATTTAAAGGATAAACAGAAGGCTTGGGTCGTGTTGTTCACTTGTGCTGTCTTTCGAGCAGTACATTTAGAGCTCATGACATCATTAACAACGACAGCTGTTTTACAATCGTTGAGAAGGTTTATATCAAGAAGAGGCAGAAAATCCGTGATATATTCTGATAACGGGACGAATTTTGTTGGGGCTAATCGAGCTTTGTGTAGCATCGATTGGGATGCTGTGACAGCAAATGTAGCCATACAGAGAATTCAATGGAAGTTTAACCCTCCCACTGCCACGTGGTGGGGGGATTTTGGGAACGCATGATAAGAATGTTGAAGATAATATTAAGAAAGGTTTTAGGTAAAGCGTCCTTATCTTACGAGGAGCTTAATACAGTGCTATGTGACTATGAAAATGTCATAAATTCCCGTCCGTTAACCTATGTTTCCGAAGATATTGATGATTTATCACCTTTGACGCCAGTTATGTTTCTACAAGAAATTAACTTTTCAGATGTAGTCGATATGGATATTCTAGACCATAAAGAAATTAATAAGAGAATACGGCATCTCCAAAGTGTCAGAAAACATCTTAGAAAAAGGTTCCGCATAGAGTTTTGAGCATAGAGTTCGCAATTAAGAGAACAAATCCAACGCTGTCGGAATTATAGACCTTCAGCGGTGAGAGATATCGTATTACTGGAAAATAATCTTAAAAAGAGAGCATTCTGGTCTCTGGCCAGAGTAATGGAACTTATTCCCAGTAAAGATGGACATAGCAGAGTTGCGAGAATTAAAACAGATTCAGGCGAACTAATAAGATCCGTCCAGAGACTTTACAACTTGGAGCTGGGAGAAGAAGAACAGTGTTTTCCCCAAGAGAAGATTGACTCTGTCATTCGAACACAAAAAGACAGAAAAATGATAGCTCCAGAACGCTTAACTTATCTTTAATCTGCATATATGTTTTTTTTTATTCTTGTATTTACGTGTGTTAATTTTAATTATTATGAATCTTTAATGTTCTTATGTTTGAGTTTTTTTCAGCTACAAAACTCAAAGGTGGGAGGATATGTAGCATTTAGATGGAGAGAGAGCCTCCGTTTTTGCAGACGGTGTGGCGACGCTGAGTGAGTTTCTCCTCTCGGTTGTGGCTACGCGGGGGAGGCAGAACGATTGGAGACGCCGACAATGTCGGTTGTTCGAGCATACACGTAAAATTTGTGTATTGTAAATATTGTGCCGTAAAATAAATGTTTCATTTAAACGGAAAATTCGTGCCAACATCATTTTGAAGTCTGTCCGCTTACCGGTGATAAAGGAGACTATATCAATCATTTACCCGATATCAACGAAAGGTGGGGTTTTCCCCCTCCCCATCTTAACACAAGCAATAAATAAAATGAATTAAAAACTGCCCTTTTTTTTTAACGTAGGATTACGTTCCTCAATAACGGTCCTTCGGAGAGAAAAAAATTGTCCTGCGTGGCGAGTTATAATTTTGGCAGCGCGCCAAACCCAGTAGCAGTAAACAGTTAAACAGAAAAGTACCAAAATGCGTATATATATATATATATATATATATATATATATATATATATATATAGAGAGAGAGAGAGAGAGAGAGAGAGAGATACAGTGGCGCACCCAGGATTTAATCTTGGAGGGGCCGAGTTGAACGATAAAAATATTTATAATGCAAATTCAATATTCATAATGCAATTTCTATTTCTTGGAGGGGGGGGGTCTTGGTCCACCACCTGGGTGCGCCACTGTATCTATCTATCTATCTATCTATCTATCTATCTATCTATATATATATATATATATATATATATATATATATATATATATATATATATATATATATATATATATATATATAAAGAGGTAAGCAAACGATAAGTAATCCTACGTTAATAACCCGCGGTAGTTTCGTTAGAGGAGACTACCTGAAATATATATATATTTTCCTCTTATAAGGTATCTCTCGATTTGTTTCATTCCTGTTGTTGTTTCTAACGCACCCTGGCCAGAAGTATTCCAGACCAGGCTCATATAGGCTGAGGGATGTGGTTCAGGTTTATAATGGGTCGGAATCCGATTGAGTCAGGTACCACCTCCCTTTTGAGCAGGACATCTGGTAACCTCTCTGATCTCCTAGAGCAGAGGTCGGCAACCTATTTTGCAAGGAGGGCATATTTAAGAAATGCGGGAGTTCGGCACCGCTGGATGAAAAGGAGGAGGGTTAATATTTAAACATGAAAATATTAATGTGACATAAATATTTAATACAGAAATTCAAAATCTAATTTAAACAAAACAATCTCAAAACTGATAATTAATGCGATATGTGGCATTGCAAATCTTTGCCTTTCTCATTGTAATGTGGTACATAAGTTCAATTCCCAGTTCTCAGGTATTGGTCCGAATAAGAGTCAGGGAGGCTTGATCGATACTTTGATTTTAATCATTTCATATTGGAAAACTTTCACAAGCATATGTCGACGCACAAAGAGAGTTCAATTTGGGAGCTGAAAAAAAAAAAAAAAAAAGCTGACTCACAGCGAGGGGAAAGCAACGCTGTCGAGAGAGCAGGCTGCTCGGTTTTTGATTTTTACACATTTACGATTTTTAATTTTTTTTTGCTAAAATTATTCATTTTAACTACAAGCGTTTGTTATTCAAATATCTAAAATTTTGATAGTTGGACAGCGAGCACTTTAAATTTGTTTCGCGGGCACCGCGTTGTCGACCCGTCCTAGAGGGACTTTCCGGTCTTCGGATTGAACGTGCCCCTACCTGGCCTAGACACGGAGGTATTGAATGGCGCCTGTCGGGATTCGATCTCAGCAACGCAAGCTGACGCGCTACCACTAGGCTACCCTTTTATTCCTGTGTTTTGAAGACTGCCTGCTTTGATTTTCCTATACGATCATTAGAAATGACATGGGAGCTACCAGCTGTCCATTTCAATATGAGTACAAAGTTGAATGGCGCTTTCTGAAGAATTTATTTTTCATCCGAAATGTAAACGACAATTGCGATCACGATATATGTCTATGAAATTTTTTATGTATGTTTTTCATAATAGTAAGAAAGTAGTGAACTGCAGATTTGCCTCTAGGTATATTATGTGTCGATGGATAGCTGCATTCATAAAAAATCTCACGAGAAATGGCTGAAATTTTACAAGTCATTGCCTAGAATCGTCCGTCTTTTAGATTTTAAAATATCGATTCGCTCTTAGTCCGTGACACCCGAGATTGTCTTACGTACATAAATATGACAAAAAGAAATTAATGTTATGTGCATACATTTTTTTTCTTTTCTTTTAAGAGCCGTTACTATAAAAATTGGCTACATTTCGACCGAAACTCCTCAATTTTGTAAAAAGTTGCATAGTTATGGTAGAAAATAAGTTTAAAGTAAATCGATTTTGAAAAGGATGAACATAAGTTCAATTTGAAATGTTCGAGGTACTCGAATGGAAATGAAAATTGGATTTTATGCCTTAAATAGATTTTTAGAATCACCTCATGAATTTTATTGAATTGGCATTGAAAATATTTTTATCCGTTCTACTCGGCCGACCTAAGATTCAATTTTGAGCGCGTCACTGAAAGATAGAACCAACCACTCAATTTCGTTACTTTTCTAAGGTACAGGAAAACCTCGTTTATCCGGACTAACTGGGACCATAGGCAATCCGGATAATCCGGGTGGACGGAGCAAAACAAAATCCTTAACTAAGCAGACTTACCGTTTATTACGATAAAAAACTACATTTTGTAACAAAATTACATAGTATTGTTTACAAGACATTAAAAAATATAAAAATAACTTTTCACATCTTTTCTTAACAAAGAATTGGGTATGTCTAGTAAAGCTTTCTTAAACCCAACTAAATGCATTTTATTACTATAATTTATTGTACAATCTACGTAAAAACTCTACATTGAATAAAACTAAAAAGCGAATATTTGGCGTACTTGTAGTTACATTCTTACTATCATAGATAAAAATTATTATCTAATGTGAACATTAAATAAAAATGTCGACAAATCTGATCCGGGTTATCCGGAGATCCAGATCAACGAGGTTTTACTGTATATGAAAAACAACAACAAAAAAATGCATAGATATCTACCTCTTCCTCTTCCTCGTGAAGGCAATATTTTACCTGAAAATAATAAAAGAATCTTATTGAAAACTAATCATCGGAGAAAAGCGTCAGTTTCGATGAGTAAGTAAATAATTACAAAGAGAAAAAAAAGGATACCTCTTCCCCTTCCACGTCCAGGCAGCATATTTTACCTGCAGAGAAAAGAAACGAAAATTAATCAGTATTGAAAAGTAATTGACACATCAAATAAACAAATGTTAACTCATGCGACAGTGTTGCCAACCTCTACGAAGCGTCTCCCCCTAGCGCCATCTCGAAATCCCCCTGTTTTCCCCTAACACCAACTTGAGATCCCCTCCCTAGACCTTCCTAAAAGAAATTCTGGTTCCAAATAGTCATCCTGTTTGAGAGATAAATTGAAATAAATAGAAAATACACACTTACATAATGAAACGGAGGTTTATTTACATTTGACATAAGTATGGAACTTATAATCTAATTTAAAAAAAGCATCTCGATTGTACAATATATTAAAAAACGTTCCCCCTACAAAATGCCCCTAAAAAAATGGGGACCCTAAAAACACCCCTTTTCGTCTAACTTACACCCAAATTTTGGGAGAAAATCCCCAAGTTGGCAACACTGTCATGCGATCAACGTCAATTAAATTACTAATAATTCCCTTACTCGATCGTAAAGACCTTGACAAAGCTCGGTTTTCGCACGAATATCTAGAGGACCCTTGCCTATTGTTGGGCTGCAATATTGCGACATTTTTTATTAACGTAGGATTACGTTCCTCAATAACGGTACCCCGGAGAGTGTCAAGAACTCCCATGACGTAGCAGCGATTCCAACGCCAATACGTCACCCACGCCTACTACTGAGTTTTAGCGTGACGCAGTTGAAAAACGTAGAGCGAGATACGAGACCCCCTTCGGTTTTGTTCCATAGATACAAGGGAGGTCTTCGGTAATTTTATGTAAATCGTGTAAGATCTGTTAATATATGTATAAGTTCTGTGTAAATTGTCGTCTTGTCAGTATTAAAAGTCTTTTGCTCGTGTATCAAGATCTAATATCGTTCTTTTGAGTGAGCGTCTTCCTTAGGATAACTCCCGTTCAGTGGCAGCCTGGAATGAAAGGTGAGTGATTCTTACCTTATTTAACTGACACTGACATATTTTTCTGTTGTATTTTGAGGAAAAATAACAATATGGCGCCCGAACAGGGACTGCCACGAAAACGGTAGTAAATTGACATTTCCATACGCATGCTCAAAGTACGAAGTTATAAGCTATATGTTAGTTTAGAAATTGATTGTTGAATAGTGAAACAAAATGACAGACGAAATCCATAAATTGAAAAAGAAACGCGGTCATATACGGGCTGCGGTTACAAAATTGATTAATAAAATGCAAACAGATCTGGTGAATCCAGACCTCGAAGTAGAGGATCTGGAACTTTTCTTAGAACATTTCAAAGAAAAATCGGGTGAATTAAAACAAATAGATACCGATATCGAAAAATTAACGAGTGTTAAGGATCTAGACAAAGAATTAGTAGATGTCGAAGAATTTCGAGAGAAAATTACTACATTCACGTATAAAGCAAACCGAAAGATGTATAATAGTCCGGGTAACCGATATAATAGTCCCGGTAAGGTGAATCGACGATGTTGTAATTCGTCGTGCCTCTTTAGAACTAGACACAAAGCAGATACTCCATCAGAAAGCTTTTTTAAACACATTTATTCGGACAACACATTTCAGTAAGCCGCTCGGCATAGCGCGTCCGACCTGCGAGAGATTTTCTCCTCGACTCTCACGTGACGGCGCGCATCTCCCCAAAGAAGGGGGAAAGAAGTGATGTCACGTGGTTCGCCTCTCGCAGATTGGAGCGGGAACACTACAGAGTATGCCCCCAGTGACGTAGTCACGATTACAGAAAATTGGCAATTAATACATAGGTACATAGTGAGAATTATACAAACAGTCTGGAGTACAATTGAAAATTCGTATGATGCCTAGAGGGAAATTGGCATGATGTACAAGAGAGATAAACAAGGTTACATATGCATTACATGAAATAAAAGGATAGGTAGATTATGTACAATTGATATTACAAAAAAATTTTTTACACAATATATTCAGAAACAAGGTGTTGTGGAAAGCGAACTTTGCGACCAGATCTGGTGGTGGTCTGTTCGACAGGAGTTGTTTGAGCATTCATGGGCTCAGTTGGCTTTTGAGGTCCACAAGGTTCAAGAGAATCTGAAAGTTGATATGCAGGTTTGATACGATCGATAGAGACTGTACTCTGCTTTCCGTTTAATTCCAAAACAAAAGTTTTGTCATTTCTGTCGACCACTAGATGTGGTCCCGTGTAAGAAGGTGATAAGGGAGGATTGATTTTATCTGATCTTAAAAATACATGTGAACAGGTTTTCAATGAGGGATTAACATAAATTTTGGGATTGCCGTGTACGGCAGTGGCAATAGGATTTAAGGTTCTCATTGTTTTAATTAACTCGGACACATAGGTAAGGGTAATGGGTTGTTTGACAGTATCACTGGTAATGAGATCGGAAGGTAGTCTGAGATTGGTGCCATAAACAAGCTGGGCACAGGTGGCTTTGATGTCACTTTTGAGAGCAGTGCGCAATCCTAGTAAGACTATGGGAAGGATTTCAGTCCATTTAGTTTGGTTGTGCGCTTTAAGAGAGCTCTTGAGATGACGATGAAACCTTTCAATGATACCGTTGGACTGTGGATGGTAAGCAGATGCTCGGATTCTGTGGCATCCTAACATGTTAGTAAGTTCTTTGAAGAGAACAGATTCAAAATTTCTACCCTGATCAGTAGTTACAGTAACAGGGGATCCAAATCTGGAGATCCAACCGTGTACTAATGCTCGAGCAGTTGTTTCAGCAGTCATATCGGGTGTAGGGATAACTTCGGGCCATCTCGTGAACCTATCGATGATGGTCATACAATATTGATTGCCATCTGAGGGTGGGAGCGGTCCAATAAAGTCTATATGTATGTGGGCGAAACGAGCATCAGGATCAGAGAAGGTACCAATTGGTGATTTGGTATGTTGAAAGATTTTAGCTTTTTGACATTTAGTACAACTGCGAACCATAGATTTTATGTCTTTACGCATGCCAGGCCAAACGAATCGTTTAGAGATTAAATCTAATGAGGCTGATATACCTGGATGGGAGAAAAAATGCAAGGTTTGAAAAACAGATTGTCGCATACTTTTGGGAACAAAAGGTCGAGGGTGTGTCTGTGACATATCGCAGTATAAATATATATCTTCGAGAGGAAAATAGTGTTTTTCGAATCTTAAAGATGAGGTGTCAGATTCGATAAGCTGTTTCAGCTCGTCATCAACGGTCTGAGCAGTGGCGAACTCTTTAAAGTCTAGCACATTAGGAGAAATTGAGTCTATCTCAATGCGAGATAGTGCGTCGGCCACGCTGTTATCAGAACCTTTGGTGTACCGAACATCGGTAGAAAACTGCGAAATATAATCTAAATGGCGCAGCTGCCTAGGGCTACATTTATTAGGGTTTTGTTGGAAGGCAAATATAAGGGGTTTTTGGTCTGTATAAATAACAAAATTGCGACCTTCTAGCATATGCCTAAATTTTTTTATGCAAGAGTAAATAGCAAATAATTCACGATCGTAAGTTGACCAATTTCTCTGAGCCTTATTTAGTTTACAAGAATAGAACGCTATGGGTTCCCACTGATCTTCTGAGAGCTGCATTAAGGATCCACCAATCGCGACATTACTAGCATCAACCCATAAACTTATCTGGGCACCAGGTACAGGATGTCTTAATAGTGTAGCTTGAGCTATAGCTTCTTTTGAAGCAGTGAAGGAGAGAGTTGCTTCGTCGTTCCATTGTAATTGCTCAGTGCTCCATTGTAGTTGCTAGCACTGGAACGGGGATGTTTTTTCTTATTTTTATGTCCTTCTAGGAATTTAACGAGAGGGGCTAAAATGTCGGCAGCTTTGGGAATGCATCGCCAATAAAAATTGAAAAGACCTAAATAACGCCGTAGTTGAGTTAAGGTAGTCGGTTGAGGAAATTCCAGGATGCATGAAACGCGATCAGGAAGGGGTTCAATTCCTTCTGCTGAAAGCTTGAATCCTAAGAATTCAATAGTGGTTTGCCCAAATTGACATTTATCAACATTAATGCATAGTCCATACTCTTTAAGTTTGGAATACAACAACTGAAGATGTTGCATATGTTCATTTTCATTATCTGAGGCAACAAGCAAGTCATCAACAAATGCATAAACAAATCCTAAGTCACGAGTTACTTCATCTATAAAGCGTTGAAAGGTAGAAGACGCATTGCAAAGGCCAAACTGCATGCGCGTGCTTTCAAAAAGGCCAAAGGGAGTACAAATCGCAGTTTTATGTACATCATCAGGATTGATGGGAATTTGGTGGTATGCTTTTATCAAGTCAATGTGACTGAAGATTTGTTTACCATGTAATTCAGCAGTGAAATCTGCAATACAGGGAATAGAATACTTCTCTTTAATTGTTTGTGCATTTAGAGTACGATAATCACCAACAGGTCTCCAATCGACAGATCCTTTCTTCGGCACCATGTGCAAAGGCGAAGAGTAGTTACTTTTGGAGGGTCTCATGTGACCAAGCTGTAGCATCTGCTGAAATTCAGCTTTAGCGAGTTTTAGCCGATCTGGCGCTAGCCGTCTAGGCTTAGCCACGACTGGAGGTCCCTTGGTGTTTATGTAATGCACAGTATTGTGCTTTACCGGTTGGTTAGGGTCCGGTAATTTTGTAATTTCAGGAAATTGTAGCAATAGTTTACCATATACATTATTAACACAATTAGGTTTTACAGAGAAAATATTGCAAACACTTAATTTAGCAGGAGTGTTTAAATGAGTGATGGAATCGATAAGACGGCGATTCCGTAAATCAAGATTTAAATTAAAATAATGCAGGAAATCAGCTCCTAAAATAGCACATGAAACATCACAAATGTAAAAAGAAAAAGTAAACGATCGGCGTAAACCTAAACTAAGAGTAATACTCTTTCGACCATAAACATTAATTTTTGTGCCATTGGCGGCACGAAATGTTTGGAGAACTGGCCGTGATTTATCTTGTTTGGTAGCAGATATCAAACTGGCGTCAGATCCAGAGTCAACAAGAAAACACATACCCGTATTTCTGTCTCTCACGAAAAGGCGACGAGAAGGTGTGGGAGAGAGGTACGTCGCTTCTACTCTTCCCGCGTCCGGTTTCCCGCAAATGAACAGGGCGGATTGCATTTGTTTGCTTTTTGTTGGAATTTTGCATGATACCAACAAATTGTTGAATCCTTACCGCGTGACTTAGAGCGGTATCGAGGATGATTGTATTTTCTAGAAACACTTCTAGAATGTCGAAGTTCGACGACTTCTTTTCGTAACTCTTGAATTTCTTTCAACAGCATCTCTGTGGTCGCTGGCGTCTGAGCGGCGGCTGGTGTAGGTGTGGGAATCGAAACTGCGCTGATGTTCGATGGTGTTAAATCCAAGATGCGATCGGCAATCTCTGCCGCTTTATCGGGAGTGATGGGGTCGAGTGATGCGAAAATAGTCTGCACAGGGGTCGGCATTTGCTGGGTAAATAATTCCAAAAGAAGTGCGTCGCTGATATTGTGGTTTTCTACTCTTCTCTTCATTAAACGCAGCAATTCGGTGGGTTTCCTATCACCGAGGCTTTCACCGGCTAGTAGCTTACGTATTTCCAATGTTCGGCTTTCTCCGCATCTTTCTATGATTTTAGTTTTAAGGTCCTCGTATGGATGTGTAGTATCCGGCTTCATTATAACGTCGCGCACCATAGTAGCAGGTGCAGGAGGAAGGTGGGCGACAACATAGTTGAATTTTGTTTTCGATTCAGATATAGCTTTGGGTGTTGCTAACGCGAAAGTACTTTCCAGCATGTGGAACCATAAAGCG
This sequence comes from Dolomedes plantarius, assembly GCA_907164885.2. Classification (NCBI taxonomy): domain Eukaryota; kingdom Metazoa; phylum Arthropoda; class Arachnida; order Araneae; family Dolomedidae; genus Dolomedes; species Dolomedes plantarius. The sequence goes on along the minus strand of OU015497.1, from coordinate 95,491,113 downwards.
GGGTCCACCGAAATATACGGAGGTATTACGACTGCAGAGGCTTCTGTTGTTGATCCAGGGGAGAGAGACATGGTTGCTGGCGAAAACGAAAGCGGAAGTCCAATGACGCAGTACGAAGGCGCAGGCTGTGTTCGATGGCCGGTCACCAATATAATAGTCCGGGTAACCAATATAATAGTCCGGGTAACCGATATAATAGTCCCGGTAAGGTGAATCGACGATGTTGTAATTCGTCGTGCCTCTTTAGAACTAGACACAAAGCAGATACTCCATCAGAAGGCTTTTTTAAACACATTTATTCGGACAACACATTTCAATAAGCCGCTCGGCATAGCGCGTCCGACCTGCGAGAGATTTTCTCCTCGACTCTCACGTGACGGCGCGCATCTCCCCAAAGAAGGGGGAAAGAAGTGATGTCACGTGGTTCGCCTCTCGCAGATTGGAGCGGGAACACTACAGATGAAAGAAATTAATAGCGAACGACAACAACTGAGTACATCCAACAGCTCTGAACAATTAAATGAAACCCCGATAGAAAACCGTAGAAATGAAAATTAAATTATTAAATTACCATAGCTCACAATTCAGAAATTCTACGGCGAAAGCTGAGCCTGGCTGACTTTCTGGAACTCTTTTTCATCAGCCATACATACAAATAAAAATCTCTACGCTATAAGTAAATTTAACTATCTCAAATCCTTTTTGGGAGAGCCTATAACACTATTGAAGGTTTTGATCTCACCGAAGAAAATTATGAAATTGCTGTGGAGCTCACTGAAACATTTGGAAATAAACATATACTGATAGATGCACACATCGACAAATTACTTAATACGAAACCATTAAAAAATTCTAATGACGTGAAAGGGTTTAGGAACCTCTTTAATCATATACAGAAAAATATCAGAAGTTTAGAAAGTTTATCAGTAAAAAAGAGTAGCTATTCAAGTATATTGGTTCCTATTTTAACCAAATTAAAACCCCGTGACCTGCTTTTGGAATTTAACAAAAAAGACAGAAATCCCACAGGCTCCGAAGTCGATGAGTTCACCAATTTTTTATCCTCACAGCTTATAGCTAGAGAACGGACCTTTTCGAATGTAAAAGATTCCGTTCCAGAAACCAAACTGTCTCATAAATATAACGTTCGCAATCAAAACATCAGTAGCGCTGGCCAAGGTCAGTCGACGACGTCAGCTTTAATAAACGAATCCTATCAGTATAGGAAAAGTCCAGCAATAGCATGTTTGAAAATTACAAATGTGTGGAAAACGTGTCAGATGAAGAACAAGATTTTGATTATAAATAATTTTAGCTTTAATTAAAAATTGCGTACTAATGACAAAACAGAAATGCATGAGAAATATTCAAAATGAGTATGTTAAAACAAACGCAAAACTTTCGATGCTCAAGTCTTAGGATGCTAAAATTTTGCATGGTGGTTACTAAGTCTTACGTGCCCACTAAAAAATATTTTTAAAAAAAATTACAAATTTTATGGGTGTTAAAAGGGGCTTAAACCCCTTCAACCTTTAAAATACATCCAATGTATCTCTTGAACAAAAGGGTCCGGGAAGTTGAAATTTTGTATGGTGGTTCCCCTTAAGCCCTAGATGCACACCAATAAATTTTTTACTTAAAGTTCAAATTTTAAGGGGTTTAGCCCCCCCCCCCCCAAAAAAAAAAAAAAAAAAAAAACCCACTGTATCTCTGGAACCATAAGGCCTGGGAAGCTGAAATTTTTGTTGGTTGGTTTCCATTGAGCCCTAGGTGCACACCAATAAATCTTTTTTTTACATTCAAATTTTAAGGGGTTTAGTCCCCCCCCCCCAAAAAAAAAAAAAACCACTGTATCTCTGGAACAATAAGGCCTAAGAAGTTGAAACTTTGCATGGCGGTTCCCCTTAGGCTCTAGGTGCTGGCCAAGAAAGATGTTTAAAAAGCAACTTTTTAGAAGGTTGTAAAGTGGTTTTAAATCCCCAAAATAAAAATGAAATATCCAAAACTCGTATTTAAATTCGGATCACTGTCGTTAAATTCTGCGATGAACTCCTTATGAGAAATGACCCCACCTTACTGCTAAAGTTAATTGAAATTAAATGAACCAAATCACATATTCATGGCACTCATGTAATCTGTGGCGAAGCACGTGTATGAAATATACGAAAGCAGTTATTAAACATGCATCAACATTTTGAGCAGCACCATGTTTAAAATAGTATGTGGAAAACACATGGAAAAGTAAAAAAATTCGTCAGCCGAAGAACAAGATTTCGCTATAGATAATTTTAAATCTAATTAAAAATTTCATATTAAAGACAAAATAGAAATACACTCTTAGACACACACAAAAAAAAAGTGACGCGCCAAGGGGTAATTTATATGCATACAGGTTTCGACGGAAAATGCAAATATTTAAAGTTTGGCAATCGGGATTTTAAAGTAATGGAAATCGGGAACCGTAGAACCAGTTTTCCTTGTGAATTCTGAGTGTTTTGCCGCAATCTTAAATATTACATCTCCAGCTACTGGTCGATTAAAATAGCCATGCATGTTGTGAAAGTTCGGGCATATACGCTGACTGGGCAAAATTTCACGGATATGGAAAAAAGACACTGCATCTTCTTCCTTTTGGCCGACATTACACTATCAAAGTTCTTTGACAAAGATATTTTTTAAAAGTTATTTGCATCTTTTATAAAAGTAAATTCATAAATTCATCTTTCATAAAAGAAATGCTAAGACCTCAAAATACCCCTATTACACTATCAAAGTTCTTTGACAAAGATCTTTTATAAAAGTTATTTCTATCTAAGGGGGCTAAATCCCTTAAAATTCGAGCTCTTAAAAATTATTTATTGGTGTGTACCTAGGGCTTAAGGGGAAGTACCATACAAAATGTCAGCTCCCTAGACCCTATGGTTCCAGAGATACATTGGGATTTTTTAGGGGGGGGGGGAAGGGGCTAAAGCCCTTAAAAAAGATTTATTGGTGTGTACCTATGCTTAAGGGAAACCACCATGCAAAATTTCAGCTTTCTAGGCCTTATGGTTCCAGAGATACAATGGGGTTTTTTTAGAGGGGGGGGGGGGGTTAAGCCCCTTTTAACCCCCGTAAAATTTGTATTTTTCAAAAAGATTTTTTAGTGGGCACCTACAGCTTAAGGGGAACCACCATACGAAATTTTAGCTTCCTGGGTCATATGGTTTCAGAGATACAATGGGTTTTTTCCAGAGAGGGAGGGAGTTAAGCCCCTTTTAACCCCCTGAATATTTGTACTTTTTAAAAATATTTCTTAGTGGGCATGTAGAGCTTAGGAGTAACCACCATGCAAAATTTCAGCATCCTAAAACTTTTTCTTCGAAAAATTTGCGTTTTTAACATATGGATTTTGAATATTTTTCGTGTATTTCAGTTTTGTCATTAGAGCGCAATTTTTAATTAGAGCTAAAATTATTTCGAATCGAAATCTTGTTCTTTATCTCCCGCGTTTTACACACATTTGTATTTTTTTAACATGCTATTGCTCGAAATGTTGTTTATAACATCCGGGCACCGAAATCTTTTATAAAACTTTGAAGCAGAGCCTATCTTTGATAAAAGATAACTTTTATAAAAGTTGGGCTCTTCGTCAAAGTTTTATAAAAGACTTTTATAAAAGTTTTCTTTCAACTTTTATAAAAGTTTTTTCGTTCAACTTTTATAAAGTTATCTTTTATCAAAGTTGAGGTATTACACTGTCATATTTCTCGTCAAACTTCTTTTATAAAAGAACTTTGTCAAATAACTTTCATAACCTAAAAAAATAAGAAAATCTTCAAAACGAAACTTAAGGGTTGATTTATACAGGCACGTAAAGGGAACGAGCCGAGCCCGAGCGCCGGATGCATGTGTTTATACAGAGACGGGAGTAGAAAGTGGCGGGAACGTGTTTCATTAGTTGTGAAAGATTTGTAACGTCATGGCGCGGTTTCATTTTTAAGTTAAAGATTAGCCATTATCACACTTTTGTTAGAGGAGAGCCAGGGCCGTGCTTAGGTGTGGACAAACTGGGTAACTGCCCAGGGCCACCATTTTTATTTCTCATAGCAACACTTTTCTAAATGTTACGGGTTTTTAAAGAAATAACTCATTTTTCGCGGTTTCTATAATTCAACTTATAAAAATATACAGAGGCTGTTCGCACATTTTTTAGACGATTTTGGTAAGCGGTAATAAAAAATCGTTTGCTGCAAAAGAAATAATTGCAATTGTACTATGTTTTTAAAAGTCAAAATTATCGTCTGCGGCTTGAAAGTTTTGTTTTTATTCAAAATAGCGTTTTTAACAAAGCAGTGGTTCGAAGGCTACATTTATGCTCTTTCCGAAGAGAAATATGCATACTCCGCTATCCAAAAACGATGTGAGAGTCGTGGTTTCGTGATATCTAAAGCGTCGATAGGTAATATCGTCAACAAGAAAGGAAAAAAACGTCAAATTGGAGCCTCAAGTGGGACAAAAATTCCAAACAAGTATCCAAGAAAAAAACGAACATATTCGACTATTGCAAAGATACGTTGTTTAATGTTAAAAGAAAATCCCCCTAGTCAAAGGACATTTGCAAAATCATTAAAATGCTCGGTGTCCACTGTAAACAAAATGATAAGCGTTGATTTAAATCTTAAGAAAGCGAAAAAACGCAATGTGCACCGTCTTCTTCCAAATCATATCGTTGAACGCAGGACACGCTGCAAAATTCTATATGAGAAACACTTATCCAAAGAAAAATGGAAAACAATTGTCACAAATAGATGAATCATGGGTGTATTTAAATGATTGCAACAAAAAAAGAGCCATTTATTATCATAAAAGGGGAGAAAAAAATTTAAGTACATGGTTCAAAGAATCGAAAGAAAGTTTTTCTAAGGGACTCATGATTGTTGCTGGTTTTTCTTATAATGGCAAGTTAAAAATAAAGAGAGTGGAAAAAAATGCCAAGATTAACTCCAAATACTATCAGGAACATATTTTATCGCCAATTTTTCTGAATGAAATACCATCGCTTTACCCACAGTGTCATCAATCTGTGAGACTCCATCAGGACAAAGCTAGCAGTCACACATCAAAATCCACTGTAAATTTCCTAAAAGAAATGGAACAAAAAAACTGGTATCAAGGCCATACCCTTCACTGATATCCCTACTAAATCTCCCGATGTATCACCTATGGATTTTTGTGCTTTCGGACTTTTGAAATCTGCATTATCCAAACGTCGTCCCAAAACCCTTACAGGACTCTGGAAAGCTGTTCAGGAGGAATGGGATAGAATACCTCTTCTGACACTTCAAAGGGCATTATTATCCTGGAAATTGCGGTGTCGAAAGATAGTTCAGAATAAGGGATGTCAAATAGAACATTTAAAACACAAGAATTTTACATAATTTAGTTTTGTGAATACAATATACATCGTCTAAAAAATGTGTGAACAGCCTCTGTATATGTTTCGATTTTTTCTAAAGAATCGCAGAAAGAATCTTAATTGACAAACTACCCTTATGGTTCGAAAAATTTCTCGGTTAAAAAAACATGATTTATCTTCAATTCAGTTATAGTAAACCCTTGATTATCAATCCTTTTCTTCAATATCAGTTTCTACTATCTGTCAGTCACTACATACAGTCATTTGAAGAATTATAAACCGTTTTATCGGACTTTGTTCGTTTTCACGGAATAGTTGCAAACTGAGAAAAACGTGAACATATCCTTGTGAACGAATACTAATATCATTTGGTCAAATGTTTGCTCTATTCAAAGCAAACAATAGACAAGACATTTCTCCAGTGAATGTAAGGCTATGTACACATGAGAGCGTTGCAACGCGCGTTAAAGCGCGCGTTAGAAAAACCGAATGTGTACACTATAGTAGTGTTAACGCTACTATAGTAGCGTTAAGCTATGGAAGTTGAAGAGGCAGCATGTGTTTGGATTTTGTACCGTAGGTATAAAGCACGAAGACGAAGGCAAAGAAAATACTGGGTACATCCGATTTTAAATGACAGATTGACTCACGGTTCTTTTGTAACAATTTACCCGAATCTAAGAAAACATGAGCCCAAGTTTTTTAACTATTTAAGAATGTCGATTGGATCCTTTGACGATATTATTAGAAATAGTTAAGGATGACCTGGCTCCTAGTGAGAACGTTGTAAGGGATAGCATTTCTCCAGAAGAAAAACTCGTAATCACATTGAGAAATGAAAACATTTTCTATATTATTTACCCTTACCCTTTATGTACCAAATTATGAATTCATAAACGAAAACTCACGTAAATTTTTATTTATGTTAATTCAATACTAACAAATTAGTGTAAAATGATTACTCACCTTCTTAAAATTTAATTAATTACTACTAGTTAATTGAAGTGGTACTTTAAGAACGCTAACTTTAAGCAACGCTAACTTTAAGCAACGCTACATAGCCTAGGCTATGTGTACATAGCCTAGGCTATGTACACATGAGAGCGTTGCAACGCGCGCTTTCTAACGCGCGTTGAAAAATACAACTGATCAAACTATTGCGTACACATGCAACGCTCTCTTCTACTAAAACGCGCGTTTGGAGAGTTCCACGCAGATCGCGCGACTGCAGCGCGCCTCGAGTTCCTTTGTGTTGATTTAGACCGTACAAATGAGAGCGTTGCAACGCGCGCTCATGCAACGCTCTCTTCTACTAAAACGCGCGTTGCAACGCGCGTTTGGAGAGTTCCACGCAGATCGCGTGACTGCAGCGCTCCTCGAGTTCCTTTGTGTTGAATTAGACCGTACACATGAGAGCGTTGCAACGCGCGCTCTGGGACAGTTGACTACCGTTTTTTGACAGGCATATTTCTATTTCTTTACAAAGTGCAGAATAAATAAGATATATATGAAATACATGGATTTTTCAAAATGAACTTATGCGAAATTTTCAAATGTTATTATTTTTAAATTTTTTTAAACATTTGAATTAAAATAAGGGAGTTTGGTGTTACATGAAAGATACGCGACTTCGTGCCCAATATACTAATGTATATTTTTTATTTTATGATTTATGTATTTTATTATTTTTCTGATATAGAACCACAAATATACATTCCATGAGTACATTATAAATTTACATTTCTTTAAATTTTCTCTCCACTTTCTATCTACAGATGATATTTTTTGAATGTAACTGTACACATAACGCACACATGGGTGGTGTTGATAAGTCGGATATGCTACGATTGATCTATGAAAGAGACAGAAAATCAAAAAAGTGGTGGCATAGGCACTTTTTTGCTATGCTGGAAATAGCATGTGTAAATTAATACATAATATATACCGAAAAACATGAATCAGTCTCCCTGTTAGAGTAGAAAATTCGTGTAACATTTGTGTCAAATCGAGATCTCTGCAAGCTTTGTGCACAAAGAAAAGTTCAATCAAAACTTCATTCAAAATGCAGCATATGTAAATTTTTTTTATGTGTAAATTAAATTTTTTTTAAATATAATCAAAGTTAAATTTTCATTATATTTAAAATTGTTCTGCGTTTCATAATAAATAATTATATCATTTTTCAAACATTCTGATTAATTTTCAAAGTTTGAAGATTTTTGTAACCCTATAATACTGGCGGTACTTTAAAGTACCACTTCAATTAACTAGTAGTAATTAATTAAATTTTAAGAAGGTGAGTAATTATTTTACACTAATTTGCTAGTTAGTATTGAATTAACATAAATAAAAATTTACGTGAGTTTTCGTTTATGAATTCATAATTAGGTACATAAAGGGTAAGGGTAAATAATATAGAAAATGTTTTCATTTCTCAATGTGATTACGAGTTTTTCTTCTGAAGAAATGCTATCCCTTACAACGTTCTCACTAGGAGTCAGGTCATCCTTAACTATTTCTAATAACTCGTCAAAGGATGCAATCGACATTCTTAAATAGTTAAAAAACTTGGGCTCATGTTTTCTTAGATTCGGGTAAAGTGTTACAAAAGAACCGTGAGTCAATCTGTCATTTAAAATCGGATGTACCCAGTATTTTCTTTGCCTTCGTCTTCGTGCTTTATACCTACGGTACAAAATCCAAACACATGCTGCCTCTTCAACTTCCATAGCTATACTGGCGCTCAACGTGGCGTTAACGCTACTATAGTGTACACATTCGGTTTTTCTAACGCGCGTTGCAACGCTCTCATGTGTACATAGCCTAAGACAAATAAGTTAATGCACTCCAAACAGGGCCGCCCAGAGACTTTACGGGGCCTTGGGCAAACTTCTGTTGGGGGCCCCAATAAATCTGATTAATCGAATTTTTTTTTTATTTATTTATTTATTTATTTTTTTTTGGGGGGGGGGGGCCCTTTTTTCAGGAGATTATTTTGAATTTTGAAGTACGGTACCTTAAACAGTTCCATTGAAAAACAGGGAGGAAATGATTACGACGATTCGTCGCGCGCTCGGCTCGTTCCTGTTACGTTAAGGGTTGATTTATACAGGCACGTGAAGGGAACGTAACGGGAACGAGCCGAGCGCGCGACGAGTCGTCGTAATCATTTCCTCCCTGTTTTTCAACGGAACTGTTTAGGGTTGATTTATACAGGCACGTAAAGGGAACGTAACGGGAACGAGCCGAGCCCGGGCGCCGGATGCATGTGTTTATACAGAGACGGGAGTAGAAAGTGGCGGGAACGTGTTTCATTAGTTGTGAAAGATTTGTAACGTCATGGCGCGGTTTCATTTTTCAGTTAAAGATTTAGCTATTATCACACTTTTTTTAGAGGAGAGCCAGGGCCATGCTTAGGGGTGGACAAACTGGGTAACTGCCCAGGGCCACCATTTTTATTTCTCATAGCAACACTTTTCTAAATGTTACGGGTTTTTAAAGAAATCCCTCATTTTTCGCGGTTTCTATAATTCAACTTATAAAAATATATATGTTTCGATTTTTTCTAAAGAATCGCAGAAAGAATCTTAATTGACAAACTACCCTTTTGGTTCGAAAAATTTCTCGGTTAAAAAAACATGATTTATCTTCAATTCAGTTATAGTAAACCCTTGATTATCAATCCTTTTTTTCAATATCAGTTTCTACTATCTGTCAGTCACTACATACAGTCATTTGAAGAATTATAAACCATTTTGTTGGACTTTGTTCATTTTCACGGAATAGTTGCAAACTGAGAAAAACGTGAACATATCCTTGTGAACGAATACTAATACCATTTGGTCAAATGTTTGCTCTATTCAAAGCAAACAATAGACATTTCTCCAGGGTGTGACGATATGAACACTTCTCCCAGGTAGCTGGGCATAGATTAATTCAAGATACGGAGTTTAGGATTTAAAATTATGTATTTAATTATATACAATATTTACACTTCAGTTACATCAAAAATTTACTGTCATAACCGCCCTAAGACACAGGGGAGTTAAAATTCTTCCCCAAACAGTCAGAGTTCACTGACTATCTGAAACGGCACTAAGCCCGGGATTCAAGTTCCTAAATATGTAATCTGGCCCAAGGCCGCAGGTATCAGTCACCTTCTGAGAGTAGATCTCAAGTCTCTCTGATTATTTTTCGGTCCGAGGTTCTCCAAGAAACCTCTAAGCACCTCCCTGGAACATATTTCGTCCTATCATGCGTTGGTTTTTGTGTTTAGACGTTGATTTGCTGAAATCAGTGACTTCAGCTATTTCCAACATTCGAGAATTTCCCACGCAGAGGGCTTAGCGTAACGAACCGATCTTTTGTGCATGAAGAATGTCGGACTCTCGGTGTGTGGCCTTTGTCGCCAGCTGCACCCTCTTGCCAGTATACAAGGAGAGGAAATACCGCCCTCAGCCCGTCGATGACCATCAGTCAGTTAGCTTGACACCAGGGTTCAACCCAGTTCGCGCCCACCCCCCCTCTGTTGCCAAGGACAGGGGTGACAAAGACACATCAAATATTCACACGACTGACTGCTTGAAGAATTTCCTATTCTTCACAAGGGAGTGTAAGACAAATAAGTAAATGCACTCCAAACAGGGCCGCCCAGAGACTTTACGGGGCCTGGGGCAAACTTCTGTTGGGGGCCCCAAGAAATCTGATTAATCGAATAATTTATTTATTTTTTGGGGGTGGGTGGGGGCCCTTTTTTCAGGAGATTATTTTGAATTTTGAAGTACGGTACAAGTTTCAGAATTTTCTTTCGGAGGAAATCTAATAAATAATTTTTTAAAAATTTTTGGGGCCCCTCCGGCAGTTGGGGGCCTGGGGCAAAGTGCCCCAGTTGCCCCCCCCCCACCCCCTCTGGGCGGCCCTGGCTCCAAACCTGTTGGGAAGAAAGGGGTATGAAGGCTGAAGGAGTGAGGTAAACAAAAAATGGCTTTTACTTGTTCTCTCTATCATTATAATGGATTTTATTTCCCACTTTTCCCACAAGAATTGAAAATATTTCAAAGCAGGTACAATCAGAATGCTTTGAATACGGATTGTACGCCTGTCCTCCTTGGCAGTTATTTTTAATGTAAATGATCTCTCATCATCTTTGGACTTTTCACTTTTAATATACAATTTTGCTGCTCAGAAAGCAAGAAAAATTGCTTTATAACCAACAAATCCATACATGTAAGTATTTGTTTTTAACAATTTACACTTTCTAAATCGTGTAAATAATTTTTCCATTGTTTAATTATTCATACAAATTGATAAATTTTATATTTTAGTGAACCAATTGTAATTTCAAGTATAATTTTCTCCTATTGCCTTCCGAATTGTCATTTTGAACTTTGGATTCATGTATTTTGATGGGCCAAATCGTACAAAACCTCTCACCAGCTCAATGAGTTTTCATCATCCATATTAAATATCAAACATAAATAACAGTATGTAAATTATATCTTGAATAGCCACTTTTTACTTTCTGCCATGAACGAGAGACGGCCGAGCAGTGAACGACTTCCTGTTTCGAATCGTTGGCGCCGATTCTAGGCCGGGAATCTGCCGAGAATCGGACGTGTCACGGCGCAGTATAAACAGTTCCATTGAAAAACAGGGAGGAAATGATTACGACGACTCGTCGCGCGCTCGGCTCGTTCCCGTTACGTTCACTTCACGTCGCTTTATAAATCGACCTTTATACTGCGCCGTGACACGTCCGATTCTCGGCGGATTCCCGGCCGAGAATCGGCGCCAACGATTCGAAGCAGGAAGTCGTTCACTGCTCGACAGTCTCTCGTTCATGGCAGAAAGTAAAAAGTGGTTATTCAAGATATAATTTACATACTGTTATTTATGTTTGATATTTAATATGGATGATGAAAACTCATTGAGCTGGTGAGAGGTTTTGTACGATTTGGCCCATCAAAATACATGAATCCAAAGTTCAAAATGACAATTCGGAAGGCAATAGGAGAAAATTAAACTTGAAATTACAATTGGTTCACTAAAATATAAAATTTATCAATTTGTATGAAAAATGAAACAATGGAAAAATTATTTACACGATTTAGAAAGTGTAAATTGTTAAAAACAAATACTTACATGTATGGATTTGTTGGTTATAAAGCAATTTTTCTTGCTTTCTGAGCAGCAAAATTGTATATTAAAAGTGAAGAGTCCAAAGATGATGAGAGATCATTTTCATTAGAAATAACTGCCAAGGAGGACAGGCGTACAATCCGTATTCAAAGTATTCTGATTGTACCTGCTTTGTAATATTTTCAATTCTTGTGGGAAAAGTGGGAAATAAAATCCATTATAATGATAGAGAGAACAAGTAAAAGCCATTTTTCGTTTACCTCACTCCTTCAGCCTTCAAACCCCTTTCTTCTCAACAGGTTTGGAGCCAGGGCCACCCAGAGGTGGGGGGAGGGCAACTGGGGCACTTTGCCCCAGGCCCCCAACTGCCGGAGGGGCCCCAAAAATTAAAAAAAAAATTATTTATTATATTTCCACCGAAAGAAAATTCTGAAACTTATACCGTACTTCAAAATTCAAAATAATCTCCTGAAAAAAGGCCCCCTCCCAAAAAAAAAAATTAAATTAAATTTTTAAAAAATTAAAAAAATTATTCGATTAATCAGATTTCTTGGGGCCCCCAACAGCAGTTTGCCCCAGGCCCCGTAAAGTCTCTGGGCGGCCCTGTTTGGAGTGCATTTACTTATTTGTCTTACACTCCCTGGAGAAATGTCTTGTCTATTGTTTGGTTTGAGTAGAGCAAACATTTGACCAAATGGTATTTGACCAAATGGATGTACCCAGTATTTTCTTTGCCTTCGTCTTCGAGCTTTATACCTACGGTACAAAATCCAAACACATGCTGCCTCTTCAACTTCCATAGCTTAACGCTACTATAGTAGCATTAACACTACTATAGTGTACACATTCGGTTTTTCTAACGCGCGCTTTAACGCGCGTTGCAACGCTCTCATGTGTACATAGCCTTACACTCACTGGAGAAATGTCTTGTCTATTGTTTGCTTTGAATAGAGCAAACATTTGACCAAATGATATTAGTATTCGTTCACAAGGATATGTTCACGTTTTTCTCAGTTTGCAACTATTCCGTGAAAACGAACAAAGTCCGACAAAACGGTTTATAATTCTTCAAATGACTGTATGTAGTGACTGACACATAGTAGAAACTGATATTGAAAAAAAGGATTGATAATCAAGGGTTTACTATAACTGATTTGAAGATAAATCATGTTTTTTTAACCGAGAAAGTTTTCGAACCAAAAGGGTAGTTTGTCAATTAAGATTCTTTCTGCGATTCTTTAGAAAAAAATCGAAACATATATATTTTTATAAGTTGAATTATAGAAACCGCGAAAAATGAGGGATTTCTTTAAAAACCCGTAACATTTAGAAAAGTGTTGCTATGAGAAATAAAAATGGTGGCCCTGGGCGGTTACCCAGTTTGTCCACCCCTAAGCACGGCCCTGGCTCTCCTCTAACAACAGTGTGATAATGGCTAAATCTTTAACTGAAAAATAAAACCGCGCCATGACGTTACAAATCTTTCACAACTAATGAAACACGTTCCCGCCACTTTCTACTCCCGTCTCTGTATAAACACATGCAGCCGGCGCCCGGGCTCGGCTCGTTCCCGTTACGTTCCCTTTACGTGCCTGTATAAATCAACCCTAAATCGACCTTAAACGGGAGCTAAAAGAAATGAATGGCGAAAACAATACTATCAACAAGGATGGGGCGCATAATTGGCGCTTTATTGCCGTTTTTTCGCCAAACCGCAAAGCTTCAGATATAATACGTAAGTACCCTACTTTCTTATAATACCATTCCCGGTTGGCTTTCAATTTTCCACATCTCTGATAACAGTGGAAATCTCCACTTGTCCCGGTTTAAGGTACGTTCGGAGCACTATTTTAAAAAATTAGACAGAACTGATTCAATAGATATATTTTGAGTTCAAATGGGATAGAAAATCGTGAAAACAAACATAATTTGGGTAAAAATTTCATAATATTTTAAAAGAGAGGGATTTTTTTTTATAAATGTTTTGTACGATGGAGTGCTGACGCCAGAGACCCTACACTCCATTCGATCCAAAATATTTTAATTTCTTTTACACTATGTACTTTCATGACACTTACCTGTGTTATGAACTAAAAGTTTTAAAATATTTCCAAAAATCACCGAAATAGAGCAAAAAAGTGAATAAACACCGATTTTTTTACGTTTTAGCTGAAACTTTGCCGCTTGGGAAGAAAACAGCAAATAAATCGCCAATTATGTGCCATCTTTGTTGTTAGTATCGCACCTGGGGAATTAGAGCAGTGGTGAGCAACTTTCTTTAAATAAATAATAAAAAAAAATCACGCGACCCCCAATGAACATTTTTTGGTTGCCACGATGAAATAAGGCGTTGAACTAATTTTGCGCCAAATGAAAACGTCGCCAAGTTTCAGCTATAATACGTAAATACCGATTAATTTTACAATTTTTCTGTATAATTTTCTAGAATCACTGATTTATTTATTCATTTTGGTTTTGAGATTTTTCAACCCAAATTTTTATAAATTATAATTATTTCAAATCGTTTGAAAATGTGTAATCGATAATATCGGGAATATAATACCGATATTCCGATATTATTAGACACCAAATATCGATATTATAATATATAATTTCGAAGGAAAATATCGATAGTTCGATAATATCGATACCAATGCCCCATCCCTACGTCCACGTGAAGGTATTACGTCACACGTGTAAACTGTGCATGACGCTTTCTGCTACGACATCGGAATAGAATTATAAATGAATAAATTGTAATTTGTTTATACATTTTCATGTAAAGCTACTAGAGTTCATTATTCCTTTCCGTCATGATTTTAAGGTATTTTACTTTTTAAATGTGTTAAATAAAAATCATGTTATCTAGTGCTGTAGAAGTAGTGTTGTACAAAGGTTTTCGCAATATTTTTATCGTGTTAGAGTGAAACCGTGTTGTAAGATGCCGTGCTGTAGAAGCAGGGCTGCCCAGAGACTTTACGGGGCCTGGGGCAAACTTCTGTTGGGGGCATCAAGAAAAATACAAAAGGGAAAGAGACGAAAACACAGATTCAAATTAAGTTACTCATACTTAAAATTTTATTTCATGAATGATTAACATAAATTTTATATTACATTGCACTGCTTTCTTGTTATATTCTCCAATAAATATTACATCTTCCATCCACAAAGCTTTTTTGCTATCTATTTTAGTAGTTAGTACTGTCTTCAATTTATTGCAGAGAATGTAATTTTATAGCAGTTAGGACTAAACAGTTATAAATTTTAATGTTTTTGGGGGGTCCCTTTATTCAGGAGATTATTTTGAATTTTGAAGTACGGTACAAGTTTCAGAATTTTCTTTTGGATGAAATCTAATAAATTAATTTTTAAAATTTTTTGGGGGCCCCTCCGGCAGTTAGGGGCCTGGGGCAAAGCTGTGTAGGAGGGCTACCTGTATATAAAACAGTTCCGTAACTGACTGACTGATAACGCACAGACCAAACCGCTGGACCTAAAGGGTTGAAATTTTGCATGGCTATTCTTCTTATAGTGTAGGGGTGCACTTAGAAAGATTTTTGAAAAATTCTTCTTAGATTTTTTAAAATTAAATTTTTAAGCTGTTTTTGTAACATTCTTTTAAGTTTGCTTTTAAAATAAGAATCTGAGGGTTAAAAAATATATATCACAAGAAAGATCATAAAAATTCCTTTAAAATGAAATCTTTTTCGAATCTTGACCTCCATTTTCTGATTTTTTGGTGAATTTTTAAAGATTAATTTTTACAATTTAATTTATTAAATGCTGATCACGTGGTTTCTTTTTTTTGTGTGATACTTAAAACTAATTTTGCGACACGTGCATAACAACAGAATAAATTGACAAAAATATTTTTTTTCTTTCTAATGCGGCAGACGATTGGACATTATCCAAAAAAAAAATATTAAAATACAGTAAAAGAACTGTTCCTCATACTGTACTATATTCTTTAGTGTGTTCTATAAGATTTAATTTGAATATTTTCTTCTACATAATTTTGTCTATAAAAATATCCGTTACGATATATATATATATATATATATATATATATATATATATATATATATATATATATATATATATATATATATATATATATATATATTTTTTTTTTTTTTTTTTTTTTTTTTTTTTGGGGGGGGGGGGGGGCATTAATTGCATGCATTGACCGTTGTATTTCTTTTAAATGTACTCCGTAGCGAATCACGGGTATTCAGCTAGTCTTTTTATAATACAGGTGCCCATAGAATGATTAAATTAACACATACAGCTTAGATTTTACTTCAAAACATAGTGAGTAAGAATTAAAACATTATTGCAAAATATTATCGAAATAAATTGAAAACTTTTTCAATGATAAACGTTCTCGTTTACAAAAATGACTGAAATATGAGTTTTCTAGAGAATACATTGAACGAGGTTACTTTCGGTCTTTTCTATCGCTTTCGGTTTATTCAATAGACCTTAAGTTCTCATCTAATGATGGTACGAATAACAGTAAAGCAGTTTAAGAACCCTAAAAGATGGGCCTTTAACAATAATAATAATAATAAAGGATTTTGAAATATTGCACCGAAACATGCATATCAACGTAGGCAGAGACCATTAACCAGTGGTTCCTAACCTTTTGCTAATCAGGTACCACTGTATTCGAAAGAAGAAGGAAAAAATCGTCAGGGACCACCATCCAACCAATGTTTTTAGACGGAAAAATAGGTTTTGATTTCTTAATAAACAACGTATGCGTGATAGCAGAAAGTGGCACATAAACTTAATATAAGGCTATAACAAATTGAACGTCATGGAAAACTGTAAATCAAACATAGAAGCCTAGGAAAACTTTAAAATGAACGAGATTCCTTTAGCTTGCATTGGCTTAACAAGCTGTCAAATGGCTCTGATGATGCGAAATGGCATCATCAGCGCTCATTACACATATAAATATAAATAAATAAATAAATATATATATATATATATATATATATATATATATAATTGTGACGCAACGAATCCACGTCAAAGAAATTATAGTAGAATTTTTTTAGCAGAACACGGTTCTTTTTTGTTCTCAATATGTCAGAAGTCGGGAATTTTCAGAAATGGAGCAAAAAGCTTTATTTGCTACTGATTTAAAGTTTTCCAAGACAACAAACTCATTTAAATAACTCAGTCAAAACAGACTTACTTCCTTTTTTTCAACGGAATATCCAACACACGTCCCGACGGGTCGAATTTCAGTTTCGGTATGAGAACAGGAGGTGAAATCCCTCTTCGCGCTTTGTTTCCGTTGAGAAGGCGATAATAGTATATGACGTCATGCGACGAGAAACCAATCAGGGCTATTACGGCGTTCAGATGACGTATTTTGCAAGGCGTTCGGGAATCCGATAAGACAAGAAGTTTATGTTGATATGACGTGTTAGGGTCGATAAGCGATTTCAAAGCGAACAACCTGCATGGTAAATAAATTATTCTTGGTTTATATATACAGTAAAAATTGCTTATAAGAACACCGGTTATAAAAACATATCGCTTAAAAGAACGGAATTATTAATTCTCGGCCAATTCTCATGTGCAATGATGGATACAAAATCCGATTATAATAACATCGTTAATAAGAACATATCGCTTTTAGTGACTTAAATAATTGGTTTCTGGGAAAATATATCACTTATAAGAACATGTTAATTGTGAACGGAATTTCAAGTTTAGAAAACGGTGAAAAAAATGGAGCATTAGCCAACGAATTAATGGTTAGTCATGCCACGATTTCAAATATATTTAAGAAGAGAGAAAAATTGAAAGAAGAATTTGAAAAAGATCGGACTAATGTTAAGAAACTTTGAAAAAGTCCACATGCTGACATAGATGAAGCCCTTTTGCAATGGTTTAAGATTCAAAGGAGTGCCAAAATTCCCCTAAGAGGACCGATTTTGCAAGCGGAAGCAAATGAATTTGCGAGGCTCTTTAAAAAATATGATTTTGTTTGTTCAACTTCGTGGATCCACAGATTTCTTGAGAGGCATTCCATTGTGTTCAGGAGAATCAGTGGAGAATTGAAGGCCGTGACACCAGGAGTTTCTGATAACTGGCTTAAAACCGTTTGGACCACGTTAAGAAAAGGCTATGAAGGCTATATTTTTGAACGTCATGTTTCAGGTGTAAATAGAAATTATGTGACAATGAATTTGGTATTTCCAACAGTTTTAAGTTATCTATCGGATATAAAAACTATCGATTATAAGAACCAGTTTTTAATGTCCCCTGGATGTTCTTATAAACGATTTGTACTGTATATATATATATATATATATATATATATATATATATATATATATATATATATATATATATATATAAATGTAACAAGAAAAGGCGTCTTCCTAAATTACTTTACTCTAAAGCATATTCTCTTGTTAATAAAGCACGACCCCCTTTTCCAAAATTGCAAACTAAAACTAAAAGTATAATTTATATTAGCCCTGCAGATCATTAAGCAGGCATGTGAAGTATCTGAACTCGATAACATCCCCAGATATGAGTGTTCAAAGTTTATGAGAAAATTCCTGAAGAGCCCTCGAACCACTCTAGATTTATGCCTTTCGTAATGTCGAAACCACACTACAAGAACTTTATGGCCACTTATCCTGCACCCAGGTCAATAAGTCGCAGATCTAACAAGCGCGGGATCTAGCAATAAAGTATCCCCGGGAAACTGAAGTGGACACGTGAACTCCACGAACCTAAAGACGCCCAATTAAAATATTAAGTAGTTTAGGCCCTCTGGCGTAAATATCGCAAAACACCCATTTAATATTGCATGAACAGAAGACTTTTCTCTCTGCGTGTCTAACTCTCGTTGCTGTCGGACCTGCTGTCCGCTCCTGTATGTAGTCCGCGCAAATCCAAGGGCCGCTGCAGCCTTCGCGATGCTTCATAATTGAATAAAGGTGATTTCCTGGACATCGTCTGAAATGTGTGTTCCTCTTCTATGGCTCCGCGTGTGTTACTCTCCTAAATTTCGTAAGTGTTTTCCTGAATTAACACTCAGCCCGACTGCATCACTCCTCGTACCGACTGCATCTCCCATAAGTTCTACGCGTCAATCCCCTTGTGCTAAATTTTCCAAATGTGATTATTATCACATTTATAGTCGACAGGATTATATTCCTGTCCGGAGTGCCCTACGATTTGCGAGTGATTAATTATAATTGTGATTTACGATGAAAATTTTACGTATGCAACGTATTCACTTCAGCGGAAATCTTCCATAAAAAGAAAATTTTCAAGTATCTTTACGTCATGTTCTCCAATCCAGAAAAATTTGTGCAGTTTCTTCATGTTGTCATTTGTATTGACTTCGCTGGCTTTTGAGTGCTTAATTCCATACAAGAGTTTCCAACGCTTTTTTAGAATCTTCAAATGATAATATTACGTACAAGAAAATGTACAAGAAATTTATGCGATGTCTACTTCTTCATCTCAACGGATCCACCCTTTTATCAATCTGTGTGCTCAATTCGGTATTTACACGCTACTCCTATCTCCAGTGAGGTGAATTTTACAGCATAAAATTATTCCGCTTTCTTCAGCTTCCCACAACGTCTCGATGTGTTTTGAATTACTCTAATCGTGAAAATTCTGCTACTAAATTATGTTGTGCAATGTGGTTTTCGTCGATACGGCTTGTGTTCTACATTGGCCTGTGTTGTGCTGCATTAAGAAGAAATATGCCAGCAACTTCCGCCAGCAGCAGTTCATTCCCAAGAACTTTTGCATTGTTAAAAAATTTGTAATCATCTGTTAAGAGACTAAATTAAAATTAATTTACGCCGACGAGAAAAAAAATAATGATAATAATAAATAAATAAATAAATAAACAGAAATTAAAGGTAAGACAAAGTGTCTATAAATGTCATGTGTTTCTCATGATCAAGTGATGAAACTGAATTTTGTTAAATTATAAATTAAATTTATGTTGGAAGTGCATAAAAATTTTATGTAAAATTGTATTTATTGTTTAAATATTGTATTCTTAATAATGATCCTCTAAAGAGAATATGCTTTAAAGTAAAGTAATTTAGGAAGAAGCGTTTTCTTGTTACATATATATATATATATATATATATATATAGTGGACGCTCGTTAATTCGAACTCGGTTAAATCGAACTTTCGGGTAATTCGAACTAATCCAAAGGCCCCTAAACACTTGTATTGGGATTAATGTTAAAAATATCTCATTAATTCGAACTAAATTTTTATCACTTCGGTTAATTCGAACTAAAAATTTGACAAAAAAATTTCTTTTTCCTCGTTTAACGGAGAAATTACACGCTGCATTTATTATTTTGTGTGTCAAAATGATCTGTATTTCTTTTCTGTGAAATGAGGCACCTGCCTGCATTCCTAGACTATTGCATTTCCGCTAAACGTTAGTGGCTATTGTCCATCTTATCAGTGCTTATCGGACAAAGCGATTTTCCGTTATTTGTATCGATTTTTTTAGAATTTCAGAAAAACCAACCAATCTTTGCTACGGATTCTAGGAAGCTGCGTCAGTTATCCTTATGGGGGATGCTGGTGGTTCAGTATTTACTTGGTTCTTTATTCTTGTCAATACTTCACCTTAAGTACACAATAACTTCTGATCTCGAGTTCGCACATAATCTGCTTTATTATACATAATATTTACAAGCATGCATTTGAGTACAGTGCGGTGCTAATCCTTGTTCCCGCGTTTCGCTTCGAATCTGCGTCGCATCTGAATATCCGAGTGGGGTTACAAACTATAGAGTGGCAGCGCCATCTAGCATCACAATTTCCCACACACTCCCCACCTGGACTCTGTTAAGAGTACATAATTATTACAATCAATATTTAACACGTTTCAAAATAAACAATATCTAAATTCAAGTACAATAATATTCTAATAGAAACATATTCAAATTCAAATGTTTCAATGAAATTGCATTAAACATATATATATATATTAATATTAAATCAAAATTAAATACACATATCAATATGAGAAAATCAAATTGCAAAGAAATAAACTCAAATTATCGCATATCATACTTAAATTGTAAAAAGTAAACTACTTCATGTAAATTGACTATTTATAAGATAAAAAAATTAATTTTAAAATTAAACATTTTATGCAGAGAAATAATATTTAAACAATGCAAAAAAAGAAAAAGAAAAAACATATAAAAAAATCAGTTTTAAACACTTAAAGTTACATAATTAATCATTCAAGTAGAATCTAATTCAAAAGGATACAACAGTTGTACTGGTTTTCTGAACAATCCCTTTGAAGTTTTTACTATACATGCTCTAATAAGATTGTCTCTACCATGAATAATGTCTAGAATTATTCCCAAATCCCATAACAGTTTAGATTTGGAAGTCCCGTCTACCAGTACAATGTCTCCGACCTGGAGATTTCGGTGTTTTTCTGCAGTTTTATAATGATGGGCAGAGTTCAAATGGAATAAATATTGTTCCTTCCATTTAGTCCACAGCTGTTTCAATAATCTTGTTTGATAAATCTTCCTTCGGGTTAAATTCTCTTTAGTGGAAAGTTTATTTTCCAGTTCAGCAAAATGGAGGGGATAACTAAAGTCCTGTCTACCGAAATGGAGGAAATGAGCAGGTGTGAGGGGCTCAGGTTCTCCAAATTCACTTGTTGTGTAAGTCAGAGGTCGCATATTGAGAACGGCTTCAATTTCCGTTAAAATTGTCGTTACTTCCTCAAATGAAAGGAGAGATCGTCCCAAAATCTTCCGCAATGGGTCTTTTACACATTTTACCATTCGCTCGTAGAAGCCTCCCCACCATGGGGCACGTTCCACGATGAACTTCCATTTCACACCTTGGCTGGAAATGAAATCTTGTAGTTCGCGCTCTTTTATGATCTTATGAAAATTTTGAAGCTCTTTATCCGCAGCCTTGAAACTTTTAGCATTATCTGAGTATATTACCTTACAAGTGCCACATCTTGACAGAAATCGCCGAAAGGCCAAAAGAAAGGATTTTGTGCTCATGTCTGTTGATAGTTCTAAATGGACAGCTCTGGTTGTGGCGCAGGTGAATAATACGATGTACGATTTTGAGGTATCGTTTTTGTCTCTTCTTATCAAAATCGGTCCTGTAAAATCTAACCCGATTACGCTGAATGGGGGTGATTCTGTTATTCTGTCCCTTGGGAGTTGACCTGTTAATTGGTTGGATGGTTTCGCATTATACTTCTTGCAAAGTAGACATTTTCCGATGATTTTTCTGACAAATTGTCGTCCTTGCGGAATCCAAAATCGTTTTCTTATTTTTGTTAGGGTCAAAGTAACTCCGCTATGCATCATTTTTCGATGTTCTTACATAACCAACAATTCTGTGAATCTTTCATTTCTAGGTAATAGAATTGGATTTATCACACTCGGGCTAAAATTACCTTGATTGAGTCTACTTCCTATTCGTAGTAACTTATCGTCATCTAAATATGGGTATAAACTGTAAATTTTTGAATTTTTCTTAACGTGCTCATTATCTTTTAAGGAATCAATTTCTTCTTTATAAACTTTCATTTGCACTTCTTTTATCATGAACTCTTCGGATTCTTTCATTTCTTCAACTGATAAGGTTCCTTCACGTTTAGTCGAATTTCTTGAGTTAAATATGAACCTTTTTGTCCATGCTACTATTCTAATAATCTTCAGTGATGAACTAAAACGTTCCATCTCTATAAATTGTTCTTGAGAATCTGATGTACAAAAATTCTGAGAAATTATCTTTCTAGTTTCTTCCTGCTTAAATTCGTCTTCTGCTTCTTTGGCTTCTCTGAGCCAAAATTCAATTTCTTTAATCAGCCATGGAGGACCAGACCACCATAACTTATCATTTTCGAGGTCCGTAAGATTGAGTCCTCTTGTAAGTCGATCAGCAGGATTATCACGACCAGGACAATGTCTCCAGTCTTTTGGGTTAGTTAGAGTTTGGATTTCAACAATCCTGTTACTCACGAAGGGTTTCCATGTACTAGAGGAGCTCTTAACCCAGTGAAGAACAATGTTCGAATCTGTCCACAAATATTGTTTTTTAACACTAAACTTAAGGATTGATAGTACACGGTTGATCAGCCTAGCGCCAATCAAGGCACCCATAAGTTCTAATCTTGGTAATGACAAACGTTTTATTGGAGCTAGTCTGCCTTTTGAAGTAACAAAGCTTGTCTTCACATCGTTATCCTTTTCTAATCTAAGAAAAATCACAGCACCAAAGGCCTTCTCGCTTGCATCACTAAAACAGTGAATTTCTACGTTGTCATAAGTGCCCTGTAAATCTCGGAAATAGTACCTGGGTATTTCTATCTTACAAAGGTGTGGAAGTTGTGCACACCAGCTATCCCATTTGTTCTCTAGATTTTCTGGCAATTTTTGGTCCCAATCGATACCCTGTTCCTACAATGACTGGAAAATAATTTTTATAATGACTGTAAACGGAGTTAGGAATCCAACTGGATCAAAAATTCTCTCAGCCGCACGAATTACGGTTCTTTTAGTTTTTTCCTGACAATTAACAAATTCCGAAAGATTGTGATTATCTAATCTGAAAATATCTTTCTTGGTATCCCATATTAATCCCAAAATTTTAAATGGGGTTGCACTAAGTGATGTGTCGAGACATACATCCAAATTTGATGTTCGTAAATATTCCTTTAAAAGAGAATTACTTTGCCATTTGCGTAGGGACATGTTAGCTTTTAGAAAAATGTCGAATGACTTTTGATAGCTTTAATGCCTCTTCCACTGTAGATTGATTACAGAGCTACAGTAGATTGATTACTTGCTTGATTACAGAGCAAGTTTCGGGATATTGACTTTCGAACTCTTTTACATGGTGTTTAATTACAGCTCCTAACAGAAACGGACTAGATGTCACACCAAATAATACACGCGTCATTTCCATTATTACAAATTCCAACGGAGAATCTGCATTTTGTGGAAGTTGATCAATCCACAAAAATCGGGTCAAATCTCTATCACTTTCTGCAAGGCTTATTTGTAGAAATGCCTTTTCTATATCTGCCACTACTGCTATGTTATTACTCCTGAATTGTAAAATTAAATCAAATAAATCTGAATTTAAATTTGGACCTGGAAGAAGTACGTCATTTAGAGATAACTGAGAAGGAGAATGTGCCGAAGCATCAAAAACAATGCGCAGTTTCGTAGTTTGTTTATCTTTTCGAATTACCGGGTGATGGGGTAAATAGTAGGTTAAATTGCCATTAGTTGAGTTTACATCCTGGGGTTCAACTATCTCTACTATTCCTGATGACAGATAATCTTCAATGACGGCTTTGTACTCTTTAAATAAAGTAGGGTTATTTCGAAATCTTTCAACTAAAAATTCAAATCTCTTTTTTGCAAGATCATAATTATTTGGAAGATCAATTGCACCGAATCTCATAGGTAACTTGACTTCATATCTATCATTCTCAAATTTAATATTTCTTTTAAATTCTTCTAAGGTTTGTTTATCGCATGCTTTTGTGTCTATAGGTTCATCCCTAATTCCTAATGATTCATGTTCCCAAAACCTTTTGAGTTCAATCGATGCTTTATCATCATCGTTATTTTCCTCCCAAATAGAAACATACATTGCTCCCACTAAATTACTCGAATTAATTTCATTAGAAAATCTTCCGTGAAGTATCCATCCAAATTTTGTTTCGTTCAAAACAACAGTTGGTGAAAGACGTTTAATTTTTCCTGTCATAACTGACCAATAATAATCACTACCTATTAATAAGTCTATTTTATTTCCTTCTTCGTTTAATTCATCAGAAACATCTGACAAATCAATCCCCAATTTTTTAATTTCAGCGCGCAATTCAAGGTTAGGCACTCCTATTACATCCGGACAAATGCTTTCTGATTCTAAAGCTTCCAGACTAAACATATAATCCGAATTCATATCTTTCAATAACACACGTACTCGATTTTGAGAGCTCACTGGTGGGTTTGGACCGCCTGCAAAAGTGTGGATTCTGAGTGACTCATGACCTGTCACCTCCAATTCCAATTTATGTGAAACAGTTTTGTTTATGAAGCTCCGTTGAGCGGCGGAATCGAGTAATAAGCGAACATTTAACAATTTCGTTTCTGCCGACAAGCTTACAACGTATCGTTTGAAAGTAAACATAAGAGTCGCCGGTTTCGCACTTGTTTTTATTATGTGGTTGATGAATCAGAGACGAAACTATCACTTGTTTCTCGCTCGTGGAAGGTTTAACTGGATGTTTTGTCTGCATATTTTTCTCGCATAAGGATTTTTGGTGCCTCTTTGACAGGCAATTAGTACATTGAATATGGGTCGAACGGCACTGGTTTGCACGATGGAATGGTTTATAGCATTTGAAACATTTCGCTTGCTTACGTAAGGAATCCTTCCTCTGCTCTAAATTTAAGTTACAATTTTCAGATTCATGTTTTTCGCTACAAAATGCACAATGATTTACTGTTACAGTATTTAACGTAAATGCAGATGGGGTCTTATTTTTTATCTGATAAGAATATTTCGTCGGAAAGTTTTGTTTAGTTCTATTTTAAAAAGGCTTTGTGCTTTCGAAGGTACAAGTTGTTACATTTAGAGATTTTTCGCGCGCTTCTGTTTCCTTTTTAAGGTAATTTAGTAAGTCGGTTACATTCGTTTCTTTTTTATCACTTTGCTCCCTATGGAATTGCAAGACAAGATCATTTGGAATACATTTGTCCAATATAGGAAACAGTAAACAATTGTATGAGTCAGACTTAATTTCTAGGGATTCAAGACTTCGTATTTGTACAGATATTTCATCGTATAATTTTCTTAATGCAGTTACATCGTTTGATCTACGCACAGGCTCTAAATTTAGAAGACGGTTGGTATGTGAGGAAATTAAAACGTCCCTTTTACCATAACGATCAGTTAAAATATCGACCGCCGTTTTATAGTTTTCAGCAGTTAAGGGCAGACCACTTATGGCGGTAGCCGCTGAATCGCTAAGCAAAGTTTTAAGATAGTTAAATTTTTCTATATCCTGAAGTGTTTCGTTTTCGTGAATTGCAACTTTATATTGAGGTCAAAACTCTTGAAATTTACATATGTCGCCTGTAAAATTATTTAGGGATATACGAGGTAATTTCGTATTAGTTTTCAATTTTGTATCGCCTATTGTTTCTGTACTAGATCGACTTAGATCTGTATTACATTGATTTGAAATCGAATCTTTATTTATTTTACTCAAGTACCTATTTGCACGCGATCTACAGAGCACAATTGACTGATTATATTCAACCGAATATTCTATTTCCGATTGTAAATCTTTAGTTTCAGTTTGGTTTTCAATGAACTCATCCAAACCAGTTAATGCAGTTTTGTGTTCTAAAAGAACATCGAGGGAATCTTGAACAACTTCTGGGTTTGAATCTTCTTTATTTATTTCATCATCAATTTTCTTAATTAATTTAGTAATTAAACTTCTAATTGTTCCCCTTTTCGTTTTGTTACGTTTTAGCGAATCTTCTGTACTCATCTTTACTCTTCTACAAATTTCAGAAAACAGAAATAAATTCACTTACCCGATGATCTTCAATCAAAATTTTTACCTCTAATGGGTATCTAATCTGTGTATCCAAAAGAAAGGTGATATTAACAGCTTCTCGTTCCAATGCTCCAACTTATATGGGGGATGCTGGTGGTTCAGTATTTACTTGGTTCTTTATTCTTGTCAATACTTCACCTTAAGTACACAATAACTTATGATCTCGGGTTCGCACATAATCTGCTTTATTATACATAATATTTACAAGCATTCATTTGAGTACAGTGCGGTGCTAATCCTTGCTCCCGCGTTTCGCTTCGAATCTGCGTCGCATCTGAATGTCCGAGTGGGGTTACAAACTATAGAGTGGCAGCGCCATCTAGCATCACAATTTCCCACATGCCTGCAGTGCAGGTTGTAACTAGATCACAAGTTAATGTGATCTAGTTTTTCTTCCTCAATGTGTGGTGGGAACGTGTAAAAATTCAGGATGTCTACACGTGGAAAGTACAAAACCCTAACTTAGCAGACAAAGGTAGAAATTTTAAAGAAAGTAGAGAATGGCGAATGTAAAAAAAAGTTAGCAGCTGACTATGAAATTAAAAAAAAATACCTTGTCAACTTATTTGAAAAACAAGGAGTCAATTTTAGATTCATGGGAAAAATCAAAATTTGCTAGAGGAAGGAAACGTACGAGAAATGCGTGCCAAGATCTAGAAAAAAAAGCTCTACTGCTATGGTTCCAGGATGTTAGATCTCGAAATTTTCCGATAAATGTACTCCTAGTGCAGACGAAGGTTGATGAATTGGCAAGTCGAATGGGTATTGAAGATTTTAAATGCAGTGATGGGTGGCTTCCTCGATTTAAGTCAAGGCACAATATTTCTTATCAAACTGTATGTGGCCAAAGCTCTGATGTAAACGAAGACTTATGCACTAATTTCGGTCAGGGCCCGGGGCAAAAGCTTCTTTGGGGCCCCCCTCTGCTTTACTACTTCAGTAATGAAGAACTTAATACTTAATACTAAACTTTCTATTCGATTTGGGGGGCCCCCTCTGATGTGGGGGCCCGGGGCAACTGCCCCGTATGCCCCTGCCTTAGTCAGGCTCTGATTTCGGTAGGAAACTGCCAGCAGGGCCGTTCCAACCCGGGGGTGCAAGGGGTGCGGGGCACACTGGCGGCAAGTCAAGGGGGGCGGCAAGTCAGCCGCCCGGTAAAAAAAAAATTAAACTAATTCATTAGTAAAATAATCAATATAAAAATATTATCATTATGCTAGGTAACTACTTAGAATTAAAAATGCATTTTACAAGTAAAACTGGAAATAAACAAAACCAGATTGGTTTTAAAAACACTACTCCACGTCGCAACCAGTTGGGAAATACATTGTTAATTTTTGTTTTAACACGTTTTAACCCATCATCGCATCAAATCGCGTCGCATCGCCTGCATCGCGTCAGTGCGGGCTGTTTTTGTCAGGTTGCAGGAAAATACTCGTTTATGCCCTGAGCCTATAAATACACGGACCGGGATAATTTGCACTATATTAATTTTGAGCGTGTCCATCTCAACAACTGAAGAACAAAGCTTTGAACAAAAAATCGAGCTCAAAGTCTCTAATTTTTGTGCTCGATTTTGTGATTGCTGACCAATAAAAATATTTCACAGGTAAGTAAACTTGATGATATTTTTTCTTTTGCGCGGTTAGAGGTTGGAAATTGAAATAATACATTTATGGTTTGATATTTGTTTTGCAAAAAAAAAAGGCTAGGATTCATTACTTAATTCTTTTTTAAATGTTTTTTTAATTTTGCAAATGTTAAACATATAATAGGTAGTAAGAGGTGTAAACTTGGATTTTTGAACTGTATCACCTTATTTTTTTTAACAGGTGCGTGAAATATGGCAATTTTTTTTTTCAGAAATCGGGAAAATACGATTTTTTTATTATTATTAAAGTAAACGTAGGGGGAATTGTATTTAAAATATGAACAAAATTAAAATAAAATCGTTTTGAAACGTTTCTTTGCAAAAGTCAATCTTTATCGAGAAACAGCATAACTTACATTGCGCCTTTTTTATAAGTTCTTTACGAAAAGAACCTTATTTTTTTACAGATGTCTAATAATCGAAAAAAACTTTCTGAGGGCCAATACAGAAAAAGAATATTTGAAAAAGAAGAATTGGCAAAGAAGGCTTGTGGTTCACTAAAAACATTTTTAATCTCAGCAAGATCGCTTGAAGCGCCATCAAGTTCCAGAGATACAAATGTGACGGAGACCGAAATCACAAACCCTAAGGAAGATGTTTTAATTGAACCAGTGAAGTCCTGAAACCAGTGAAACCGAGACCAAAGACCGTGAAGATATTCTTCATGTTTCTTATAAAGATGATGTTTATAAGAATCCTAGCTGTTGGCCTTCCGTACCATCTGACAAAATTAAATTAACTTTAGTAGAGGTAGGCCCTACCCAACTTACAGAAGCGGATGTAAACTTTCCTTTAAATAAAGATAACAGAGGTTTCTCATCCATTTATTATAAAAAAAATTAAGTAACGGGGAAATAATTCCAAGAGTTGGGTAGTGTATTCTAAATTAAAAGATTGTGTATTTTGTTTTCCTTGCAAATTATTTAAAACTTTTTCTAGTGCCTTTGTTGAGGGATATAACGATTGGAGACATTTGACTCAGATTATAGAACGTCATGAAACATCAAAAAGTCACATTTATAATATAAAATCTTGGATTGATTTAAATAAATCAATTTCTTCTAAAACAACTACTGATTCTGTAAATGAGAAATTAATAAATATGGATAAAGATAGATGGGTTTCCGTGTTAAAAATTAAAACTTATACCGTTAAATTCTTAGCCGGTCAAAATTTGAGTTTTAGAGGCAAAAATAATAAGTTATACGAGCCACAAAATGGAAACTTTTTAAAATTAATTGAAACAATTGCAAAGTTTAATGATACCATATCAGACCACCTCACTGGAATTAGCAGAAATACATCAAATATGCCTCATTATTTAGGTGTTCATATTCAAAATGAACTTATTTCCCTTTTGGGACAAAAAATAAGACATGAAATAATATCGCTCTTAAAAGTCAGTAAATATCATTCTATTATTTTAGATTCCACCCCTGATCTAAGTCACCAAGACCAAAATACTGTTGTAGTATTTGTTCTATTAAATAATAAATCAAAGCAAATAGAAATTAGGGAGAATTTTTGGGGATTTATTTTAATATCAGATTCGACAGGACAGGGTTTAACTGATTTTTTATTATATTTTTTGGAGACTCACAACATTTGTTCGAGAGATTTAAAGGGACAGGGTTATAAGAATGGTGCGAATATGAAGGGTCGAAATAATGGTTTACAAAAAAAAGTTCTTGACTGAAACCCTAGAGCTTTTTATGTGCCTTGTGCGGCCCATAGTTTAAATTTAGTTGTTAATGACGCTGCAAAAGCGCCTTTAGAAATTACAAGATTTTTTGTAATTGTACAGGAGCTACACGTTTTCTTCTCCGCATCGACTAAACGTTGGAAGGTCTTAAAAAATGAAATCCCAACTTTAACACTTAAACCCCTTTCAGATACTAGATTGGAAAGCAGAAAAGTTTTTAGATACAATCTAACAAAAATATATGATGCTTTATATACCTTCTATTCTGATAATACTAGAGACTCTGAAACTAGAAACATGGCAAATTCATTACTTTTGAAAATGAAGTCGTTTAAATTTATTTGTTCCATTATTACATGGTATAATGTGTTAACAAAAATTAATATCGTAAGTAAAGCTATGCAGGAATCGGATGCTATACTACCAAATACACTGCTCAAAACAATTAGGGGAGCACATAGTTTTAACGAAATTATGCAAATACTTACACCGATAAGTAACATAAAATAAATCATCCATAATTTAAAGCCTAGCAGGAATCAGAAGAAGAAAACTTCATATGCAAATCAAAGTTCATGACGTCAAAAACCAGAAAAAGAACATAAGGGTGGAAGTCGGGATGTTGCAGAAACGTCTGCTTCACTGCCTTAACTGTGAAATTCGACTGCTCAGTTATTCTTTTTGAGAAAAGGTGACTTGAAAATGTCTCAACAACGTGATTTACCGGAATCCATGCCATGGCGTATTATAGGCAGACTTGAATCCAGGCAAACACAACGTAGAGTCGCGGACGCTGTTGGAGTCGCCAAAAGTGTCGTTGCAAGGTTGTGGAATCGATTCTAAGAAACAGAGAATGTTAGACGTCGACCAGGGCAAGGTCGGCCACGCGCCACTACAGAAACTGATGATCGGTATATACTGTTAATAGCTCGTCGAAACAGAACAGACAATGCTACTCAGCTGCAAAGACAGTTGCTCTTGGCAACGGGATCTTGGCTCAGGCAAGGGTGTCCAGTCAAACAGTACGTAATAGGCTTCATCAGGGAGGTCTCTATGCACGTAGGCCAATGGTCTGCATTCCGTTGACCTCACGCCACCGTGCTGCCCGAAGAAGATGGGCTGCTGAACATCGAAAACCAGAAAAAGAACATAAGGGTGGAAGTCGGGATGTTGCAGAAACGTCTCTTTCACTGCCTTAACTGTGAAATTCGACTGCTCAGTTATTCTTTTTGAGAAAAGGTGACTTGAAAATGTCTCAACAAAGTGATTTACCGGAATCCATGGCATGGCGTATTATAGGCAGACTTGAATCCAGGCAAACACAACGTAGTGTCGCGGATGCTGTTGGAGTCGCCAGAAGTGTCGTTGCAAGGTTGTGGAATCGATTCTAAGAAACAGAGAATGTTAGACGTCGACCAGGGCAAGGTCGGCCACGCGCCACTACAGAAACTGATGATCGGTATATACTGTTAATAGCTCGTCGAAACAGAACAGACAATGCTACTCAGCTGCAAAGACAGTTGCTCTTGGCAACAGGACGAAGGGTGTCCAGTCAAACAGTACGTAATAGGCTTCATCAGGGAGGTCTCTATGCACGTAGGCCAATGGTCTGCATTCCGTTGACCTCACGCCACCGTGCTGCCCGAAGAAGATGGGCTGCTGAACATCGAGATTGGGAGCAACATGATTGGAGCCAAGTGCTGTTTAAAGACGAGTCCCGATTCAGTCTGGAGTGTGACACCCGACGTGTTTTGGTATGGAGGGAAAGGGGCACTCGAAATAACCCCACATTCGTTCGTGAAAGGTCAGAATACGGACGAGCTGGTTTAATGGTATGGGGTGGAATCAGCATAGGTGGACGCACGGACCTGCATATAATTCGAAATGGTACTTTGACGGCCCGAAGGTATGCAGATGAGATACTGAGACCTCATGTCATACCTTACGCTGCAACTATTGGAGATTCCTTTGTTTTCCAGCATGATAATGCCAGACCGCATACAGCTCGTCTTGTGGAGAACATGCTTGAAGCTGAAACAATAGAGCGTATGAAATGGTCAGCGTGCTCTCCTGACCTGAATCCAATCGAGCATGTTTGGGACATGCTCGGACGACGCATTGCTGCGAGACCAGGCCTCCTTTTACTCTCCGAGACTTGGGGATTGCACTTATTGAGGAGTGGAACAGCATTCCCCAAAATCTTATCGATAACATCATCGCATCCATGGGAAACAGGTGTGCAGCAGTCTTAGCTGTTCGAGGAGACCACACGCCATATTAAAAATCTTGCATCATTTCTAAACAATACTTTTTTTATCGTTTACATGTAACCAAATTGTTGCCCTAAATCATCTTTTCATGTTTTTTACATATTTTCAAAGAATTAAAGCTTAATTACAATTTTTTACGTCTTTTTTCTGTATTGCGCATTGATACGCGTGTACTATCCATTTTATGCCAAACGTGGCTGTCACGGTTTTCTTAACTTCTTTGCTTGCTCCCCTAATTTTTTTGAGCAGTGTATTATTTTAATGTTAGTGCAACCCAAACATATTTATATATTACATAAACTGAATTTATAATATATTCTGTAATTAAGGTAAAATCTGTAAGGGTGTCATTTAAGGTAAAAATATTTCAGAGAAATTTCAATTAATCCATATACGGTATAATGGGGGGGGGGCGCTAAATTATTCTCGCACACGGGCGGCAGCTACCCTAGGAACGGCCCTGGTTCCATACAAGGATTTTTGTCGTTTTTCGAGAACGAGGGGATGGCTACCGACATATAGCTTAAGTATTATTACGGATACTAGTACGGATTATGTAATGAAAGGATTATATAATGTAAGGATTATATACCGTATAATGAAAGAATTAATGAAAAAAAGGCTCATTATACCTACTGAATGTTATCGATAATATCGAGTAAAAATAGGGGGTGCTGCAGTTCCGCAGTGCCTATACACGAGCCGCCACTACCTGGCGTTCTCCATATGAAAGTCCGATGTGAATCAGACTACATGATAAACCTAGACTCGTTGGAAAACATCACACAAGCCCACTGTGACGACGTCCACATTGCATGTTCTTTATTCCAAGCTAATCGATGCCGACAGTGAGTTGCCGTGAGCGGAATACATCTGACAGGCCTGCGAGAATATAGACCAATATTTCCCAGACGTCTGTACACAGTTTGCCTTGAAACTGTGGTACTCGTGGCTGCAGATAGCTGACGAGACAGGTCGGATGCTTTGCTCCGTCTGCTTCTTTTGGCAGTTAGGGGGCGTCCATTAATTACGTGAGGCGATTTTGGCGATATTTTGACCCCCTCCCCCCTAATCTCACGTGAGATTTTTCAAAATGCGTATTTTTAGTGTAAACACGTTAATCTATGCTTGATTGCGTTGGATTTATTTAAAAAAACTTAATTTGCTTAATTATTTTATTTAAGACTAGTTAAGACTAGTATTTAAGACTACTAAGAACGTAGTCTAGAATCACAGTGAGAAAATCGAACAATAAAATACTTAAATAGGAACTACTCAAATTCGTAAAAGAATATTCATTCCAATTCAGTCCTCGGGGACTTATGTGTGGTCTCAAGTGTGACTACAGGAACTATTGGGTAGGATTTAGCCATATTTTAGTGTAGAAACATGTTTTGCTTAATATAACCCAGTTTTCTCGCAATTTTACATTGTTTCTTGCGGAAAAAAATTACGTGATATTTGCCGAGACCCCCCTCTTCCCCACGTAAGACTGGGTGATATTCGGCTCGACTCTTTCCCCTCTAAAAGCCTCACGTAATTAATGGACGCCCCCTTACTGCCAAATACCGGTCTTCATTCGGTGTTGTAACTCGGGGGCTACCTGTACTGTAATGTCTACTGACATTTCCATTATCTTGGAACCGTTGCCAAAGCCTAGAGATGACACTTTGGGCAATTCCAAGTCCTCGGATACTCCCATCTGAGTACGCCCACATTCCAGGCGGCAGATAATTCTATCACGTAAAAAATCATCCACTTGCGTTCTCTGTGTCATAACTATTCGGTTATGGCACTGAGAGGCTTACAGAACACTTGTGAACAATTTTACTTCTTTGCCACCATTCTTTATATACCCCTCTCTTACACTCTCGTCATTGTGACGTACTATCGGCGTCATCTGGTGGCTTCCTGTAGTTTGCATATGAAAGATGTGTGTGATAATTCTTCAGGTGAAATTTTTACTTTAGAGTTCGATTTCCGTGTGATTCTGAATTATCCTTAATTTATGGACATGAGTGTGATTAAAAAACTTTTCACCATCTTCTCTGAGATCCACCAAGCATACATTAAACACTTCTTTCAAGTACCTCTTGCTGTTGTATGGATTAATCCAGTGCTTCCTTCTAATTCTATTTTCACGATTAACATGCTTGTAGACTAAGTAGGAAAAAAAACTTTCTTCTTAAATAATTGGGAGCGCGTACGATCCATCTCGGTTGGTGGCAAACGAGAGACTGCCACTTACGCCTAACACCGCGAAAGTGTGCACTGGAACGGCTTTCCATGTAGATTGAAATAAACGCAGCGTCCCGATTACTTTTGCCGCAAGTGTGCACCGGCACTTACATGTGCATGTAACTAACTAGCTCTAGAAAATTATGTATCATTATTTACTCATTTCCTTTAAGAATTTTAATGAAGTTTAGCAAAAAAGGCAGTTTAAATAAACATTTTGCATGAAAATAAACAATTGTTAAGTTAAATAAATAAATTTATATTAAATACGCACTAAAAAAAACTTGTTTTCTCTTGAAAAATACGAAAAATCCATATTAAAGCTTATGGTTTCCGTGTTAAAGCGGCGAATTGATCATCGTTCGCGCCACCTAGTGGTTCCGTGTGATTCTGAATTATCCTTAATTTATGGACATGAGTGTGATTAAAAAACTTTTCACCATCTTCTCTGAGATCCACCAAGCATACATTAAACACTTCTTTCAAGTACCTCTTGCTGTTGTATGGATTAATCCAGTGCTTCCTTCTAATTCTATTTTCACGATTAACATGCTTGTAAACTAAGTAGGAAAAAAAACTTTCTTCTTAAATAATTGGGAGCGCGTACGATCCATCTCGGTTGGTGGCAAACGAGAGACTGCCACTTACGCCTAACACCGCGAAAGTGTGCACTGGAACGGCTTTCCATGTAGATTGAAATAAACGCAGCGTCCCGATTACTTTTGCCGCAAGTGTGCACCGGCACTTACATGTGCATGTAACTAACTAGCTCTAGAAAATTATGTATCATTATTTACTCATTTCCTTTAAGAATTTTAATGAAGTTTAGCAAAAAAGGCAGTTTAAATAAACATTTTGCATGAAAATAAACAATTGTTAAGTTAAATAAATAAATTTATATTAAATACGCACTAAAAAAACTTGTTTTCTCTTGAAAAATACG
This sequence comes from Dolomedes plantarius, assembly GCA_907164885.2. Lineage (NCBI taxonomy): Eukaryota > Metazoa > Arthropoda > Arachnida > Araneae > Dolomedidae > Dolomedes > Dolomedes plantarius. The sequence goes on along the minus strand of OU015497.1, from coordinate 95,456,113 downwards.
AAAAATCCATATTAAAGCTTATGGTTTCCGTGTTAAAGCGGCGAATTGATCATCGTTCGCGCCACCTAGTGGTAGCGATCAAATCTGAGACACTGTTTTTAACACGGAACTATTCCTCCTTCTGAAGCTTCTTGTTACAACCGTTTGGCAACAACTAGATAACTGTTTTCAAACAAACGTGAAAGTTGTCATGGGTAATGTGGGATAAACTATGTAAAGTCAATTTGTATTTTATAAGGTACGTTTTCTTCTTTTTCTTATCTGAATATTGAATAAACTGTACTTGGTCAACCTTTAATTATGATTTGGAATTCATGAAATTTTCCTTTCTGTAAACCTTTTGTTAAAAAAATAAACCGCAAAACTTACTGTCATATTTCATTTTAATGCCCATGCAATCCTGCAATACGAGGATGTGTGTTTTGTATAAATAAAGAATATATAAGTGCACGTTTCATCTGAATTTTTTTTGGCACATTAAAATGGTTATTTGGAGTCGGAACCGCAAAACTTAGTCTGGAGTCGGAAGTAAATTTAGTATTTGCAACACTTTTATAAGTAAACTGCTTACATTTTAAATTTATCAAAATTACTGATATAGTTGAACTAGGAAAATAAGAAATTATTGCTGAAGATCTTTTGCCTAGAAATCTGATTTTTCTTGGAAGTAACTTGCTTTGAAATTTTTAAAATTGTATTTTTTATTTTATAGGTGTTTCTATATGTTGAGCATGTTGGTCATGATTGGGGAAATTAGCCAAATACTATTTTTAACAACACAACATAAAAGTTAAATAAATTATTTACAGCAAACCATATTTATGTGTGCAGTTATCATAAATCAATGGCAGAGACAAGAATACATAAAAATTATAATAATTTTTAAAGTCAAAAACAAAGTTGAGTAGTTTCTGTTCCTGCTCTGCTGAACGATGATATGTCACCACAACTACTCCCCCCCAAGTGAGATACTCGGACTAAAATGTATTTCACTGATAACGCACTGGCAAACGAATTTCACGTTGACTTCTTGTCAGTTTGGTTGAGGAAGCAATGGGTAAATGTGCAAATCTGATCCTTTTTTTTACTGTTTCTGCTGGTTTGTCAACGTGACTTTTCCTGAGATCTGATATAATATCAGTTTCAGAAGAATTGTCAGAAAAACATGGTTTAAGTCTGTCTATTGAAATGTTAACATTTTTATTCTTTTTGAGAAGAGTGTAAATTTTATCAGATCACTGTATAACCTTATATGGCCCATGATATGGAGGTTGCAGGCTCTTACGAATGCTGTCGGTGCGAACGAACACATGTGAGCAACTTTGAAGGTCTTTGAAAATGAAGGGTTTCTGCTTGCAGTGATGTGAAAATGGAATAAGTTTTACATCTTTGATAGTTGCCTTAAGTTTTTGGACAAATTCTGATTGGGGTTGAAGTTTTGTATGTTCAAAGAAAACAGTTCGTTCTTAGACATGATATACTGAGAGGTTCTGAAACATTTTGAAAGAAATTTAAAAAAAGTTTTAAAAAACTCTCAGGAGAGTTGTGTTAGTATGCTGTTTTCTTTTTGAAATACAAGGAGTGGCTGGGAGAAAAAAAATTATTGAAAAAACAAAAATCGCTGAGGTATTCACTGCCTATTGATCTTTTTAACATTAAATTAAACATTATAATAAAATGTTTTTCCTATAAAATATGTTTGAAAGCGTGTGATATTTATATTGTTTTAAAGTAATGGATAGAGTAATTTTAATATTTTTTAGATCTCTATTCCTTTCAACTAAAATGGAGAAGTTGAATATCATCATACCTGAGAACTTTGAAAATTTTTCAAGAGAGGTTTGTATTCTTTTTCATTATTAAATTATTATCTATTATGTTTAATGTTGTTAAAAGAATGATTTTTCATTTTGTTTTACTTTGATGAGTTTATTTTTCACCTTACTTAAATCCTTAGATATGACTAAAAAAAAATCGATTACATAACCATGTATATTGACCACAATATTATCTTTAAAACTTTTCAATTTAACAAGTTAGTTGTTAACAGTATAGATTATCTTACTGTTGAATATCAAATGTTAATTAATATAATATACAGTGGAACCTTGCTTAACGAGCACCTCGCATAATGAGCAAAATAAATCGTAAAAAAATGGCTCGCTTAACGAGCAACATTTTGCATAACGAATGACGTGGAAGGAAGTCCCCTCTTCACGTCACTCAGATCTTCACGTCACCAGGATCATCAACAGCCGAAAAATAAGTATTTAAGGGTAGTCATGGATGGTTCGAGAAGCAAATATCATGGAACCGGAGGATATCAATGATATTGAGGAGCTTGTGGAAGAGCACTACCAAGAGCTGACCACCAAACAGCTAATAGGATTGCAGTGTCTTTCACAGCAAGCAGTTCTAGAGGAGAGTTTGTCAGTGGAGAAGGAAGAAGAAACAATCTTCTGGTGCAATAAAGGAAATGATGAAAGCATGGGGAAACTGTTGCATCGTAAGTTACAAAGCATCACACTGATAAGACGGTGGCTATGTGCGCTATAAATTTATTCAATGACAATGCAGTGACACATTTTCAGCAAATTTTGAAGCGCCGAGAAAAACAAATGTCTCTAGATAGCTTTCTAGTAAAAAAATTAGATATGTGTCATAATTTCGTAAATAATAAACTACATATGGATGATTTTGCTCCTTAAGAATTTATGTATAAGTAATTTTCTTTAAATAATAAAAGTTACATCTAAAAAATTTTGAATATTGTTTGGCATGGAACGCATTATCGTAATTTACATTAATTTATATGGGAAAAATTGTTTTGCTTAACGAGTGTTTCGCATTACGAGTAAGACTCTAGAACGAATTAAGCTCGTTATGCGAGGTCCCACTGTACTTCTAATACTAATTTGATATCTAGATTGATATAGAGTTATAGAAAAGAAAGTAATCTGATGATGCTCCAGAAGTGATGTAATCTAAGAAGGTATTGTAAGGAGCATTATTTAGAAAAAAAAATATTGCCGTTTCAAAATCCTTTATATAAGTAATATGCTTAGAATTAGAAAAGTTAAAAATTTGGAGCACTGTTTTGTCTATATTAAATAATATATCTTGGGGGAGGAGATGAAAGTTTAAACATAAAATCCAGTTATGTTTTATATACTCCTTGTATATAAAGCCTGAATGTTATTTATAACTTTTTTAAAAATGGTTGTCAGTACTAAGTCATCAAAAAACCACATGTAACAACTCTCCTGCATCTATGAATAATTTGTGGTTATTTGGCATTACAGTCATTATCTTATTCTAAACTTTTATGATACTGACGAACAATAAATTTTGCTTATGCTTATTCATTCATAAATCCTTATCTACTTTTGGAATACGTCACTTTTCAAACATTTTAGTTTTAGAATATTTTGTGTATTGATTTCTATATAAGGAATGCTTAAACTGCATTTTTTTTCTTCTTTTGTGGAGAAAGAACAGTTGAATTGGAAGACCTGTAATATTTATTATAGAAATGATATCTGAATTTTGTACTGTAATTATCTTGTCTGATTTATTATATTGTATTGTAATTATCTTGTCTGATTATAGTCTATTATAACAGGAACTTATATCATTAATAAAAAACATTAAAACACAAAATAACCAAAGTATAAACAAGAAAAGAGAATCTGAGAAGAAGAAGTCTACATTTGACTTTAGAAAGTAAGTTTATTGCAGATATTGAAAATTGCTTCTGAAATAGAATTTTTTACTTTTATATAATTTAGAAATATGGGAATTATATTATGCTTCCTAGTATTTTGACTAAAGCAAAGAGAGAGCATGCTCGTTCAAAAAAAGTATTTTTTTTTTTAAAGAAAGAAGGGGGGAAAAAACAAACTAAATTTGCTGTAGCAGTAGAATCTACTCTAGTAATGGGGCAGGATAATTTTTTTCACCCCGATCTGAGTGGTATATCCACTAGCAGTACTTCTACTCAAGACCTGAGTAAGTAAAAATTAAGCCATCCATTTCTTGGAATAGATGAAAAATATGCTTTTATATCCTCATCAATGTCATCTTCGGAATAAAAACAATGCCTACATAAATTTTCGCCAAATTGGCAAAAAATCTACCTGACCGTCTTATACAGTCTAGTCATTTTTTTATTCAAGAAGTTCGACTGTAATCCTTGCTGTATGAGAAGATACATTGTCATGGGGAAGCAGCTGTTAAATTATGGGCCAATGACAAACTAATTTTTTCCTGTGCAGTTCTTCACGAATAATTTTATGTGTAGCTGTGGATCCAATGTTAAGTTCCTTCTGTATCATTTGTTAAGTACAGCGATTATCATCGATTAACATTTTTCGTATGGCAGACACATTTTCTGTGACTACAGATGACAAAAGTCTTCCTATGTGTTCTTCATCCAGGAGAGAATTTCAATCTTTACTAAATTCTGTAAACTATCTGAATACAGTGGCACAACATGGAACTTCATTTCCATATGCTAATTATTGTAGATATTAAAGGTATTCTTCTTGATTGAACTCCATTTTAAAATCATAAAATTATAGCTGGATAATTCTCTTGTATCAACTCCATTTTCTCTTCTTTCAAAATTTATTGTTCGATAGCTAAATTGTTCTTCTTCGATAGCTAATTGTTGCCAAAAGTTATCATTTGTGGACATAAAAAAGTTCAATTTAAATATCCGACCAGTAATTTCTTTTTGCTGTATATCGTCATCCCCTGTCTAAGAAATTTCAGTGTTACCCTCCTATTGCTGTTTTTTCCAATCTCAGTTTCTGTTATTATTAAATTAATTAATCCCATTGTAAAAGTGTGTATATGCGGTCTATAAGCACAATTGACAGATTTGTGGTTATCGGTTCATTATGTATGTGAACGCAAATGTAGGTGTCTCACATCCCAGACACGATTGTTCAAAGAAATTAATTATTAAATAATTGAATATGTGTTGGAAAAAGTATTTACATGTAAGATTTTAAACTATGTAAGGTGGTGGCGAGATACAAGTGGATTAGTTGGCGAAATGTTCGTGAAATTTAAAAGTATTAAGTTAGCGTTAGTTTGAAAATTTTACCCCTTAGTCTAGCAACAAAAATCTTGTTTTCCCTTGCTTATCTTCTCTCCTCATAGGCTGTGCATAGGTAACATAATACGTTACTGTTTGCCATTTCATGTGACTGTGCTGCGGTACCCCCAGATGGGGGAAGGTGATTTTAAAACACACAACATTGGAATGTCTTGATCTTTCTACCAGGCATCAACATCTGCGGAGTGCAAAGGCGGAGAGTTACAAAAAGGCCGATGATGGGTGTTATATGAAAAGTTTTTCTCCAACATAAAGACACTAGTATGGCATCTTTGTAGAAAAGATGAAAATAAATTGAAGGCGGAGAGTACTGCATATTGAGTTTTCCAACAATTTAAGGCTATTCCAAGATGGGGAGACAAGGAACGCTCCTGAACTCTTTCCCTCATCAAGAGCCAGCAGCGGAAGCACACAGGCAAAGAGGGGTGAAGCTTCCCCTGGTTCTAGAGGAATGACCCCTCTTTTACCAGGAGAGGAGATCTCGCCGTGCCTGATTGCTGACGTCCCGTTCTTTGCCCTCCGTCCACAACATCCTACAGTTTTTCACTATGAGGGAGCACCCCCACAAGATTCGCCGGTCCAGAAGTTTAAGGCCTGATGACCAGATGATGAATACCTACTGTTCCAGCCATCCCATGGGCTAGCCCTTTTTGAAATCTTTCCTTTCCTTGCCCTTTTTTCTATTTCCACCTTCTCTTTTTTTTAGCCTTTGAAGGCAGGTAAAAAAGTTTATTTTATATTCTTTTATTGTTTTGAGGTAATTTAATGTTTTTCGATAAGTTGAGCTCAGTCATTTTGATCAATTAAAAATCTTCGCCAACCACTACATTTTGGTATTTGTTAAGTTGAAGTGTATGTTTAAATTTTCCTCCCGTTGTATGCATTAGGAAGTTTGTATATAATTGAGATAATTTTAGCATCTTAAATGAATATTGTTATTGCTTCTAATCCTGTGTTTTCATATTTATGAGTTGATTTTTTTTTATGGGAGGGCCAACATGGTGTTATGTTATACTAGAAGTTTAAATGCTAATTTAATTAACAAATCTATACGGTCTTGGTGGAATTTAGCCTTAGTAGTTTTAAACATAATAAATTAGTACCTTAACAAAATAAAACACAATATTTCTTGCCAATGTCATTTGTTTTAAGTCAATATCTGTTTCTACTAATATTAGTTTCATGCCATTATCATTTGTTTTCAGCCAATGTCAGTCTATTTCACCAGTGTAAAACCAGTCATTTAGACTGGATCTTGGGTCAAGCATTTCATGATTTTAAGTAACGTTCTCCAAACAGTTTATATTTATTTATTTTTATTTCTCATGTTTATTTTTTTTATTAATTTATTTTTATTTATTATTTTTTGTGTTGGGGGAGGGGGGGAGGTAGAGTTGGTTATGGACATTATTATTGATTACATAGGAATTTTTAATCAAAAATATAGAAATTTATCTCATGTCTGATAGCTGTTGCATAAGTGATTGTTCATCATTCTTTTTTAAATCTGTTATTCATTATAAAGTATACCAGTATAAGGTTCTATATTTAAAAGTTATTCAGGGAATGATGCCATTATTTTACAAAAGGTTCTATTTTTTTAGACACAAGAAACGCCATGTTGCTTTAAAATTTTTATACCTTGGTTGGGACTATTCTGGATTTGCTATTCAAAATCATTCTGAAAAAACTATTGAGGAACAGCTTTTTAATGCTTTTCTGAAGACAAAATTGTTAGAATCTCGAGAAACATCTAATTACCACAGATGTGGAAGGACAGATAAAGGTGTGTCAGCTTTTTCACAGGTTGGTGGTAGATTAACTTTGAATTTTAGAATGAAGACTATCTTATGAAAAAAATATATATCTTTTGCTTCATAAGATTGTTTGCTATTGTTTTGATCCATTTCTCTTTTTGTGTGTTAAATAAAATCTTGTTTTGATTATTTAATTTTTGATCTGTATATCTCTAAATATACTATAACATATTTTTTAAATTTATGTATTGATAAAAAATGTTTTTTTTTATTAAGTATTGATAAAAAAAAAATTTTATATTTTAAGTATATAGTTTTTAAAACTGCGAGTTTTATTTTCATTTTTCCTTAGGGTTATACGGATTTGGTATGGATGATTATGTATAAGGAAACTATTACTTGTATTTTTATATTACATTTATTTTTATTTTTAAATGTTATTCTGAATGTGTATATTTAATCTTTTTATTTTCATATTGTACTCTATTTTACTGTCTTGGAATATTCAACATTATTTGTCTACAGAAACAAATATTAAGCTATTTATATACATAACATTATAGCATTACTTTTAATTTGTCTCCATTTATACACACATAATATATAATAATATACACCTATGTAAAAATTGTGGATATCAGTGATTTGTTCCCTTAGTAATGAGTTGAATGTATGAAGTATAGGTTTTTATTTTTGCATATTAAAACAAATGAAAAAACTAATTGTGAAAATGAATGATAATGTATTTAAATATTTAAAACTTAGTTCAGAATATCAATGAGAAATGCATGAATTATTACCTTTTAGTTCATTCCAATCTTGAATTAATTTATGAAAGTGCCTATATTATTTATGAAAGTTTACAATTGTTTGTATTTTAGGTTTTTTTTCATATCCTTGTAAATATTCATATATTCTTTCAGTACCTTTTATTTGTCTTTTAATTTTTTTTCAGGTTATATCCCTTGATTTGAGAAGTAATTTAAATGAAGGTAAAGGTATTATAACACCAGAAGATTATATAGACAGTGGTAAAAAAGGTATTTATTACCCTTTATAAGTAAATTTAAGTTCTAATTTTTTAAATACTAAAATTTTGAGTATGTTCATATGTAATTCAGTATGGCAAAAAATGATGCACCATGGTATTGTATGTGATGTTCTAATATGATTAGAATCAGAATAAACAAGTTTGGTCAAAAGTGCACCATGAGTAATTGAGTTTTATTTCTATGTTTTTTCATGATATCATTCATTATAAGCTTAAGGTAAGCTCATTATAAGCTTAAGGTAAATAATGCTAGTTAATTTCAAATTTCATTGTTTAATGCTGTTGACTGTTATAGAGACCTTTTGTTTATTGCAAAATTATTTTTTTGTTTGGAAAAAGGGTTATCTAAAGCATTCTTTGAAGAGAACAATGAAGTTACTTCCGAAAACAATAAGGAAAAATTATTTTGGTTCCAAAATTATTAATAGCTTAAATGAATTGAAATATTTAATAAAATTATTTCAAAATAGAATTTCATTTCTGTGCAGTATTGAAAGTAGCCTCAATACTTCCTAAACAGTCAACAGTAGGTAATGGAGTGGGTATTTTGTTTTAATATTCAAGAACCATATTACTGAAAGCTTTCATCTCCAGCTACTCATATTCAGAACAAATGTTTCTAGTGTACAAAGGGGTGCACAATTTAATTTTTAATAAGTACAGTAAACTGGAAACCCTGTCATGTCATGAACTCAATGACTGGTTTTATTCTATTAAGTTTCTATTCAATGTGATATATATTGAGAGGTTTTCAGCTCCTTTAGAGCTTAAACTCTTCACTCCCTGACCAGTGATTTTACTGTAACTGATTACAAATAATCCAATCAAAAATTTATCTCCAGGAACTAGAACAATTTAAGGGGAAAAAATTTCAGTATTTACCCACTTATTGTATTTTTAAAAATGAGTAGCACATATTACAACGTCAATTTTAATGGTGGTATTTTTAAATGCTTAGATTTGTTGTACGCAAGATTTTGTGGCAATGATGGTGATTATATAAATTAGCCAAAGCTGATTGCAGTATAATGTCACCAACATTAAAATGGGAAAACATGTTTTACTCCTCTATCAAGGCTTATAATATCTAGTGGATGTGCCAGAGCATGTCTCTCCAAAAAAGACTTTTATTATTTTTTTCAAATAGCTTACAGTTCACTTAGTACATACTCATTACATATATTTAAGACATAAAGTATCAACACCCTATGTACTTCTGTGTCTTATAAAAAGGATGTTTTCGAACTTATAAAATCAAGAGAAATCCTATATCCTAAGAGATATTGAAAAGCTATTGCTCGATTAGCAGCTTGGCTGCTCAAACAAATTATGCACTGTAATTTTGATTTAATAATCTTTTAATATATACTGAAGTTTGAAATAAAAAATTTAACAAAATAAATATAAATATTACATAAAGTTCAAAACTATTTGTTTCTAATAAAATATACATTTTGTTAAGTAAAAGCTATCTTCATATTCAAGCTTTTTATATGTGTAAGCTATTCAGTTCTTATGTAATCTAATCTGATATGTATCTATAATTTATTGAATATTTTTCTGTAAGATTGATATGGTAATCTGCCTTTTTCCTTTCACATGTGTAACAATACTTATATGCACATAATATACATTATATTTTACTTTTTTTAATCACAGGTATCTGTTTTTGTTGTTTTGTTATCTTAAAATAGCACATTTGAAATGCAATTCTTTGTTTAGTTTCAGATAAAGAAATTGATTATCCAGGTGTATTAAACAGGGTTCTTCCACCAGAAATAAGGGTTATTGCATGGGCTCCTGTGGAAACAAATTTTAGTGCCAGGTAACAATCAATGACACACACACACACAAAATAAATAAATCATTAACCATCTTTTCATACTTGAAACTTTTTAGATATGCTTTAGATGTTTTACTTTTTTATTTCAACTCAGTTTTAGCTGATCATAGTTTTTCTTGATGAAATAATGTTGTATATTTTCAACTTTTTGTGTGTTTCTTTGGGTTATATTATGTTTTAAGTTAAAATATGAGCTTAAATAACATTTTCTAGTTTTATAGTTGTTGAAAAGAAAAAAAATATTGCAGCATTATTCTATTATTTAAAACCCTGATGATCTTTAGAAAGTTTCAAGTCCTCTGAGACATATTTTAAAGCAAAATTTCATAGTTAATCAGAGAGCATGCTTGTTAATTGACATTGCATAAATCTGTTAAGAAGCAGGTATGTTAGAGGCGATAAGACATCACTGAATTACATTACACTGATAGAATTGATGTACTACCAAGTTTGAAAGAATATGTTTTAAGGTAAAAATGAGCTGTAAGGACATTAAATTTGAAAAATGGTTTCATAAAATTTTTGTTATTTTCTTGTTTTTAAAGTTATTTATGTATAAAATGTTTAATATTTGATCCCTTAATAAATGTAAAACAATTTATAACTTAACTATGGTAAATTTTACTCATAGTCTTAATAGCATTGTTATGTATATTAGAAACATTTTTAGAGTATTTTTCGTTTATAATATATTATCCCTATCATTGAAAAATTGCTTTTTTTCCATACATTTTTAGGGTAAGCAGGTATTATTGCCCCATTATAATGTCATATTTTTCTATTTGCTAACTAGGCCTTATTTTGTTTTATTTATTTATTTTTGTTGCTACTTTAAGATTTTAATTTTTATGCAATTATTGACTTGTACATTTTTAAAATTTTTAAGCTACCCAAAATTATATATACAGTACAACCTCCCAAATCCGGAATCATTCAGGACACGGCAATTCCGGATTTGAGAGGTTTTTAAATAACACTACAAAGTTTTAGGAAAAAAAATAAACACACCAAAAAAAAGTAAAATGGTTTAATTATTAAATAAACCTAAATACAGAACATATAATTACATTATAATTTAAACATTTCAGTCAATAATATCTGTTGCTTTAGTTTCAGCTTATTAGAAATTTTTACTCGAATCCTATATAGTGACATAATTTCATATTCAGAGATAAAATTCCGGTGTTCTAAGCCTAATATTGTTTAATCTAATGATTTTATCAGGTCTTCTGTTGACATTCTTTTGTTTTCAGGGCATTCTGAATCAATTTCACGATTGCTGTCATCATAACCTTTGTTATTTACCACACTATCAATAATTTCAGAATCGATTTTGCCGCATTTACACATTCGCGGTCGCGCCACCCGTAACACTGCATTTACACAGTCGCGATAGCGGCGAGTCGAATTGAGGGGGACGAATGTGTAAACGGTGTTCTCGCCGTTTCTCCTCGCCTATCGTGGCGCTCGCTTCGGGAGTGGTTTTCTGGCACGAGTCAAAGGGGCAAATGGCGACGGGGGTCAAAGGTGAGAATGGTAACGGGAAATCTTGTTCATAGCAAGAGGCGGGAATGTGAGAACGGTCACTCGCATCCATGCAAGAACGTGACGAGTGTCTCGCGAATGTCTTACAGGTGGCTCGATCGTGAATGTGTAAATGCAGCACAAGACATTCGCGAGACATTAGTCACGAACCTGCATCGACGCGAGTGACCGTTCTCAATTTCCCGCCTCTTGCTGTGAACAAGACTTCCCGTCGCCATTTTCCCCTTTGACTCCCGTCGCCATTCGCCCCCCACGAGATTGTGTAAATGCGGTGTAAGAGAACAAACGATCGGCACATTTTCGTCGATGTCTAAAACTTCCTGTATGATCAATTTATGCATGTTAATGTTGCCTTTATTCGCACATTCCACTAATTCTGCTATTTCAGCTTCTTTCCCAGACACTTGAAAGCCCTCAAAATAGCTGCTGTCACTTCCTTGAGAGGAAGCGCAATTTTTTACCGATCATTTTGGTATCGACATCTATCGGTGAAATAGAAAAGTAAAATTGGCCATTTATTAAAGCATTCCGGATTTGGGAGGTTGTACTGTATATATATATATATATATATATATAAATACACACACATACTGAAGAGCCAAAACATTGTGACCATCCCGACACTTTGCAATGAACTCATGTGAATGACATGGTGGGCCTGTGATCAGGTTTGAATGGTATTTAACTGTTCCTGGGGAGTCTGAGGAATCATTCTTGCCCTTGCTTCTGTGTGTGATGGGAAAGGCTGCTGATCTAAGTGACTTTGATAGAGGGAAGATTGTGATGGCCCGACGGCTCGGAATGAGTATCTCCGAAACTGCACGACTCGTGGGTTGTTCGGGACCTACCATTGTTAGTACTTATGCAAAGTAGATGAATTATGGTGAAATCAGCAGTAGACACCATAGTGTTAGAGGTGCATGCATTATCAAGAAAAAAAGACATTGGAGACTGTCCCGCTTGGTGAAGAAAAATCGGCACCAGACAGTGGCTCAGCTTATAGCCCAACACAATGCATGTCCAAGTAGAATTGTTTTGGAGCACACACTTCATCGGACACTGTTGGATCTGGGACTGCACAGCAGACGTCCCACTCATGTGCCTCTGTTGACCAAGCGTCATCACCAACTATGCCTATACTGGGTCCGGAAACATCATGACTGGACCATGAATCAGTGGGAGAGAGTTGCCTGGTCCGATGAATCGTGATTCGTCATTCATCATGTTGATGGCCGTGTCAGGGTATGCCGTTTTCCAGGTGAACAGTTGCTCCCCCAATGTACAGCAGGTCATACACAGGCCAGTGGTCGTGGTATAATGCTTTGGGAGACATTCTCATGGGTGCCTCTGGGACCCGTGGTTGTGGTAGAACAGACCTTTAAAGCTATGGACTATCTGGACATCATTGCAGACCAGTTGCACCCTTACATGGCATTTGTCTTCACAACTAGAAATGGAGTGTTCCAGCAGGACAACACTCCATGTCACAAGGCTCGAATTGTGCTGGAGTGGTTCCAGGAACATAATACTGAATTCCAGTTAATGTCCTGGCTGCCTAACTCACCGGATCTTAATGCGATAGAGCACATTTGGGATGTCATGGAATGCAGCTCAGAGCTCAAAATCCACTATGTTGGAATATCCCGTATTTCCATGACCGCTGCTTGAACATCTGGTACAGTCTGTGTCCAGCCATCTACCAAGGACTTGTGGCATCCATGTCAAGGTGGGTTGCAACTGTTTTGTGGGCCAAAGGTGGGCCAATGGGTTACTAGATAGGTGATTGTAATGTTTTGTTTCTTCAGAGTGTATATCTTGTTAAATAACTAAACTTTATTCTATTTTCTTCAAAGTTGTTGATACAGAATTTGTATATATTTCTTTTTATTCTGTTACTCTAAGTATTTGTTGTTACATTAAATGATTTATTATTATAAATATTTCTGGTTAAAATAGTTTTAAAAACTTAATTTTAGTCCTGTATGTTTATTTTATTTTATTCCTGTTGCAGTGATTAATTTTGTATTCCACTGTTTTATAATGAAATTGTAATTTTTCCTTCTTCACTCTCTTGCATTTCATTTGTATTTATTGCAGGTTTGACTGTACTCAAAGAACATACAAATATTGGTTTCCAGTTGGTAATCTTGATATTAATGTAAGATACGTGAATTATTGCATTTAATATTTGTGCAGGTTTTTGTACATTATTTTTCATTTGTAAAAGTCAAAATAAAGTGTCTATTTATATATCTAAATTGGGATAAGGATACTTTTGTTTACAATAATAATATATGGATTCTATGCACAAAGGTGTGTAAGAAGTTTTATCTCTGTGGCATCATATTTAATATTTAATTATAAATATTATCTCAGTATTTTGTAGAGATCTTCTTAGAGCTTTTCAGTCTGACACAAACACATTTATATACATTCTGTATGGATACTCAGTAAATGAAAGCGACTCAGGTATTTTAATACTCAGTTTGCTCTGTTTATATTTTAAGAAAATTATCTGATGATACATTTTAAACTTCTACACTAAAGATTTTAAGTCTACATTGATGTCAAACTAGACTTTAAAATTGCTTTTTAAAGTGTTTTTGATTACTCTTATGTAATGTGTTTGTATAGATTTTAATTTCTAAATGTAAGTCATGCCAATACAAAATTAAATTTTTTTAAATAAACTTTTTAAAAAATTTTGAATATTTAAAAAAAAATTTTTTGTAATATCCAAAATGCTATTGTCAGTACTTTTATGTACTTAAATTTCACCATTGTTATACCTTTGCACTTACAGAAAATGCTTGAAGCTGGAAAGAAACTTGTTGGTGAACATGATTTCCGAAATTTTTGTAAAATGGATGTTGCAAATGGAGTAATAAACTACATGAGAAAGATTTTACATATTGATATTAAAAAATTATGCTTAAGGTAGAGTGAATTGATTATATATTACACAATATCAATTTATTTAAATGTTGGTTCTTGGAACAGGATTATTGCTAACAAATATTAAACAGTCAAGTTAAATATATTTGACTAAAATATTTATTCTTTTCTCTTGCAGTGATGTTCAAGCATATGATATTGCTGAGTTGACCGTCATTGGACAAGCCTTTTTATACCATCAAATTCGTTGCATTGTATCTTTACTGTGTCTAATTGGATTAGGAAAAGAAGATACTAAGGTTCATATTTATTTTTTAAATTTCTGAATGAATCTGAATTCATTACACTTGTATCTAAAATTTAAATTCTGTTGGTTATTTAAATACTTGAAAAAGTTTCTTTTATTGAGATACATATAATTTCCAATAAATGAAATTGAGATGTGTATAGAAATAACTACAATAAAATATTAAAAATTAACTGAACATTTTTATTTTGCAGTAAACTCAGTTAATCTGGGCTGATTTTAGGGTCCAGAAATATTAGCTGTGAAAAAAAGAAAAACAGTCGTACAATGAGCATAAATTTCTTTGTCTTAGCACTTTGGCAGCAAATTATTACCGTAACACTCCAAAAACTGACCTGTCGACCAACCTATTTATACAAATTACAAGGGTTTATTATACACTTAAACGAAACATATACTAGTATAGAAAAACTTAAACTAAAGAACTGTACTATACATAGGTTTATATATTGTCTAGAATTGAAAATATCCATTAAAATTTGGAGAATTATGTAATTTAGTCAAAATTACAATGTTCCCAATGGTCCTAATATTTCAATGAGGTGATACAAATAATAGTTTAAATAATTGTGGGCATTAATGTTTTGTACATTATTCGATAAAGTACAAAAACCAGTTCTCTAGTAGATAGTGTGATCTGCAGCAGATATTATTTCAAGCTTTCTGCCTAGCTTGTAAAATTGCTTAGTTTATTTAAAAGGTTTGAACTCTTTAGGCTTCTTTATAAATGTTCTGATATTTGACAGATGCTTAAGAACTTAACTTTACTTATTAAAGGCTGTTATTAGCATTTTAATTGAATTCTCATGTGAGCAACGAAAATAAATAAGTGTTTTGATGCTAAATGTGATCACCTTAACCTCTTCAAAAATTCTCTCGGGAGGTTCTGCTTGTTGTAGAGGTATAGTCCACTACCCATTAGAAGAGACCTGGCACCGGTTGAGTGACCTGTTTCTCGGGAATCTTCTTTTCAGAGGAGGGCAATAGCTGTATGTCTTAGTAGATACAGTGCCAAAATTGTAAATGTTAGGCATTCTGCTATCACATTGACCTTTAAATAAATAGAAATAATAAGTGTTGTTGAATTTAATTACAGGAATTCTTTACTTGCAGAAAAATGTTTTCTGTGAAATAATGTGTTTTCTTGCTACTGCAGGAAAGTTTTTGTAAGTGCTTATGCTAGCATATTATTAAATGGATAGTATCAATCATATATTACATAAAAGAGTAATAAATGCTTTTAAGAATTGTATTACCAATACTACCTAGATACTTGCAGAGAGCAAATCAGTTAAAAATAAAAGCCTCATAAATGCATAATAATTAGGAATTTTTGTGAATTTCAGAAGCTTTTATCTCCTACTCAATATGCCTAATGATACTGCATTGGTAGACTTAGTCCAGTATTAGTAGACAAGTATCACTGCTTAAAATTATCAAAATATCAGCAATTATAATGCTTTTTATTAGGGGTCTATAATTCTATTGTAATATTTTGAATTCATCTGACACTATCTAGCATATCATTTCTTTATTTTGGTGTATGAAATGACACTGTAAGGCATGGATATCAAATATGTATTTTTTATTATGCAAATGATTTTTTTTCCTCTTGTTTTATTTCAGGTTATTGATGTACTATTAGATGTTACTAAATGCCCAAGAAAACCTCAGTATAATCTAGCATCAGGTAAATAAATTTTAGGTAGGACTGCAATTTATATGCCTTTGAGCTATTTGTATATATTTAAGTGTATTTCCAATCAGTGTTTTTTCTAAGTATGAGTACAAGGTGTAAAAATATGATGTATTGACAAGACTATTATATAATAATAATAGTTTCTGAAATTATGTGTGTAGATAAAACAGTGGTTTAATGATAATTGTTTTTGAAATTGTATTTAATTTTTATTTACCCAAATTTTTCTTTTGCTAAATGTATTTTTATGAATGAAGTTTACAAAGTGATGGGAAATTAATTCTTGTAGTCATTATTTACAAAGTTTTGAACAAGAGTTTTTTTTCTCTTTTTCAAAAATTATTTGCTTGATATATTTCTAAAAATGTTTACTCATATCTTTAAAATAAAATGTATAAAATTGGGAGAAACAAGTTCTTTTGAAATTATGAAAATTGATGTTTGACATGTTGTAGTTATTAGATTATAGGATGTTACATGTGTGTGTTATTGAACTTTTGTATGTAAAATGTATTTTCTCTTTTAGAAATTCCTCTTGTTTTATTTGATTGCTCATATGAGAATTTAGATTGGATCTTTGATGAAGAATGTCTTGAAAAGACTATCAACCATTTGCAAAACTTATGGGCTGAACATTCTATTAAGTATGCTCTTTTTATTTAGTATTGCTCATCTTTGTGTTTTGTTATTCGAATGTAAATATTAAATTGTTTTCTCTGAAAATATTTATTACTTTTGTCTCTGTTTGTATTCACTTCTGAAGAAATTCTTCATGTCCGATATAGATTGTAAAAGAACCTTAAAACAATGGATGCATGGATGTGTTGGTGGCAAGCAAGGAACCACAGAGAATTGGCCTTTATCATACATTTATTTGACAATACTAAACTTTCTTTTAAAGTGAAATTACTAGTAGAATAAGGTTCCCCTTCATATTATCATTTAATACATGAGGAATCAGAAGCAGAGACAAAATACTCGATCAAAGCAATTTTTTCTAGGATCTCTCGGGAGGCACTTACTACTGTTGAAGAATACAGCGATGAATGATTTTGTTGACAGGGGCCCACATCATGTCATATGCAGTATCATCATGTTGGATTCCAGGACTTTCCGCTAGATTCCGAGATAG
The DNA here is from genome assembly GCA_907164885.2 of Dolomedes plantarius. Classification (NCBI taxonomy): domain Eukaryota; kingdom Metazoa; phylum Arthropoda; class Arachnida; order Araneae; family Dolomedidae; genus Dolomedes; species Dolomedes plantarius. The sequence continues at coordinate 95,438,762 of OU015497.1, read as the reverse complement.
CTCAATCAGCCTTCTATAACGTCCGAGCTCCAGGAAACCGCAAGCGAAATCTCTCAACCTTCTCTCGTTTTTTTTTTTTTTGGATGGGCTGTTGTCCGTTTACCGGGGCCATTTTAGACCACCCCTTTTTTTCTTATTGGACAGTAGGCTGCCTTTCTCTTAGCAGTTCCTGCTCAAATTGGTCCCTTATTTCACTGCTCATGTTCACAGTCTACCAAGTACCTCCCCACCATAATTTTTGTTTGAAATACAACTTTGACCATTATCTGAAAATTTTATTGTGGGCCATAAAATAATGCCACCATCTATCTTACAATATTTATAGTATTTTGCTATCAATGGCCACACAGACAGCTTTTCTTTTATGCCACCTTAGTGTTTAAGTCTTTATTTATTTTTTGCCTCTGAAGTTGTTACAAGAGTTCTATTATTGACTGTCTCTCGACTATACACCACAGCGAATTATAACATTCAGCACTTCTACATCTAATATATCACCTTTAAAGGGCATTGCTCCATTCTCTCCCTACTTTTGCAGTTTTTATCAACAGTAATTATGAATGTAGTAGATGCTATTCAGTGTATTTGTTTTCACGATAAATGCATTTATTTGTTCCAAATGACTTTGGAAACTATTAAAAAATCTATGTTTCTTTGTTAATTAATAAGTTCATTTCCAATAATTTAACCTTCGTATAAAAAATATAGAACATTTTTTATTCTACTTTTTGGAAGAGTTATTTTCCAGATGAACTTTATTGGGTGACTGATATGCAGTGGCGCACCCAGGATTTTTTCTTGGGGGGGGCCGAGATGAATGGATAAAAATATTTATAATGCATGGGGGGGGGCCGAGATGAACGAATAAAAATATTTATAATGCAAAATCAATATTTCTACTTCTTTGGGGGGGGGGGGGCCAGGGCCCCCTGGGTGCGCCACTGCTGATATGGCATTGGAAAAATCTTTGCTCAGTTCATTTGTTTCAAGAAACACGTAATGCTATATTTGGAGCACATTCACATAAATGTAGTTGACCTCTTGCCAGTGTCGCCCAAACCCAGTTCGGGCAACTGCAATGGGCAATGTTTGTGATGCCCAAGCTGAGTTCACTCAGGAAAAAAATTAATAATCCTTTTCCGTGAAGCCCAAACTGAGTTTGTTGTTCTTTTGAATAGACATTTAATGTGGAGTTTTACTATTTTCACAATAGATGGCAGTATTTGTCCTTCATTAATTTCATTGGTGAGGAATGTGGGTATGGTCAGTTATAAAGGTGTGAATTGGGACTGAGTGTTTTGCACTATTAGTCGGAATTTGTTATAATTGCTCATTGTCATTTTTAGCAAATTTTATACCAAAGTTTGTTTCTGAAAAAGCTTGATATGCAATGTCTGATTCAGACTCCAATAAGGAGTACCTGTTAGGTTCTTCAGGCTCATTTACTGACATTTCTACTGAAGAATATGAATATATGAATGAATATATGACGATGAAAATTATCCTTTTTAGTAATTAAATGTAGAATGTGGACTCGGTTGTATTTGGATAATCTTCCTCCTGCTCCTCCAAGGTTTCTGCTTCAGCAAAAACAAGTAGGTGTAACAACTGATACATCTAATTCACACAAGAAAATCAGTATTTTAAGCTGTTTTTGGATGGTCATTTGATACATACCATTACCACAGAAACTAATAGGTATGCACAACAATGCATTCAAAGCAAAACCCTAAAGCCAATAAAAAAGTTGGATTCCAACAAATGACAATGACATTAAAATATTTCTCGCATTACATATTTTACAAGGTTTTATTCAGAAGCCAGATGTAGAGATTTTGTGGTCGAAAAAGACATGCCTTGAAACTCCATTCTTCTGCCATTTTATGACCTATGACAGGTTTCAAATAATAAAAAGATATTTTCATTTTGTGAGCAATGAAAAAGTTGAACTAGTAACACACCTTAATGCAAAACTCAATAAAATTTGGTCTATTTTTCAACTTCTCAGTGCAAAATTTTTGCATTGAACATCCCAATTTGTGATGTTATTGTAGATCAACATCTGAGGCTGTTTGAGGGTGGATTGGGATGGATCCAGTACATGCTACTAAAAAGATCTCACTTTGGTATAAAGACATTTATGTTGTGTGAGAGTGAGACTGATTATATTTTTTCCAGTATTATCTGACCTATATGGCACAGTATGTGCAATTAGGAAAGATTTGCCACTTGATTTGCAGAAAAACATTAATATAGGTGATGTTCTTGCCTTTCATTGTGGAAAAGTTATGGTCATAAAATGGCATAAGAAAGACATTTACCTGCTATCTTCTGTCCATACAGCACAAATGATTGAAATAGAAGATTAGGAAAAAGAAAAGAAAATGAAATCAGAAGTAGTTAATGACTATAACAACACTAGGAAGGTGTTGATAAAGTTGACCAATATCTTACAGACAATATTTTACTGACCTATATGGCATAGTATGTGTAATTAGGAAAAATTTGCCACCTGATTTGCAGAAAAAAATTAATAAAGGTGATGTTCTTGCTTTTCAAAGTAGAAAAGTTAGGTCATAAAATGGCATAAGAAAGACATTTACCTGCTATCTTCAGTCCATACAGCACAAATGATTGAAATAGAAGATTAGGAACAGAAAAGAAACTGAAACCGGAAGTAGTTAATGACTATAACAGCACTAGGGAGGTGTTGATAAAGTTGACCAACATCTTACAGACTATGTCACTGTAAGAAAACATGGCAAGAAATAATATGTGAAGATTTTTTTCATCTTCTAGATCAGGCATAATTGAATTCCTTCATAACATATAAATTGGCAGGAGGTGGGTAAAATAATATGAACTACAGAATTTCAATTGTAAAACAAGAAATGGTTAAAAGAATATGGTTTGGACTTGTGTGCAGTGCCATGTTTTTGCATGTATCATACTGAAAGGATTTGTGAAATTTGCATATTCAAAATCATGTTGTATTGTCTAACATTAGTTTATTATGTTTAGCTTTAAAATTACCATGCCATTTGATTTATTTTGCTACTAGCCGGGCTTTGTCTGTCTAGCCAGTCGGTTTAGGGACCTGCTCTCTTCAGCAATCATTGTCAGAGAATGGAAACACTAAAAAACAATGAAGAAAGGTATTTAAATTTTGTGGTACAACAATAAATAGCGCTATGTATGTGTCACACTCAATACAGCTCATAATGTATCACTCTTGTGGCGCCATCTAGTGGACCTTAGCACATATAGAACCAAATATTGCATAACAAAATTAATCAAATTTTTTCTAGAATAAAATTTAAAATTCGGGTTTCGGGATGCTCATACAAATGAATGATAACATAATAAATGCAACAATTTACTTTAAGAAATAATAACAAATGCGATTAATTCTTTGAAATGTCTGTGATTCACGCTTTATTTACGGATATATATCAGTTAGCGGTGGAGTCTGCTTTTAGAATTAAAATATCTGTAAAAGTATTAAAGTAACAGAATAACTGTAAGCAGAAAAAATTATCAGTTTTCAAAGCTCTTTCCAAATATGTAAGATTTATGTACTTTCATGAGAAAAATAATACACCGATTTTCGACCAAAATTGCTGCCAAAATTGCGCTGTATCAAGAGGGGTGATTTTCAGAAATGTAACAGCTTCCATTTACTGTTGTCACCCTTCAAAATTGTTGGTTTTTATTAATTAACAATTAACAGTAATCAAATTTAAAATTCGGGCTTCGAGGTGCACATGTTCAGAATCTTCACTACCCGTGTGCCAAATTTAATAGTTATAAGTTTTATAGATTCGTCTCGACGCAGCACACATATAACATGGACACCCGGAGGTGTGACCGACAGACAGAATCTAACCTTGCTTTATTAATATAGATTATTGAAAATTGAGTAAAATATCTATTAATTTTTCTCATGTGTCAAATAATTGAATATAGTTATTTCATTAAATAAAAAAAATAACCATTTTCTAACCTTTTTATTAATATAATGCACAAAATTAAACACAATTTTTTTTCCAATGTTGACGCATTTTTCTGAAATATATGCCACAGTTAAGGGGTTAAATATCTGGATACATAATTCTTGTTGGGATGTTTAACTGATTTAAGAAAGGTTTTTTTTTTGACTAGCAGAATCTCAACCATATCAAAGGGGAGTTAAAGTTGTTATCTTTCAGGAACCATTTAGTAATTGTTTATTGAAAATCTGGGCTTTTCTGCACAAAATCAAAGAGTAATTTAACCTAGAAAGAAAAAGCACTTTATTCCTTTACTTATATATTTTTTTGCTAGTTTTATAACTCATGCTTTATTCAAAAATACAATGCTTTGCTGGTATTCTGTAGCTCTAACAGTATATTTTTATTGTATCTATAGGTCAGTTATTATAAGGAAAATGCTGGCAGAATTAGAAAAATTATCAACAGCTAAACAGCCAATTATCTCCCAAGATAAATTTTTACTACCTGGAGTTAAGCCACGTGTATATAAAAGGCTTCTGGATAGACCATGTTGTGGTATGAATTTGTTTTCTGAAAAGTTATATGTTTTTTATAGAGTATATTAGTTAATGTTTTTGTATTATTAATTCAACAAAATAAAAATATATCAGAATAACTGTAATAACTATTTAGAAAAGTGTTCAATTACCTCTTGAAATTTATAAAAATCAGAAGAGTAAAGGAGTTTTAGAACCAGGCATATACACACTCATAAAAATTCAAAATGTGCCTGTCGGGGATGTTAATAGATAGTCATTGTTCAAGAAATATTGTATTACTAAAGTGAACATGGACCTTTCACTTTATTAATTTTTAGTCCTATACATTAATTAGCACCATTATCATTTGATATACTATAGTTTATATAAAGTAGGTAAAGATAAAAAGGCCAAGGAGACATTCTTGTTACTCTGTAAAAATGGCCAACTTTATTATATGTAAAATATTACTTTTATAAATGTTTGACAACATATGTTAAAAAAAAAAGTGTAAAACCATTACAAAGTTCACCTGTAATATAACTAAACATGCAATCTATTTTTACAATCTGGTTTAAAGAATGGGTCATTTATTTTTTCTTTCCTTGACTTGCAGAGAAATAAGGAGATAAGAATTTTTTTTCTTGATTAAATCATTTTATAATATTGTAAAAGAAGACTTAATAGATTTATTTTAATTTTATTTTTGTACTGTAGTTTTTTTTCAGTAAAGAGCTAGATAAGTATACCATTATGTGGGGTGAAAGTATTAAAAACGTTGAATGGTATAAAAATTTAATTCAGTTGAATACAATGCAATTGTTCTAAATTTTTCTCTCTTCTGAAATTATAAAACTGAGTAAGTTTTGTGTTTTGAACAACTTTTTCATGTATGTTTTTTTTTTCAATCTGATTTTGACTGCAGTATCTCAAATTATGTTTGAAATTGAAACTAACAGTGTTTATAACGTAAACCTCAGGGTTTTTTTTTTTTTAAATCTTAAATCTCTAGTTAAGGAGACATTTCTATAAGACTATACTAACAATAATATAATCTAATGTGTGAATTGTTATTTCATGTTGTGCAAATGAAATTAGTTCTAGAGTATGTGAAATTGAATAGTTTTGATTGTCATATTAAGTAAGATTGAAAACTTTCTCCAAACACACACGCAAACATATATATATAAACATATATTTATAAACATATATATATATATATATATATACACTCAAGAGCCAAAACATTATGACCACCTATCAATAACGAGTTGGCCCACCTTTGGTGTGCAACACAGCTTCAACCCGCCTTGGCATGGATGCCACAAGTCCTTGGTAGATGGCCGGAGACAGATTGTACCAGATGTTTAAGCAATGGTCACGCAAATCCGAGATATTGCTAATTGGTGGTTTTTGAACTCTGAGCTGCCGTCCCATGACATCCCAAATGTGTTCTATCGGGTTGAGATCCGGTGAGTTAGGCGGCCAGGACATTAACTGGAATTCAGCATCATGTTCCTGGAACCACTCCAACACAATTTTAGCCTTGTGACACGGGCCGTTGTCCTGTTGGAACATACCATTTCCAGCTGGAAAAACAGAGGCCATGTAAGGGTGCAACTGGTCCACAATGATGTTTAGATACCCTGTAGCATTCGTGGTCTGCTCTACCACAACCACGGGTCCCAGAGACGCCCAAGAGAACGTCCCCCAAAGCATAATACCGCCACCACCGGCCTGTGTATGACCTACTGTACATTGAGGGAGCAACAGTTCACCTGGAAGACGGCGTATCCTGACACGGCCATCAGCGTGATGAATGACAAACCGTGATTCATCTGACCAGGCAACTCTCTCCCACTGATCCATGGACCAGTCGGGATGTTCTCGGGCCCAGCGCAGGCGCATTTGGCGATGACGCTTGGTCAGCAAAGGCACACAAGTGGGACGTTTGCTGCATAGCCCCATATCCAACGGTGTCCACTGAACAGTGTGCTGCGATACTATTCTACTTGGCCCTGCATTGTATTGGGCTGTCAGCTGAGCCACTGTCTGGCTCCGGTTTTGCTTCACCATGCGAGACAGTCTCCGACGACCTTTTTCTGTGATAGCGTGTTGACGTCCAACACCATGTTGTCTACTTCTGGTTTCACCGTCATTCATCCACTTTGCATAAGTACTAACAACTGTAGGTCGTGAACAACCCACGAATCGTGCAGTTTCGGAAATACTTGTTCCGAGCCTTCATTACAATCTGCCCTCTATCAAAGTTACTTAGATTCGTAGCCTTTCCCATCACACACTGAAGTAAGTGAAAGAATGATTCTTCAGACTCTCCAGCAGCAGTTAAATACCACTTCCGCCTGATCACGTGCCTTCCACGTCATCCAGGCGAATTCATTGCAAAATGTAGGGGTGGTCATAATGTTTTGGCTCTTGAGTGTGTATATATAAAAAATTTTGTTACTTTATAGTGTTTTAAGCTATGACATGTTTTAAGCCAGTGATATCCGCTTGTTTAATTATAGTTTAAACCTTTTGTATAAAATTTGTGCATAATTCTTTGTTGATAGGAGAATTAAAATCAGGCCCAGTTCAGGTAAGGAAATTAGTAGTATCTGTAGATTTAGTTTTTATGTCAGACTCTAGTTTACGTAATTAAATTGTCTTCATATATACCAAAAGTGATGGAATATTAAATAGTTACCACAAAATTCTAATTCTGATAAATGTGATATAAACTGCAAAATTTTTGCAATGTCTAGTAAAATTTCATTGCATTTTCTGTAAGTAATAGGCAAGTCAGTTTCATGTTTATCTTAATTTTGGCACTAAATGAAACAAAAAAGAAAAAAATCACCCCAAAACGAGACGATCGACTGGTCTCTTCATCAGGCCTAACTGAGTCAGTCAATTCAACGGGAATCTCTCTGAGGAAACTGATTGATTGGTTTATTTATTTATTTATTTTTAAAATTTTTTGTTTCAATTTTCTCCACGGATTCTTGTATTTATGTTTCTTCAGTGCTAGTTGCAGATTTCTGTTAAATTTTTAGACAGTTAGTGGCATTAATTTATTTATATAATTTGATCATTTTTTCTTGGGTTAATTTTGGTACTGTTATAAACCAGGCACCCTCTCTTATCTCTAAATATATATCTTCTGTTTATCTGCATTCAGCTTACTATCTTCTATTTATCAATATTCAGATACTGTTAATTGGATATAGAATTAAGTGAAAGTTTATCCATATATCTCTTATAATCATCATAAAATTTTTTAATTTTCTCTACTTTTTTTGCTGGACAAAAATGTTTTCAACATTTATTCATAATTTTAACAAGCATAGTAATTATTATTATTATTTGGCAATACTATCTTTTTCTAAAATTGTCTCTTTAGCCAATTATGTGCTAGATGATTGGATTTTGTGTTAACACTAAATTACATGTCAAAACTGCTTCAATTTTGTCTATTTCAAGGAAACTGAGTTTTGCTGGTTCATTTTTAAGCATCAAAATTTTACTAGGTGTACATTAATGGGATTGTTTTTATGCAAGTAATGTTGCAAAATGAATGGCAATTATTTATTGAATATTGGATTCTTTTTTTCTAATTTGTAAAATTTAGCATAAAGTATTTTTAGTATTTCATTTCGAGTGACACTACCCCCCCCCCCCCCCCCAAAAAAAAAAAAAAAAAAAAAAAAAAACAAACAAAACACTAGGAAGTTTTATTTTTTTTTCTTAATTGAAGATTCAGAATTGTTACATTTTACTCTATTTTTATTTTATAAATTTCCCTAATAAAAAGAGAAATTCACTGATATATATATATTTCAGATTGTTATAAAAAGTTATTTAATTTCATAATAAACATCTGAATGTTTCAATTTGTGTAACAAAGACTTGTTTGAAAACTAAAGATTATATAATTAATTTTTCCTTCTCTTCTTTTGATTTTTAGAAAGCCTAGAAGAAAGAATTGAACATTACAGTAAGAAACAGAAATTAAAAATATCAGAATCATGTAATAGTAATAGTGAATAAATTTTTAATTAAATTATTTTTAAACAAAGGCATATGAGTTTTACAATTTTTTATGTTTTCTGCTTGTTTGAAGATTTGAGATGAAATTTTATGAAAGACATGAAAGGATAAACTTTCAATGTTCAACTGCTGAAGGTCCTACACTCATTAATACATTTTTCAAACAATCAACTCTTTTTGAAATTTTTTGTATTCAGATTTTTAGAGGGAAAGGTCTGGCTGTGTTATGAATATATAAACTAGCTTCTTGGGAAAAACTGACCTAACTCCTACTCAAAAGTTTTTTCTTGTGACTGCTTCTTTAATGGGAACCATTGAGAGCTGTTCTGTCCTTTTAAGAGCTAATTAATAACAGTATAAATTATACCATTTTAGGAAAATGGTTAGTATCATTTTAGATATTTTTTTATTATACATAGTTTATGTTTTTTGGCACCAAAGTTACATAAAGACCAACAAAGTCCTGAGACTTTGTTGGTCTAATTAGCCCTAGTATAGCAAAAAATGTCCATAGTGCTCTCAGCCAAACCAACCTGAGACCTTGTACAATGGGTGATAGAAAAGTGTTAAACTAGACCAACCATACTCAAACTTTTTTCTCTTGGGCCACTTGCATATGTTTACTAAATTATGCTGGTCTCAACACAGTACACTATACCTCATAATATGATAATGTAAAAAATAAAACTTAAAATCTAAATGTGTTCAAATGTTTATTTAGAAATAAGTGTGATTTTTTTTTTGTGTTGAGACAAACTGTTGACTATTTTAGATAAATCAGGTTTGTACTTCCTACATGCCACCCTCAATATATTATCAAAGTAAGAATCAGTTAGTGGATTTCTATATATGTTCTTCACATATTTCGTTTTGGAATTGGATGATTCACAAAGATACGTTGATGTGAATAAACGTGAGCAAGCAACAGGTGGAACAATTTTGTACAGTTTTGTATTTTTAGGTACAAAGTTCTAAAATTATGTTTACAAAAGCATCTGTCTGATAATGAGTATAAGTGATTTGGGCTGTACATAAAAGCTTAGTGGGCTACATGCAGCACGTGGGCCACAATTTGAGTATTCCCGAACTAGACTAATGCTGAAAGAATTTTCTGCTATGATCAAAAGGGAATGATAACAAAGCTTACATTTGTGCAACATATTATAATGTTTGGACTAACCAAATGGGAGCATAGTTCTTTCAGTGTCCTTAAAAGGAATCGCAAGAAAACCCACACTGAAATAAATTTTTGAGCAAAAATTCATAAGTGTGTCATTTTAAGGATTTCTAGATTAAAAATAAGAACTATATAAAACCTTGCATCAAATAAGTATTGGGAAAAAATTTAAACTTATTAAGAATTTCAAGCAGTTTTTTTTTTGCAATAATTTATTTTTTAATATTGCTGAAGAGCATATTTTTATAGCAAAGCATTGGATTTCAGTAAAATGATAAATGGTTTTTTGTGTTGGTGAGCTATTTGGTTTGCAATACTTGTATAAAAACGCAACACATTATTTATAATAAGCTCCCAGAAATTTGGCTTAAATTGTTACTAGAAGGTAAAAGTATAAATTATATCAAAGTAACAGTAAATTTAATGAATTATCTGATTTAAGTGGTACATATTGATTTCGATGAAGTATAATTGATATAGATGAAGAAAGAGGTAAAAAATAAGTTAGCCTAGATTTAATATAAGTACTATTTTTTGAATTTATGAGGATTTTAATCTTGCAAGACCAGACATATTTTTTCTTTATGCCTTTCACAACATCATCTTTTATTTGTCATTTTATAAAGTCGAGAAATAATAAGCTAGCGTAGTCTGTAATTTTAGGACTGAGCACAGACCAATTTTATTATATCATTTCTTTTATGTTACCAGGTTTGGGGACCATTTCACTCTGGATATTCAGTTATCTTAATAAATGAGCAAGTTATATTTTAGTTTGTACTTCTAGTTTTAGTTGCCATTATCATCTTTTTCTTTAAAACATAAGGAAATTTTCAATTCATATCAAGGGATCATGACAGTAGCTATTTGGTGATGATATATTTGAAAAGAAAAGATTAATTCTGTACCTTAGAACAAAACAGGCTAAAGTCCATTTTAATTAAATGTCAGAGAACATCGGTTTCAGTTTACAAATCTTACTAACAGTTCAATTGTAGTCATAGTTTTTGCCTACATTTTAGTATTATATTTATTTTGATTTCTTTTTCATTTGTCACTCAAATTTCAATGTTTTGGACTTTGGCCCTTTTGTTACAAGGTATAGAATTAGAATATGTGTAGAAACTTGTTTTTTAAACTGTACTTAGAGACAAATTATTTTAAAACTCTATTGCTTGATAAGTCAATCTTGAGTAACCTGTGATTGTGTAAGGGAATAAAATCTTCAAAATTCACTATAATAAGCAGATAAAATACTTCATATGAACTTTGTAGATGTAAAAGCAAGTCTTGTTTGGTAGAAACGTAATAAAAGATTCAGTGTGCAAGCATTGGTGACCACCATAAAAATATTCACCACTGGTTTGGGTGCTGTCATTTTCTGTTTTATTTGTAATTGATTTATTTTCAGTGAATTTTGAAATGTATTGATACTAGTTTAAGTTCTAATAGGATTTGCCGCACAAAAGATAATGTTTCTACAGAATGCCATTTTATCACTTTTAATGATGTGCTTTTCATAATAAAAAGAGAAAAAAAATAAGGAAAAACAAAAGATTTAGTGTTCAAGCACTTATTTTATTATCAACATAACTAGCAACATTATGACTAACAAAAGTCTAACATTTATGACTAAAGTGCAATTAAATATATCTCTACATCAATTAGTTTTCAATTTATCCATGCAAACACAACCTCTGTTTCTCTGAATATTAGTAATGAAATAATCTTACATGAATTAAATATGTTACAAGGAGAAAAAATGGTAAATGTTCACATGATTTAAATATTTTTACAAAAGTACAAAGTTTATTACAGTAGATATACTCATGCACTGCATTTTCGTAACGTGTTTGGCATGCTACACCAACTACCCAGCTCTTCAATGAGATGTGGCGTTTCATGGTTCTATGATAATATTATTGGTGTTTTTATCCGCTTCGGTCTTGGGACCCTCACTATTATCTGTGCTGCTTATGCACCTTGTGTGATCAACGTTATCAAGTGGATAAATATCCACGTTCATCTCTTTCATGGCATCTCTGGCTTTCTTGATGACATCTTTGCTAGGCATGGAATCCCTGGAGAGGATGTCCACATTCTGAATACTGCCAAACAGGACAGGATCACAACCCCAAACTACTGCATAGCTGTCATAATCTGTTTCTACAACACCAAAGGTACTCAGAGAAAAGTGTGCTGAAAAAAAAAAGAAAAGAGCATGGTTTATCAATGTTATATTAAGTATTTTTAAGAAACTCCAAATGTTATTGGAAGTGTTTATAACATGTGTTCTCTAAAGAGAGAAATATTTTCTAGCCTATGAAATTGAACCAGTTTATGCAAGGAGGATTAAAAACTGTTAGGCAGTGTTTCCCAAACTTTTTTGATCGCGGAACCCTCAAAACATTTTTCAAAGTTCACGGGACCATCTACATTTATTGATCAAAAGACCCCTTCCTCCCCTAAATGTAATGTGATATTGAATTAAACAAATATTGTTTTAATACTTAGATTTTATTTAATTACACAAAAAATCATTGAAAAATTCGTCATAAGAACAAATACACCTATACCTCACTATACGTCCGCTCTTTATACGGCATTTCGCTATAACGGTCTTTTTTAATTATGGCACTTTTTCGATTTACGGCCCACAATATTTCGTTGTACGGCCACAACAACGGAAAGTGATGATGGCAACATAATATTATAGCTTAGTGATTCTTCATGTTAATGTTCGTCATCAGATTAAAATAGTTTTTAAACATTTTATTTTGTGTTTTTATTTTTTATTTATGTTTATTTTTTTAATTTCTGTTTATTATTACATTGTTTTGTACTTTTATTTTTATGTAAGCATTTTTATAGGAAATAAAAAGAATAAAATGCTTTATGAACTAAAAACTATATTATTTCTAAAAAATTGGAACAGATCCAATTAAATTTGTATGGGTTTGTATCAAAATAATTGATTCGTTATACGGCTTTTCGCTTTACGGCCAACTTTTCCGGAACGTATCTAGGCCGTAAAACGAGGTATGGGTGTAATAGTGATTATAAAAAAACAAATATATGAGAGTAAATAAAATATTGCTTGGCCATCAGACTATCTCGTGGAACCACTGAATTTTTTGGTGGAACCCCACGGTTCCATGGAACACACTTTGGGAAATTGCTATAAGGGATTAGTGATGCAAAAAGAAACTGTAAATGTAATCGAAGTTTCTGAGGAGCAGGAGAATTTCCTAATTGTACAAAATATTACAACCCTGAAATCTAGATTACAATAATCTAGCTTGTATGACCGAGAGAGGAAATAACCCCAACCGAATTTTAAATAATTTTTCTTGGCTATCGCGGAGGTTGTTAGTTAAGCCCCATACTTCAACTCAAGCTGAGAATGTTAGTGTGTTCACTTTAATCGTGCATTATTAGACACATTCACACACATATGTCTGTGTGTGAAAACTTTTATATAAATACCTTGTGTATTTACCTGAGCAACTTTTTTTAGTTGTGATGTTGACCACCTTATCTATTTTAAATTCTATGAATTATTCTGTAAGCAATTGCATTTTAATGTAACTAACTGTTATATATATATATATATATATA